>JARQOD010000002.1:244076997-244151751 GCA_033576555.1 Oophaga sylvatica | reverse complement strand
CGATCCCCCCTGGGGCCCCCCTTCCCAACCGCGATCAGTTTATCGCGGTGTCGGGGGTTAAGTGCCGGGGGGGGCCCCGGGGCCGCTCCTGACCCCAGCAGGGGTGTCACTTAAAAATCACTGCACCCGGCGGCGAAAAGGCGGCTCCCCCTCGGAGCGCACGATCGCCTATGACGTACCCCCCGTCCCCGCAAAGGGGCCCGGGCCATGGACGGGAAGTACGCCCGAGGCGGGGGGGGGGGTTTTAAAATTTTCCTGGGTTTATAGCCGTCTTTATAAACAGGAGTAAAAAAAACACTTACACTCCAAAGTATCCATACAAATTAACACTACCCAAAAAAAAATTTTTTGGTTTTAAAAAAAAAAACCCTTTTAAAAAATTTCAAGATAAGGGGGGGGCCCCACAAGTATTTCAAATAAAACCTCCCAAAACCCACCTAAAAAAGCGCGGGGGGCCAAAAAATAAAATGTACAGCATTTAAAAATAAAAATACTGTCCAAAACTTTTTTTTGCGATTGGGGTTTTTTGGAAAACAGAAGCTTTAAAAGAAAGGGACATTTTAAAATTTTTTGGGGGGTTTTCTTAAAAGGGGACGAAGAGGGGACCCCCCAAAAAAACCCATCAGGAAAGACCCGGCTTTTTTCAAAGCGACCTTGCGGGGGAAAAAATTGGCGGCTCTCTGCTTAAAATCAGTAAATTTGCGTAAGAAGAACCTCCGTGTGTGCATATAAGCCTCCAAAAAATTTAGGAAGAATTTTATAGAGAAGCAATTTTTTTGGGGGAAAAGACTACGTGGGGGGTTTCCCCCTTTAAAATTTTAAAAACCCCTTCACCCCAAAGGGGGGTTTTGCACTTAATCCCCGGGGCCAAATTTTTTAAAAATTTTCGACCACTGTTTTTTTTGGGGTTTATAACCCCGGAACGCTCAACGGTTTTTGCGATTCTGTTTTTGTTTTCCCGTGACAATTTACTTCACTTTTAAAAGTAAAATTTTTCGTATAACTTGTTTTTTTTTTGAAAAAAACAAAAATTTGGGGAAAAATTTTTTAAAAATTTTTTGTTTTTTGAAACAAAAATTTTTTTTTTTTTTCCCCTTTAAAAAAAAAAAAATTTTTTCCCAAAAAAATTTAAGAAATTTTTTTTTCCCCCACATGCCCCTACTTTACACACAAATTTTTTGGAACCAAATTTTTTTTTGGGGGGAAATTTAAAAAGGGGGGAAAAAATTTTTGACCATTTGATTTCTCTTTTTACAAAAAAAATTTTACAAAGCCTTTTTTTGGGGGGCCACCTACTTTGAATATTTTTAAAGGGGTCAAAATGCAAAAATACCAAAAAGGGGAAAACCACCCAAAAAAAAACGCCCCCCAAAAAGGGGTAAAAAAACCCACAAAATTTTTTAAACCCCTTTTCTGGTGTTTCACAGGGCTGAACCCAAGGGGGAAGGAAAAAATTTTTTTTTAAAACTTTTTACCCAAAAAAAATGTTTTTTTAAAAAACTTTTTTTTTTTTTGACAAGGGTAAAGGGAGAAAAGGGGCATTTAAAATTTTTTGTGCAATTTCTCCTGAGTAGCCAATCCCCTATAGTGGGGGAAAACCATTTTTTGGGGCACACGGCAGACTCAAAAAGGAAAAGGTGTTTTTTGTTTTTTTTAAAAAATTTAAAATTTTGGCTTTTTTGGAATTGAACGCCAGGGGGGGTTTTTGGGGAGAGCCCTGTTCCCCCCTAAACAGTGGAAACCCCCCCAAAAAAAACCCCCATTTTGGAAAAAAACCCCCAAAAAGGGGAAATTTTACTGGGATCTTTTGGACACTTTGGGCCCCCAAAGGGTTTTTTAAAAAAATTTTATAATCCTGGGGAAAAAAAAAAAAAATTTTCAAAAATGTTTTTTTGGGTCCCAAATTTTTTTTTTCCCCCAAAAAGGGAACCCCAAAAATTTTTCCCAAAATTTGCCTGATACGCTGATCCCCTTTTTTGGGGGGGGGGGGGAAACTTTTGGGGCCACGCGGGCTTGGAAAGGAAGCAGTAAGGTTTTGGAATGCAAACTTTAAAGGGGGTCATTTCCCCGTTTGAAACCCCCCAATGAGCCTAAACATGGAAACCCCCCAAGTGCCCCATTTTGGAACAACCCCCTAAGGAACTCTAGATTTTTGGTGAGCATTTTAAAAACCCCCCAAATGCTGCACACAATTTTTTAAAAATCCCCGGGGATAAAAAAAAAAAATCCATTTTTTTCCCACAAAAAAATTCTTAGCACTAATTTTTTATTTTCCTATAACAGGAAAATGGACCTCAAACGTTGTGTCCAATTTGTCCTGAACCAAACCCCCCTATTGGGGGGGAACCCCTGTTTTTTGGGGCATGGGAGGCTCGGAAAAAAATGCACCCTTTGACTGTTTCCCAACCCCAAAAATTGGGGGGGAATTTTGGGGGGACCCATGTGCTTTTTGGGGGAAAAACCCCCCCTTCCCCCAAAAGTGGAAACCCCCCCCAAGGACCCCATTTGGAAACTAACCCCCTAAAGGGAAATAAATTTGATCTTTGGGGGAAAATTTTGAACCCCCAAAGTGCTTCACACAAGTTTATAACGTAAAAATAAAATTAAAAAAAAAAAAATTTTTTTTTTCCCCAAATTTTCTTTTTTTCCCCAATTTTTTTTTTTTCCCAAAGGGAACAAGACTCCAAAAATTATTTTGCAATTTGTCCAGTACGCCCATACCCCATATGTGGGGGGGGAAACCCCTGTTTTTGGGTTTATGGGGGGGTTTGGAAGGGAAAAGGGGGGCCGTTTTTCTTTTTCCCAAACCCGAATTGGGTGGAGCCTGTCTGTTTGAGAGCTCCTGATCTGCCTAAAATGGAAACCCCCACAAAAGACACCCTTTTTTGGGAAAATAGAAACCCCCAAGGAACTTTCTAGATTTTTTGGGGGGACTTTGAACCCGAAGGCTTCCCAAAATTTTTTTTTAAAAACTTTAAAAAAAAAAAATCCTTTTTTTTTTTTCAAAAATATTTTTTTAGCCCCCAATTTTATTTTCACAAGGGGGGAAAGGGGAAAATTTGGGCCCCCCAAAATTTTTTTCCAATTTGCCGGGGGCCGGGGGATACCCAACAGTGTAGAAAAAGACGATGGTGACCTCTGGGGTCGGGGAAGGGGGAATAGGACGTTTTGGATTTTTGACTTTGATGGAATGGGCCCGGGGGCGTCAAAGTCGTTTGGAGAGCCCCTGATGCCCTAAAACCCGTAAAACCCCCCCCAAGTGACCCCATTTTTAAAAAAAGAAACCCCACAAGGAACTTAAACTAGAAGTGTGGTGAGCGTAAAGCCCCCCAAACTTTTTAGAAAATTTTTAACTACAGCCGTAAAAAAAAAAAACATTTTTTTTTTTTTTAAAAAAATTTTTGGGCGCCCCCCTTTTTTATTTTTCCCCCCAAAGGGGGGCCCCAAAAAAAAAGGGGGAAAATTTCACAAAAAATCTTGGGGGGAGAGTACGCGATACCCTTTTAAAAAGGGAAAAAAAAAATGTTTGGGGGGTGGCAGAGCTCGAAGTGAAGGGGGCCGTTTTTAAAATTTTTTAACGCAAACTGGGGTGGGGAAATTTTTATAAGACCCCCCTCCCCATTTGGGAAAAATCTGATTCCTAAACCCCAAAACCCCCCAAAATTTCCAAAAAACCCAAACCCCAACCCCACAAACCCCCCCCCAGTCCCCCAAACCCAACCACAAAACCCAAAAACCCAAACCCCACCCCTAACCCTAAACCAACCAAACCCTAATACTAACTTAGCCCAATCCAACCCTAACTTTAAACCGAAAAAAACCCCAAACCCAAGGGAAAAGGGAAAAAAAAATACTTTTTTTTAAAATTTTTATTTTTTTTTAAGGGGGGTTTCCAAAGGGGTTAATTTAGGGCCCCGTTTTATAGGGGGGTCGTTACGGAGGGGGCGAAACCAAAAAGTGTACTTTTATTGTTTTTTTTTTTATTTACGGAAAAGAAATGAATTTTTTGGGGGAAAATTTTTTTTTTTTTTATTTTTTTTCCCTTTTTATTTTTTTTTTTAACTTTTTTACTTTGTCCCGGGGGGGACATCAAGTATTTTAGCAGTCCTGTGTGCAGTGGCACAGCACCTGTCACCCAGGACCTCGGCATCGCTGCGGCTTCCTCTGCGCCTCTCCAAAGGCACGGGGAAGCCGACCCCTTTTGGACCCCGCACCATCTTTGGGTCCGGGACCTGGGGGGAGGAGGGCCCCGGAACAGCGCGACAATCCCTGTTGAGGGTCCAGGGGGGCGCGAGGAGCCCCCCCCTGCGCGATCCCCCCCTGTGCCCCGGGCCGCGGATCATGTTTGATCGCGGGTCTGGGGGGAATGTGCCGGGCGGCCGTGCCGCTCCTAAAACTAGTTGGTGTCACTGTGATTACAGCTGCACCGGGCGATCAGCTCCCTCCCCGGGGGCCTGATCGCCTATGACTACTATTCCTCCATGGGGAAAATTTCCAGGGGACATGGACAAAAAAATCCGATGCAAGGGGGTTAATGGTTTTTATTCCTTTGGCAGAACAGGGGGTTAATTGGCCAAAAAAACCTGTCCGCGCTAACCAGTTACCACTACTTTCCCCTTTAAGATTTGGCCTGTTTTCAAACCTTGTAAACCGCTTTGCTGCAGGGGTTAAAGGAAGGTATTCTTTATTGCGTGGAGTGGGAACCCAAAAACCCCCGACTCTACTCCTAAAATTTCCATAAAAAAGACTTCGACCCACCAAAAGGGGGTCCGACTCTCCGACTCCACACCCTGGTTCATAGTGAGAGTTGGAGGCATTACTGGGACTGTTGTGTTGTTTCAAGTTGAAAATTCGTACCTTCTCTTTTTTGGTTTTTTCCGATCCCCCAAGCCTCGAAAAACCTCTGTTATTTGGAGAAATATTTTTATGTCGGGGGGGTTTTTTTACCCCCTTTTTTGTGTACCTTGTTTGTCAGGTGGTGTACGCAATGCCAATAGGCCCCTCTTCCCGGGGGGGGGAAGGAACAACGGGGGCAACTCAAGATAAGGAAGGGTGGGGGGCCCCCCATTTCACCTTCAAAATTTTTTCCCAAAAAAAGGGTGGAAAGGGGCCCCCCGTGTTAGGGTGGGGGAAGGAGCCCCGGCCCCCCGGTCACCCGACGAATGCGCGCAACTACTTCCACAACAATTTTCTTTTCCTACAATAAAAAATACATACCCTTTTTGATTTTTATATTTCATATTCTTTTTTTGGCCCCTGTTGAGCCATAACACTCATTTTAGAAAAATCACTGCCTTCTCATACACACAAACTTCGACAATGTTTTTGGTCGAGTTTGATCAGGTTCATTTTTACAATTGGAATTGTATTAGTTTCATTGGTTTTCCTCCGATAAAAAACAAGCAAAAAAAAAACTGATCGTTTTTTCAAACTCCTCATATAAAGATTCAAAAAAACACCACACTCAGGGCATCCGGGGCCTTAAAAAATTTTCATTGACCCCTAATTTTTTATTTGTCGAGTTTTATTCAAACGAAAAAAAAAAAAGGGGCAATCTTCATAATTTTGGCGAACCACGGGGGCATGTAAACAGCCCTAACGAAAAGGTACAAGTTCTATCGGGAAAAAAAAAGGGGCGAGCTCATACAAGAAAGACGCCTCTGAAGGGCCCAACCGATGAGGGGCAACAATGCCGGGGCACGCAAATAGCTTACACAAGACACGCAGGATTGAGCCAAACACATTATCTTGGATATAAAAATTTGTATAAATTCAAAAGGGGGATGCCACACAAACAATATCGCTAAGGGGGTCGAAAAAAAATCACTTTTTTCGCCCTTTTGCGATATTGTTCAGTGCGGAGTTCCACGGGTTTCCTGCGTGATCTCGCCGTCCGGCGCCCCGGGGCCCATTTCATCGCTGGGCTCCCGCGGGTAAGTATGTTATCGCGTGGGCACCTTTTTAGCTTTTTAGCGGTACTTTTGTACCGCTAAAGTCGTTAAAAGATCGAAAACGGGATAGGCTTAATATATCGAAAATGGGCACTTTTAGCGATAAAAAACAATCCCGCAAAACATTAATATTCAACCAAACGGACGCTACGGGATTGCTTATGTGGCGCCCCCTTAAGCCAAAAAAACCACCAGGTCAAAAAACTTTTTTTTTACCAGACTTTTTTTTTTTTACACCTAGCTATTGTTTGACCATCAAATTTTTTTTTCCCCCTTCCATGCTGCTGTATTCTCACTTATCTTTTGGGGAAACCCGAGCAAATGGGTCACATCCTGGGTTTTTTGAGCCAACCCGACCCTTCATTTTGCACGATTTAAAAAAAACCTGGCTTGGAAAAAAATGTCTTTACCCAACCCCTTTCTTGAACTTGAAGTAAAAAAACTTGGAACATTTTTCTGATTCAAGGTGTCCGAATAGCCCAAACTGCTGTCTTTTCCAGAAAGCATACCAAAAGTGAGATTTACTTCAGGGGTTTTCTCTAAAAGTATTCAGCTATCTTAGCATTTGGGACCACAACGTTCCAAAAAGGGGGCCATGCTCCAAAAAAGGCAGCCGAAACCGACCTGGGGGGCCGGCAGCTTTTGGCTGGATGGGGGAAAGTGGGTCACATTTGGGGTCTAAAAAGGAAAAACCCCTTTTCTCCTCTCCCCTTTTGGGGAAAACTAATATGCCGTATTTTAGGGGGGAGAATCAAAAGGAAAGCTGACAGCAAAAGGGGAATATTATTCAAGGAGAACATTTTTAAAATTTAAGTTTATATCTTGCCGTTTATGTACAAATTCGGACGATCCCCCACAACAAAGAAAAGGAAAGGGGGGCCCTAAAAAAACAGCTGTCATCCATCACACTGTCCGACCATACGTGAGCGTGCAGTTTCACAGAGGGGGGAAAGAGCGACACCGGGGTTTTTTCCCCAAAAAACTTTTTCAGCAGCATCCCCTTTTTTACTAAAAAAAATGATTTTTTAAAGGGAACTGCATAGGTTTTTGACACCCACCTAGAGCAGAAAGAATTAGGGCACAGACCCGATTCCGCAATGTATCACGGGGTGCTTGCGCGGTTTGATAAAATCCTTTACTCTCTGCAGATCTACGGCTCTCAAATTTTCTGGCCTTGTAACCCCGCCCCCCCCCCAAAATTTACAGTTTTTTGGAACACAGTGTGTAGGGAAAACCCCATCAGGGTGGGGACCGGGGTTTCGGGCCCCAAAAAAAAAGAACTACCGGGGGGGGAAAGGGTTTCTAGTCCTCTAGTGACAATCTCCTGTTGAAAAAAACAGAAATTTTTGAAAATACACTAAGATAAGTCACATTAAGAATCAGGTCTCTGTCTCAAAAAGATACTGCTCAAGATTATTGCAAAAACCTGAAGCAGTTCCCTTTTAAAAATTGCATCCCCGCAGCAAAAAAAAAAAAAGGGTGGGGGTTTAAAAAATCCAAATGGCATGCCGAGAACCCCCCCCATATTTGGGGAAAATCCGCCAACGGGTTTCAGAATCCACTGCAAGCCACCAAAGAAAATACCCTTAGGGGGATTGCCATTCATTTGCTAGTAAAAAGTACTTTAGAAATTCCAAAAAATTCCCAAAATTTTTATCACAATACAGAAATCCAAAAGACCTAAAAACCCCCAGAAAAACCACTTTTTTAAATTTTCACTCTCCCCCTTCTCCTTTACTGTTTTCCTTCACACAAAGGAAAACAGGGGTGACGCAGGGAAAAGCAATCACTTTCGACACCAGCGCTTTAAAAAATAATAAGGGGGCAACAAATTTTTGGGGAAAACCATTTGCCCCAATACAAAAAAAGGGAGAATTTTCCCATAAAGAAAATGAAAGGGGGATTTTTTTTTAACCGGGGAATTTTTAATCTTGACTGCCTTTTTTTTTTGATTAAAAAATTATAGCATACAAAACAGGGGAAAAAAACAAAACAATGGTAGATAGAAAGCAAATTCCCCCCGAGTATGTACTCAATATGAGTGTGTAAGACCTGCCCAAAAGAGAAAGCCTATGGACGGGGGACTGCCCTCGCCCGGGCGGAGACCAAAAAAGGGGCAAAATTTCAGCCAAGTCCAAAATTTAACACTAAATATCTTCGGTAATCAAACAAAGAAAAAGGCTGGCGATCAGAATTTTTTTGGGGGATACCCACCTTTAGATCCGTTTTTCTAAAAAATTTTCAGTCAATATAAAGAATCAAAAGGCCAAGGGAGTAAATGCAAATATTACCTCAAATTTTGGGATGTATCAAACTCTTCCTTAGGCCCTTTCACCTTCTGATTTTTTATGAACACGTCCGAAGGAATGCAAACCCCAGGCGTGGATCTCAAACCCCAAAATCAAAGGGGTTGTCCCTACTGAGACAACCCCTTTTTCATTCCCCCCCTTTGGGGCCCTAAAAAAATAAAACAGCATATGCTCACTTCCCGCCAGCCCGTTCCTGTTTTTTGGCATCTTGCTTTAATTACAAGGGTTGCCACGCACAATTGTGGGGGCGTCACGTCCCCCCTACGAATTAATAGAAGCGGAGGTAAGGTCACGCGCCCTGGCCCTTTTTCATTAAAATCTTAGAAGGTGGAACAGTGCTCAGCACTTGGGCGCCGGGCCCCCCACAGTCATACAACCGCACAAAGCAAAACTGGGGGAAGGACCCGGAGCTAGTCCTAGTTTTGACAACCCTTTAACAACATTTTTTTGCCTATGGGCTTTGAGAGCCCCTGTGGAGGTTTTTCGCACTGTAATTTTTTTTGGGGACAAAAAGTGAGGGGTTAAACCCCTTGCCTTAATTTTTGCAACTTTTTGGCTTAAAAAGGAACCAAACCCCCCCGAAAAAAACAGTATCCGACAACATCTTGTAGGGGGGCCCCACAGTGTCAGAGGGGATGCCAAAGGTCCCTCATAAAATATTACCTATCCTCGGTCAAAAAATTTAAACCTATACCTTTTTTAAATAAACGGTTTTTGGTTAATGAAGATAGATGCTGTTTTATTTTTTTGGGGGAATTAGCCAAGTCTGCCTATAGGGGGGTGGGGGCCAAAATAAGGGGCCAACCGGGGATTCCCGTCCCGGGGCCGCCAGCCGGGCCCCCACTTTTTTTTGGGGGGGATAAAAACCACATTTCTGATTTAGGCTCTCACCTGTTGTTCTCAAGAATCTGCCAAGCTTCGCAGAGGCTCCATCAAACAAGGACGCTCTGCAAAGCAAGCAACAGTGTGGGGAGGGCCGGCGGACCACTGGCCAAAAATCAAAGTGCATGGGGGTTTAAAATGGAGAGGTCTCCTTGCAATAGACTTGTAAAGGGGGCTCCCTTCACAAAAACCCACTTTCTTTATTTTTTTCTTGCCTCTCCTTTCCCGGGGCCTGCTGAGGCCCCCCTTTTTTTTGGGGGGTCCCTTTGGCCTTTTTAATGTCAAACACAGTCGAAGTAAATTTCAAAATGCAAACTTTACTTTAAATCTTCACAGTACATCCAGTCCAGTACAGTTTTAAGCATATTCACATCAAACAACACATTTCCTTCCCTTCCTTTTAATTTCTCTGTTACGGGGTCGAGATCGGGTCATCCCCTCCTGTATTTTTTTCCTACCCTTCTGTGAGCCCCCTTTCCCTTTAGTTTCCCCCGGGCCCGGGCGCCCCGGGGCCCTTTAGGGCGTCTGCCGGGGGAGGGCCACCGAAGCTCTAGGGGGTCCTGCCCCCACTGAACTAAACCAAAAGCCCTTTCCTTTAACTAAGTACCCCCCCTAATTAACCCCCCTTTCCCCCCAAGGGGGGGTTTGACGTTAATGGGGGGCCAAATTTTTTTCATTTCTGACCACGTCTCTTTTTTAGGTTATAATCTGGAACCTTTAAGGGGCTTCGCATTCTGAGTTGTTTTTTCGTGACTATTTTATTTTACGTTAGAAGAAAAAATTTTCATAAAATTGGTTTTTTTTTTAAAAAAACGAAATTTTTTAAACTTTAATTTTTTTTTCCCCCTTTAAAAAAGAGAAATATCAACAAAATATTAAGAAAAAAAACCCACATTTACTTACTTTCCAAAAATTTTGGGGAAACCCAAAATTTTTTTTTTTAGGAAGTTTTTAAAGGGGTTAAAAGTTGACCGCGTTTTCTCTTTTTTAAAAAAATTTACAAACCTTTTTTTGGGGCCCACCCTCTTTTTTAATCACTTTGGGGGCATATGGCAAAAATACCCAAAAGTGAAACATTCTAAAAAATGAACCCCTCAATATCAAAACCACATTCAAAAGATTTTTAACCCCTTTGGGTTCAAGAAAAAAAGAACGTGGAAGGGAAAAAAAAGAATTTTTAACTTTTACCAAAAAAATGATTTTTTACAAAATTTTTTTTTTTTTCCGGGGGAAAAGGGGAAAATGGGCAGATATTTTTTATGAATTTTTTCCGGGTACGCCAATACCCAATAGGGGGGGAAAAACCCCGTTGGGCACCGCAACTCGAAGGGAAGGAGCCCCGTTTACTTTTTAAACAAAAAAATTGCCGGGGGAATTGAGATTGGACGCCAGTCGTTTTTGGAGCCCTGATGCACCTAAACAGTGGAAACCCCCATAAGTGACACCATTTTGGAAACTAGCCCCCTAAGGTTTTATCTAGACTGTTTTTGTGAGCACTTTGAACCCCCATGTTTCACAAAATTTATATGCGGGGTTGAAAAAAAAAAAAAAAAATTTTTCCCAAAAAAAATGATTTTTTAGTCCCAAATTTTTAATTTTTCCCAAGGAATTGGGGACCCCAAAAGTTTTGCCATTGTCCTGATCCTAACCCCATATGGGGTGGGAAATGTTTGGGTGCACGCAGGCGGGAAAGGAATAAAAAATTTTGGAATGCAACGTTGATGGGGTCGTCCGTTCAGCGCCCCAATAGCCTAAACAGGGAAACCCCCAAAGTGACCCCATTTCGAAACTAACCCCAAAGAACTTTCTAGTTTTTTGGGGTGAGCACTTTAACCCCCAAGTTTTTCACACAATTTTAAAACCCCCCGGGCATGAAAATAAAAAATCCATTTTTTTCCCCCAAAAAAATTATCTTTTGTCAAAAATTTTTTTTTTTTCCCGGGGTAACAGAGAAATGGACCCTAAGTGTTATCCAATTTGTCCTGAAAAGCTGATACCCCATATTGGGAAAACCCTTTTGGGGGAAGGGTAAACACCATTTTTTTTAACCCAAAAATTGGTTTTGGAAATTTAAAATTGGTCCATTTTCTTTTTGGGGAGCCCCTGATTGCCAAAAATTTTGGAAAAACCCCCACAAATGACCCCTTTTGGGGAAATAGACCCCAAAAGGAAAATTTTTTAGATTTTTGGGGGAGAAATTTTTAACCCCCCCAATGCTTCACACAATTTTAAAACTCAGGAAAAAAAAAAAATCCTTTTTTTTTTTTAAAAAAAAAGATTTTTTCGCCCCCAAAAATTTTTTTTCAAAAGGGGGAACCCGAAGAATTGGGCCCCAAAAAATTTTTGTCCAATTTTTCCTGATACCTATCCCCCAATTTTGTGGAGAAAATACTGTATGGGCCCCCGGGTCGGAAGGGAAGTATGACTTTTTGGGTTTTAGACTTGAGGGAAAAGTCGGGGGCGCAGTCACATTTGGAGACCCCTGATGCACCTATACAGTGCAAACCCCCCCAAGTGACCCCCATTTTGAAAAAGACCCCACAAGGAAATTTTTAATTTTGGGTTTTATGGGGTTGGGATTCCGATATGCAAAAAGGGGGCGCCTATTGGCTGTAGGGGAAATTTCCGATTCCGAGTTTCCATATTTTGTCTTTTGATCCCAAAAAAGGATTCACTTCACGTCAGTGTCCGTCGTGGGTCTGTCAGGACACGGCATTTCCCGGGGAGAAGATCCCCCGGCCAACCCGGACTGTTTTAAGGCCCCAATTTCTTTCCCGGCGGTCACAGCATTTTGCGTTTTGCAGTGACTGCGGTAATCGGGCCGAAAAACATCAGTCCGATGACGTCACCGGGGGGGAAGGGGGGAATCATTTTTTTGGGGCGATGACGGGCCGCCTGTCATTCGATGTAGCAGAGTTGGATCGTGGGGGGCTGTCTTTTCTAGGGGCTGCGTGGACAGGTAAAAATTTTGGTTTTTTTTTTTTTTTTTTTTCGGGATATGGCGTCGCAGAAGAAGAGTAATAAATTTTAAAAAAAATGTGTTGTCTTTTTTTTTTATTAAAATACTTTTTTCTTCTTTGTCTTTTTTTTTTAAAAATTTTAAAACTTTTGGGATTAAAAGGGGTCGTGTCTTATTACGCCTCTCAAATTATTAAAACCGGGGTTTTGTCCCGTGCAATCACGGTGACAATAACCCCTTTTTTCCCGCTTCCACCGCTACAGGGGAAGTGGAAGACCCCGGGAAAGTGCCCCCCAAAATTTGGGACAATTTTTGATGCCCAAATGTGGGCTTTCTGTACTGGTATTATCAGGGGGTTGAGCCAAAATCCTGGCCGACAGTCTTTTAAAACAGGCCGCAGCAGTTGCATTTTACTTTTTGGGAAAAAAAAAAGGGGGGATCCCCACGCCTTTTTTTTTTTCGAGGGATCCCCATTTTTTGTTAACCACCAACTAAGCAGACTGCGTGGCCTTTTTAGGTTTCAAAGGAAAGGGGATTGGATCCTTACCAGCCCCAAAAAAACCGCCTCGCGTCTCTTTTCTGGCTGGTTTTAAAAAAAAAAAGGGGGGGGGCCCCACGCCAATTTTTTTTCGAGGGGTCCCCTATTTTTTTTTAATCGCCAAGATATGCGACGCTGGGCCCGGATTTCATGTAAGGGGCCCTGGGGCTTTTGGTCCTTAAAAGCCGAAAAAACCCGGCCTCGCGTCTCTTATTTGGGTTAAACAAAATAGGGGGGGCCCCACCCAATTTTTTTTTAGGGGATCCCCATTTTTTTTTTAAAACACCAAATTTGCAAACTGCGGGCCTGGTTTTTATCAGGGGCAAGGCCATTTTCTTGCTCCTTAACAGCCAAACCAGGGGCCCAGCGGGGCCCGCTTCATCTTGGTGGTTAAAAAAAAAAGGGGGGGCCCCCCCATTTTTTTTTCGAAGGGGAACCCCCCCTTTTTGTTAATCAGTTCCTCTGACGTCACTGATTGTGTCCCTGGTGACCGAATGAAAGGGAAAGCAAAAAATTTTAACTTTCCACTTAAGGCCCTCTACATAGCGATAACGCAACCAACGCTGTGAGTCACTAGTTTTTTTACGCAGCACGAGCTCCCAGCGAAATCCTTGGGGACATTCAGCGCGATCAGCCCCCCCTCCCCCCGGGGATCCTGATCGCGCTGAAATGTCAGGACCTTTTTGATCCGGTTTCCCCTGAAGGCACAATGCTGCGTGTGACAGCGGGAGACCACGATCCGCTGGGGAAACCCGGTACACACGGGTTTTTCCGGGCGGGGGGGCTAGAAACCCCTTGTACCTTGGAAAACCGCGCCTGAGCGGGAGCTGGTTCCAAGTACCACGGGTTTTTCCGCGCTGGCGGGGCCGAAAACCCGCTGTTACCTTGGTTACCACGGTCCTGGCTCCCGCCTGTCACACGCACGATCGGCCTGTCAGGGGGAAAACCCGATAAAAAAAGGGGGCCGAATTTCTGCGACGATCACGAACCCGCGGGGGGCTATCTCGCTGAATGTCCACAAGCGAATCGCTGGGGGGCCGCTCTGCGTAAAAAAAAATAGTGACCCCAGCGATCGGGGTAGCGATACGCAGTAACGGGCCCTTAAAAACGATGTTACCCCATGTCGCTGTCCCAATCGTGCCTGAGCCCCCTTTTGGCAGTCACACGGTCATGTAGGGTACACCACAACCGACAAGTGCTATCTTTGCGGGATCGGGGGTGTATCTTTATGTGACACCCAGCTTTACCTCCTTGGGGGGGGGAAGGAACTTTTTCATTGGGGTTTTAATGTGACTGCAGCTTTTGCTGCAGTCCCTCTAAACTTTAAAACCCCCTTTTAAAAATTTAAAAACCGGGGGACCTGACTTTCATGGGATGGGTAAAATAATTTTGCTTTTTTTTTTTTATTTTTTTACAGGAAATGGTTTTTGCAGTAAAAAAAAAGAGGGTCAAAACATGTTCTTTATTTCATTAAAATGTTTTTTAATTAAAGTGTTGGTTTTATTTTTATTTCTCAAGGGGAAAATAATGATGTTGTCAATTGAAGTCTCAATTTAACCTGGTTAAGGGGTCCCTTTTTTCAATAGCAAGGTGGCTTTAACCCCTTTAAAACCCTTCCCACCGCTACGGGCAAGGGGAAAAGACGGCAAAGTCCAAAGGGGGCGAATAAAATTATGTTTGTTTTTTCCCGGGGGTGTGGGGGGCAGTTTTTTTAGTAGCCGGGGGGAAAAAAAAAGGCCCTTTGGGTATTTTATCTGCCCCCACCAGGCTTTGTTTTGGGGTTGCGAAAAAGGGGCGGGAGCCCCCCTTTTTTTTTAGTTTTTAAAAACCTCTATATTAAAAAAATTTTAAAACACATTATTGAAGGACCATATATATAAATTTATTTTGATTCTACACTCTAAAATATAAAGCCCAATTCAATTGCCTTTTTTTAAAAAATGCAAAACCCACAGAAATCCTTTGGGGTGTACGGGGTTAACCATTTTTTTCATTCCTTCTATAAAATTTTCACAAACAATTAAATCAGCTATGTGTGAAAATTTCCCGGGGGGGGTTAATTAAAGGTAAAAATTGTAAAAAAAAAATCCGTTTTTTTTACCCATTTACCCTTTTTAATTTAACCCCTACAGGTGTGAAATTTTGCCACATAGCTATTTTTTGTTTTTAAAAACAGATAGCAAACGACAGAAAAGACAGGTTTAAAACCCCATGTACCCAAGGTCATTTCATGGGGTGCTTCTTCTTTTTCACTGAACCGGGTTTTTACCCGCAATTGAATCAAAGGTTTTTACTATGTAAATGTATAAACTATACTTTTTTAAATTTAAAAGTAAAAAAGACATGTAATATATATAAATTTTCTATTTTGTATATTTAGTTTTTACAAGGAAAGAATGGGTTTTTTTTTTTTTTATATTTTTTTCCCATGACTTACAGGGGCCCCCGGGGACTTTGGGGGTCCCGATATTTAGGATATCGGCGATACCATTCCTTTTCCCATATTTTTAAAATGGGGAAATATCGCTCAACTCTAGGGGGGACACTTTAACCCCCCAAGTGCTTCACAGAAGTTATAACGTACAGCCTTTTAAAAAAAAAAAACCCCTTTTTTTTTTACAAAAAAAAAATTTTTTTTTTCCCCCCCAAATTTTTTTTTCCCCCAAGGGGGAAAAGGAAAAATTGGACCCAAAAATTGTTCCCCCAAATTTCCCCCATACGCTGAAAACCAAAATGTGGGGGAAAAATACTTATTGGGGGCCCTTTTTGGGGTCGGAAGGAATAGTTTTCGTTTTTTTGGTTCAGACTTTGATGGGGAAGGCTGGGGGCTTTTTGTCGCATTTGGGGGGCCCCCCATCGCCTAAACATAAAAACCCCAAAAATTACCCCATTTTTGGAAAATTTAAAAACCCCCAAGGAAATTAAAATAGAATGTTGGGGGAAACTTAAAAGAAGCCCCCCCAATGCTTTTTCCCAAAAAATTTTTTAAGTACAGCCAAAAAAAAAAAAAAATTTTTATTTGTACCCCAAAAAATAAATTTTCCGCCCCCAGTTTTTTATTTTCCCCAAAAAGGGAAGCAAATAAATAGGGGAAATTCACAAAAAATCTTGGGGGGCCAAAAAAAACCTTTGAAACCCCCCCATGTGGGAAAAAAAAAAACTGTTTGGAAAACCTGGCAGGGCTGAGAATGAAAAAGGGCAACCCCCTTTTACTTTTTTCAACGCAAAAAATTTGGGTGGAATTGAATCCCAAAACCCGTTTTCATTTTTGGGGGGGCCCCCCCCATGTGCCTAAACAGCGGAAAAAAAACCCCCCCCAATTCTAAAAAAAAACCCCCCCAAAAAACCCAACCCCCCCCAACCCCCCCCCCAAAACCTAAAAAGTCCCCCAACCCCTTTTTAACCCCCCCAAACCCCCCAAACCCCAAAAAAAACAAAAAAAAAAAACCCCTAAAAAAAAAAAAAAAAACCCAAAAACCCTTAAAAAAAAACCTAAAAAAATTTTGCGCCAAAAACCCAAACCCCCCAAAATTTAGCCGCCCAAAAAACCCCCAAACCCCCAAGGGAAAAAAAAAATAAATACATTTTTTTTAATTTTTTTTTTTATTTTCCCCCTTACTAAGGGGGGGTAAAGGGGGTTTATTTAAAAAATTTTTAGCGGGTTTTTTAAAATGGCACGTATGCTAAAAAAGCTTTTATTTTAAAAATAGTTTTTTTATCATCACATTTTGAGAGCTATAAAAATTTTTGCATATTTTTTCCCCAGATTCCCTTTTCTTATTTTTTCACGATTGACTTTTTAAAATTGGGGCCATTTTTTTTCACGTTACGATTTTGAACGTTTTTATTTTATTTAAAATTAAAAAAACAAAAATCACAATTTCTTTAAATTTTTTTGGGGAAGGGGTTTTTCCCCCTTTTCCCGTGTGGAAAAAAGGGGTAAAGCATTTTATTTTTTGGGTCAAAAAAGAAAGGGGGGAAACCCATTTAAAATCATTTTTTTTTTTTTTCGCTTTTTTTAAATAAAAAAAATTTTTTTAAAAAATTTTAATTTTTTTTAAAAACGTTTAAAATTTGCGACTATAACTTTTTTTTTTTTTTGCTGATGAGCGTATCCCCCTTTTTGTTTTTTGCGGGCAAAATGACTTTTCCCCAGTCCCCTTTTTTTTATATCTTTCCTTTTTAAACCGTGTTATTCCACTTTTTTTTTGGGGAAAGATAAAAAGCATTAAATTTTTGGTTCTTTTTTTTTTTTTTTTTTAAGGGGGGCACTGAAGGTTTTAATAGGGGGGCAATTTTTTTAGGGGGGTCTTAGGGAAAACCGGGGATACCAAATTTTTTACTTTTTGTTTTTTTTTTATTTACAGTAAGAAGTAAAATTTTGGGGAAAATTTTAAAAAAATTTTTTTTTTTTAATTTTAAAATTTTTTTTTTAAAAACCCCTTTTTATTTTTATTTTTTTTTAATTTTTTAATTGTCCCAGGGTGGGAACACACAGTTTTTTAAAACAGTTTTGCTGGGGTGAAAAGGTGACAGCACTTTTGTCACCCCGCGTCGCTCGGGGAGTGAAACACCCCTTTCTTTTCCCTCCGCGGGGACGAGGTACCGCCTCCCTCCCCGTACCCCCGCCATCTTGGACCCGGGCCCCCCGGGGGGGAGGAAGCCCTCAAACAGCGCTTTTAAAAACGCGCTGCTCTGGGGGGCTCATGGGGGGGCGCGCAGGGAGCCCCCACCCCTCACCCCCCCCCCCTTTTTCCCCCCGTAAAACCGGGGGATCATGTTTATCCGGGTGAAAGGGGGGTTTAAGGGCCGGGGCGTCCGTGATCGCCCCCCGACACACAGCCCCCTGGGGGTCACTGTAAAAATCACGACACCCGGGGGCAAACGGGGGGCCCCCCCCCATCGCACGGCAAAATTTTTCCCTTTTCCTGTCAAAGGGGCCCCGGGGACCATGGGGGGGTTTCGCCGATGGCAGTAAGGGTTAACTATCTAAAATTCCCACTAAACCCCTATTTTTTCTATATACACTTCAGTCCCCTTTTTAAAATGCCCAAAATTGCATTTCTAACGTTATGCAAAAAATACATAAAAATTTAAAAATTTCACTGTTCAAAAAAATAAAGGGGGAAACCCAAAAAACACAACCTAGATCTAATGAAGAAAATTCTCATTGAATACTTTGTTCTGTACAAAGTTAAAATTTCGTCAACATAATCCACAAAAATAATCAATGGGGAAACAAAAAATTTTTTAAAACCAAGGGCCCGGAATTGGGGGAACCCCCAAAAAAAAAGGAAAAAAGTCCCCAAAAGATGCCATATTTTTTGTGGCCCCAGGCCTGTATGACCCTACAAACCCCCTTTCAGTCCCATGAGGTTAAGATTTCTCCTGAGGGATCTCCTCCCCCAACCCCGGGCTAAACTCCCCCCAATCCCGAAGTCGTGGGGAACGTACTTTGGTGGGGGGGGTGGGCTTTGTCCCAATGTGCTCAAACGGATTTAGGGGTGGGAACGGCAGGGGCCGTCCAAAACTTCAACCCACTTGCAGGAACTGCGACACACTGCAGCCACATGAGGTCTGGCATTGTCCTGCATTTAAGGGGGAACCCGGGGGGAACAGCACAGATTGGTCTCACAAGGGTCGAGGATCTCATCTCTTCCCCAAGAGTAAGGTACCTGGCACACAGGGGGCTTGTGCCCTCCAAAAAAATGCCACCCCACCCTTTCGACCCACTGCCAAACCGTCAGCTGAAGGATGTTGCAGCGATCCTCTCCATGGGTTCCGCCGTCACGTCTGTCAATGTCCCCTTGGCCTGCTGCCTTTTCAACATCCTCGCAAATTTCTCTTTGCGGCGGCCGTGTTTTTAGGAAGCCACCTTGCAACGGGGAGCTGGGGGGACTTTCCGGGAGGTGAAACCCCGCGGACCCCCACCCAAAAAGAGCCCCGCTAGCCACATCAACCCCCCACCCATTGCCCGGAGGCTGCACCGCACCCCCCCGCCCCCGTGCAGCCACATCACAGCCCCGACACCACCGAAACCGGGGGCTGCTTTTGGGCCGTCGCCCCGGGTTTTTAAAATACTTCCCCCCCGGGGAAAAAAGCCACCCCAGGGGCCACACCACCCCACACCCAGCCCCTCACAGAGCCCCCCCAACACAGAGCACCACCCCACCGCACCACTTGGACCAGAACCTCCTTGGACCACTCCCTACTGTGCGTCCCTTTCCCGGGGAACCTAAATTGGCGGGGAAGACGGACCCCATTTTTTCACTTTTTTTTTCCCCCTATTTTCCTTCGAAAATTTGGGGCTCTTTGGGCCCCCTGCGTCTTATGCCGAAAATTGGGAATACAATGTGTAAATTCTTGAATAAAAAAAATCCAAAAATCAAAAATATATGGAATTTGTTCACAGTCTTGAAAAATCAAAATTTTTAAAATCAGAGAAAGTTTGCAGCTTTTAATAAAAAGGCTACTGGAGTGCCCTTGGGGTCTATTCACATATTTTTTGCTCCTTTTCCTATAAAGGGGGGCGATTTTCACATCACAAGTGTCAAAAGTGCAAAGTCTAAGGAAATGAAGCACTGTTTGCTTTTTTCCCTTGCCCAGACCAATTTGACTAATGTATTCCTGTACTTTTTTTCCTGTCCCACTGTAAGCACTAGAGAGCAATGTCTGTACATCGGGGCATTTTACGAGCACCTAAAAATACATAGCTAAATATAAAAAAACTACCTAACAGAAAAAGCAAATATCACTAAAAAAGGAGCAACATTATTATTTTATTTTACTGGGAAAAAAAAACACAGTACGACGTTGGGTTTTATAAAGTAAAAAAAAAAAACTGGTTTTTTTTATATAACATCACAGATTGCTCCTTCAATAAATTTCATTAAGCCCCTCCGCACATTCAACCTGCAGAAACGTGATTTCCCCAAATGACCGGGGAAGCGCCCCTTTTGGGGGCTGAGAGGCCTCACACAATTTAAGCCCCCTAGGTGTGCGCCTCCCATACAAGGATCGGGACCCCGTGCGCCATGTCACATCCACGTCTGTGATCTATGTGCAAACACTCCGAGGGCCCTTCTGGCGAAGAAACAGGCAAAGCAGACAAAGGCACGACTCCAGCTTCTCTCCCCTCCAGATCTTGTGGGTAATACATGTTTTTACATTACACAGAGTAAAAACAAATGACTAAAATATTTGCAGCATGCTTCATTTCCTCCTCATAAAACCGCCTCTTTTTCAGTCTAAATTCCCTTTAAAGGAGCAAAACGGGAAATGACAACAAAAACAAGATATTCGGAGGTTTTATTAATCGGAAAATATCGACCTCTGCAGATGATAATTAGGGGCAGGAATAAATTCTTTCACAAATCATTTAATAAAGCGCATCCTATTTAAGGACACTCGCACCGTCTCATTTTCATCGGGTACATTAGGCATTGGCCTGCGATGCGTAGCTGGAGACACAAGGCATCTGCTCCAATAACAGATTGATCCCTATTATTTTGCACAAAGTATGATACATATTTTGACAGAAATACACCTAAACCTCTTTCCATATCGGTTTAGGAAATCCACTTTAGATTACTATTCTGGTCTCCAAATTTTAGAACAAGCCAGAATTACTATTCAAATGAGCCAGAATTATGAGTGTTTCCGTTCCCAGGTGAATTAACAGCTTCCCTTTAAGACCTCTCAAAGCTTTGACGCAAAAAAAAAAAAACTGGCAAAAAGGAACAATTTCAACAACCACCCTGAACACGGAAAAAAAAATTTGCATGTAGTCTAATTCCAAGGTGATTAAAGGGAATCGTCACCCTAAATTGGCGGGATATTTAAATATGGCAGTCAGTCAATGGGCGGTGTTTTGGGTACTTGCCTTAACATTTTGTTCGCCGGTCTCCATTATTTTTGGGAATTGAGTCGTTGCCCTCCATAAAAGTGCCTGCGCATTGCAAACTGCGGCAAAGCATACTGCGCGTGCGCAATTCAAATTGCAATTCGGTGCGTTATATGAGGGCAACGACTACAATTCCCAAAATAAGGAGACAGCGGCGAAAACAGTTAAGGCAAGTACCCAAAACCCGCCCATCTACCCCCGCCATCTTAAAGTATCCCGTCAATTAGGGTCACAGAAATTCCCGTAAAGGGAACGACCCCGGCTTTTGCACCTCATCTGCGAGCACCTGATGAGCAAAGAGACCCTAAATCCAACAATTATCCTCAATTACGGGTGCAGCCGTTCTGACACAATAGCGGTTTAGATTTAGCCCTGCCAGGCTTTGCATATACTCTAAAAACAGTGAGCGCTTATCACAGAAGGGGGGGAGTCAACCACCAGACTGTGCTGCTGTGCCCCCAAGAAAAAACTCCTGGTTCTAAACAATCATTGCAAAAAAACACAGAGCTTGATAAAAGGTGCATCATTGAAATCTGTGTTTTTAAACCTTTAAAGAATGCTGTCTTCGATAACAAAAGCAAATGACAGATTCCAAGACTGTACACAGGGACACCTGGGGAGTACCACTATTCTGTTTCTAAAATTTGGAACAATCTTCCTAAAGAATATAATAAAAAAAAACCAATGTTTCATCGAAAACTTAATGATTTTTTTCTTGACTTCCATTAAAAAAAGTTCTTACCAGCGCAGTTAATAATTTTCACCCAATTAAAGTTTTCTGTGTTCAGAGGGGCCGCAATGTTGACTATAACAACAGGTATGCCTAACCCGATTGCGATTTTGGCACCAACACAGTGAACACACCATTGGTCTACACAAGTTCTTTAAGTGTCATAAGACTGATTGGTCTGTGGTCCACGACCACGTGATGCTTAGCCCTATTGCCCTAATATTACAAGGGGGTGGACAGTATGCAAATAATTTCTTTATTATTGATATTATTTCCTATTTTATTTTACACATGGGAAATTTTTGGTTATATATGGTGACAGATTATGTAATATTGTATTTTTTGTATAATTCAAGTGGGCATGCCTTGTTGGTGATTTGCCAGTGCCCCACACTATATAAGGCTGCCATTTCCCTATTTTTGTAAACAAAGAAAAAGACCAAACTGGCGAAAAAGTACATGGGGAATAAAGTTTTTTTTTCATTTTTAACCTGGACTGGATGCGGTGCCTTTTTTGTTTTTTGGCTATTTTTTGCTGCATTTTAAGGTGGGCCCAAAAACCGATGAAGAGAATCAGATTTTTTTTATGCACTAAACAAAACACAAATTACCAAGACAAAAAGGTAGGAAAAAGCAAAAAAACTAAGCAAAACCGCTTTTTGCAGCAAGTTTTTTAAAGCCAAGAGAGAAGGTTCGGCCTTTAAAAAAAACGCAAAAAAACGCAAAGTGTGAACTTAGCCAAGTGTGTGAATTACACCTTTTGTGGGAACTTGACAGTGACATTCACCGCAGTTTTGTGATATTTTGTTTAAGGCTGCCAGATTTACAAACTTTTTAAAAAGCAAAAGCACTAAACTTTTGCAGCAGCTTTGCTGATATTACCGTTCTTCCCATTTAACTACTACTTGAATATGAAAAATCTGCAGTGGGATTGTATGGCATGCAAATCTAACGACGGATATCCATACGACTTAAGCAAAGACTGGCAACACAAAATCAAGTAGATAGAGATTTCTATCCTAATAAAAACTTAATGTTAGGCAGGCCAATTTTTCCCAAACTCCAGTCCCAAACGGCCCCCCAAGGTCGGGTTTTCAGGATTTCCACAAGAATTCCTGATGCCTTGATGATACTTCCATCACCTGACCCTGAGAACTACCTTGTGGGCCCTGAGGACTGGATTTGGGAAACACAGGCCTATAAAACACCAAAAAACAAACACAAAAGTAAAGGAATGTAATATCATAAAAATTAACGCTAATTAACTGAAGCCACTTTAAAAGGGGAACTGTCAGCACAAAAACTTTCAAACTAAGTCCGGCGCTCGGTGCTTCACGATAGGGTAAATCAGTATACACACCTTCCATCTGCTTGTTTCCCTCAATCTCCACCCTCCTCCTTCTTTGATTGACAGCTCTGGCTTCATAGATGGAAAACAAGAAGGTGAGAAGGTGTAAAATAAAATAAATTTGCCCCGCCGTGACGCACCGAGCGCCTGTACTTTGCAGCACAGTATGACTGTTCAAACCGAGTCCCTTTAAGATTGGGTTTACAAAGCAAATCTGGCCACACAACGGGACACACATCTAAAAAATCTTGAATACCATTGGTACGTTGTAGCAAATGAATGGGGTAACACTGCGACCAGCAAGTTCAAACAATCCAAATAATTCCAACCTTTGGCATCTTGCTTGTTGCTGCTGCAATATAGGGAGCTCAATGTGAACCCCATACATTTTCACTATGTTGCCAGTGGCAGTGGCATACACTGTCTTTAACCGATGACCTGTGTCACAGCCAAGATGTCATAGTATGTTCAGATGTGTAACATCTGTCCAAAAACTGCTCTAACGCTGTACAAAAGCATCAAGCGGTTAGTTGGGGGGTATTTTACCTTGAGATAGGCGTTAGTCTGGAGCCAAAACGAAATGTGTGAATAAAAAAACCTTACTTCTACTTCCGGATTTCCGGATTTGCTACACTCGTCAAGCAAATCTATAGGGAGTCACAGGTATAGCAGCATAACTCCAGAAATGAACTCCAGTCCTTGACTGGAAGTACACTTCTGGCAGTGGCGCAAGCCAGTTAATAAATGTGCCTAATTCATTAAGTGGGGTGCATCTGTTAATGAATTTGCGCATTGTATTCCACAGCGAGTCCTTCACGAACAGTGGCACACACAATGCCAGTCTTAATTAAAGCTGCCCAGGAGTGATAAAAAAAATAAAGCCCATGTCGTAATTGATGGGTTTTTTTTTCGACAGCAAGGATTGCCCAAGGAAAATTGCTCTGAATAATCCATACTATTTATCCAGAAATTTCCATCAACAATAGCCATGTGTGGAAAACCATTTCTGGTGAACGTTTTAACACCGCGTTCTTCTGTTATGCAGCAAAAGCTCAAAGAAACGAGTTGTGAGATATGCAGTAAAATATTAATAAAAAATAGTTTCTGTAAAATTAATATGCAATAAGGTAAAGGAGAGGGATCTATCTACAGTCAGAAGACAGACCAAAAGCAAAATCTATTTTGGGGGCGAGTTGTGCTGGACGCTAAATTTAAATACAGGTGTGATTTTTTTTTTTTTAGCGTATGTAATTACATATCATGGAAATGCAGAAGACTCAACCACACAGAACTAAAACAATTAAACACTGACATTTAGCGACACAGCCACCTTCTGTTCTGAAAATATTAAGCATAGCATGTAAAAACATTACAAGAAAAGTAAAGCTCATTTTTATTAAAAAAAAAAAAAAAAAAAAAAAAAGATACCTTATACTTCTTTTTCACTTGAGCCTTTATTTGAATTTAAAAAGTGTTTATATTGTTTTTTTTTTGTTTGCCAATAAGGGGTGTTTTTTTGTTTTCAGATGTTTGCAGCCACTCAAATGCCACTTTTAAGAATCATATTCCATTCCCCGTCTGGACTGATTTTATGAATGCCTTCAATTTTTGCAAAATTTGAGCAGAACATGCAACTTTGCTTTATGAACACTATGGCATTGAGATGCAACAATTTCCCTCACTTAAACATTACATTTCTCTAATATCCGCAAATTGTGGATTCAGAAGGATACTGAACTCTGAGATGGCCGTATTCGAGAGTTGTAAGATGATCAGAGCGAGCCCTCCTAGGTATAGGTAGAGTCCAGCAATGTTCCGCCTACAGCAATCTGAAGTTTATGGGGGAGCTTTACAACACAAGAACAGGGTGGATAAAAATCATGATTTTTTTAAAAAAAATCAAAAAAATCGGATTTTTTTGATTTAAATCGGATTTTTTTTGATTTAAATAGGATTTTTTTAATCAAGTTGTACACAAGCAAAACTTTGTCTTTTTGCAAATCAAATTATTTTACACAAATAAAAATATTAAAACAGTTGATTATGAAACCTAATAATTTTTATTGCACTATTAAACAATCAGAATTGAACTACAGAGAGTAAAGGGTATGCCACACTAAACAGCGTCGCTAACGAGATCGCTAAAAAACGTCACTATTTAGCGATCTCGTTAGTGACGTTGTTCAGTGTGGCATGTAGCAACGACGTGGCCCCTGCTGAGATCCTGCTGTGATCTCGTTCGTCGCTGACATCGGTCCGGACCCTATTTTTATCGTCGGCGTCCCGCTGGTAAGTATATATCGCTGAGTGTGGCACCTTTTTTTAGCGATTTAGCGGTATTTTTGTACCGCTAAAGTCGTTAAGGAGATCGCTAACCGCGATAGCGTCCTTACGACATCGCTAAATTAAGCCGCTACTAGCGATATTGAAACTACCCCCGCTAGCGATCGCATTAGTATGCGTCATTATCGTGATCGCTAGCGGGATAGTTTAGTGTGGCAGTACCTTAAGTACTTTTTAACAATAGCCTATCTCTAACGTTTGAAGTAAGCAAACATCTTCAGTGAATACATCAGTCCTTTAAGCCTACTGTTTATTTAGGACTTTTAATAGGAAAACTAGTTGTCCTGCTTTAGCAGTTCCTAAGCGGTTTCGGACTGTTGTGTGCACAAAACCAAATGAAGAAAACAATCTCTCTACTCCTGCCGATGAAGCCGATGCAGTCAGTAGCTGAGTAGCTACATTTATTATCTTCGCTGAAGAACAAGTGATTGCGACTTCCACCAGTCCAGTGGTTTTAGTTCATTAACGACGTTATCTGCAAACATGTATTTTTGAAATGGTGCAGATTCACACTTCAATTTCAGCACAGTTGCCACAATGTCATGGTTAGTATTGGCGAGCCACTCCATTGCAGAGTTGATTTCCGCCTCAGATAGTTTTTTCCCTCTGTAGATGGGATGCAAGATATTGGCTAAATAGTGTTCTTCTTTTAATGCTTGGTCCTTGAGGTGGTGTATTGCAACCTTTACATTGTTTGAGAGGTTCAAGCGATCTAGCGAACCTTCTAAATCTTTCCAAACTTCTGTGGCATCAGCTATGGTTGCAGTATCTTTCTGCATTTTATCCAACGCAATAGATATTGGCTTTAACCTTTCCAAAAGGTCCTCGGCATTTCTTTTCACACCAAGATTTAATACTTTGCTTCGTATATTAGCATCAATTTTATCCCGATGTGTTTCGCAAATGGACACTAATTTTGACCAGTTGTTAATAAACAGTTCCAAGCATTCAGCCAAGGTATTCCATCTAACATCTTGTGGTAGAACTAACTTCAGTCCTCCCATTTCCTTGTAGGTTGCATTGTGCAAAATGATTATTGCGGAAATATTTAACAATTTCTACAACATGTTCCTTGACACCCGAAATATGCAGTTCTTTTGCCAAAAGATGCAACAAATGGGCAGAACAACCGTATGTAATGACATTTGTGTCATCCTCATGTGCCAGTTCCGCTCGCATTTTTGCCACATTGCTTGCGTTATCAGTAACTAAGCTCCTTACTTTACATCCAAACTGTTCTTGGCATTGGTGAATTGAGTTCTTAGCAATTTCAAGTAAATATTCAGCAGTATGTGAATTTCCAGATGTGTCGATTGTGTCTGTAAGGTAAGTTTCACCATCTTCTGTTGTGACACAAGTGCAAATTATGGGGTCGTTGTGGATGTTGCTCCAACCATCCAAGCTCATGTTAACAACTTTGTCTTTCAAATATTTTGTACAAGCCGCTCTTTCTTTGTCGTATACAGCCTGAAGATGTTTTCCTGAGATATCAAATCTACTTGGTGGTTTGTAGCCTGGTCTTATTCCTTCGATCATTTGTACAAACAATGGGTGTTCAACTAGTCGGAAAGAAGAATTAGTTGCAAATATGAATTTAGCAATTAATTCATCAAAATGTTCTTTCTGGCTCGTCGTAGTCTTTAAGAGGAATTTTTCTACACTTTGCATGCAAAGTTTTTTGTTGGGCTGCTTTGTTGAAGTTGTACCCAGATATTGATTGTCACGTGCAGCACAAGCCATATTTGACCCCGAAAGCACAGTAATTAAAAATATAATTCGACTGCGTATTTGAAGAAATATAACGAAAATATTTTGAAACAAACTTTTTGAACAATGTAATGGTCCTCGTCCTATAAGGGCTGTCTCAAAAGTTATGCTACTCAAGTTTCCGGTGAAGTTGCTGTAATACTAGTAATATCAGAGCAACTGAAAAAAAATTATGTCACAAAAGTTTTAAAAATGTTTTTTTAAAAAAATGGTCAATTTGGCAGACTTCAAAAGTGAATTGTAGCCTACAATAAAAAAAAAATAGGCGTATACACACTCTTTTATTTTTACTTAACGTTAATCTTCTGTGAAATATTGCCTTAACATAAATTTAAATTCTATACTCCAGAACTAGTGCTAGAAATTTTTCTTTTCATAGACTTTAACCATCCCAGTAAAACGTCTGTTAAAATAGGTTGTAATTGCCAGACTTACCACTAGTGCTAGGGTCCTGGTGCATAAGAAACTGTGGGGGTTCATTGACATTAGTTGTATCACTATCAACATCTTCATTTCCTTCTGGTTGCAGTTTTCATAATGTGATTTCAAACGGCAAACAAGTCCTTGGATATCCTTTTGACAGTATTTGCCCTTTGCTCTCCCACCTTTCTTTCCAAGCTCTGCTGGCATCTCAACAAAATGAACCCAAATAGGGTCTCTCTTACGACCTGTCATGGCTCACGCAGATCACTTCTGAAGTTTGATTGTTACTACAGCCAAGTACTGCTGACTGACTATCCAACAAGTTTGGGCATGTCAACTGAATGGAAAAAGAAACTGAAACCAAGCTACAGAAAGTGAAACCAAGCTAGAAGTGTGGAGTTAATTGAACAATGATTGAAAGTTTTAGATTTTAATCGTGATTTATATTAAAAAAATCTTTTGATTTAAATCAGTGATTTAAATCATGATTAAAATCGCGATTTAAATCGATCTGATTTAAATAGAAAAAAATCATTTGATTTAAATCATGATTTAAATCGTTGATTTAAATCGGCGTGATTTAAATCAATCCACCCTGACAAGAAGTACGTATTGTTAACCGGACAATAACTGGAACATCAAGAAATAAAGTATTAACAGTACTACAGCATCAGTTGTGGACCCTCAAGGATGAATTCAGACACTGATTTTCTTGCACAACGTTCAGCAAATGTCCTATATATTTCAAACAACTCCATTAAAAAGTATCTACCGTACATTTTTTCCCCAACATGTTCAGGAAGCACAAGTGCACATCTGCCAAGTGTTTTGAGAGACCGGTGGGCTTCTCAGGACCTGGAACCCCACCCATCTGAAGGCCTATCACAATCAAAAAACAAAAACGTAAGGACCGTTTAAGATAACCGGAAGCTAAATTCCGGTTGAAAAAAGTTGCTAAATAATCTACAGGTGGAGAACTCACCTTAAAGAGGTTGTCCACTACTTTTACATTGATGGCCTATGCTTAGGCTAGGTCATCAATGTCTGATCAGCTGGGGTCCAGCAAGTGGCACCCCCACCGATCAGCTGTTAACGGTATCGGCGGCTGGATGAAAGTACTTACTTATAGAGTTGGCCATCTTCTGATAATGGCTGCCACATGGTACTGCAAATCCGCCTCCTATTGATTTAAATAGGAGGCGGTTGTGCAGTATAAAGCCTCGGCCTCTACCAGAAGAAGGAGCAGCTCAGCAATAGAGTACTTATGGTCGGCGGCCGCCGACACCGATATAAGCTGATCGGCAGAGGTGCCGGGTGTTGGACCCAGAGCCATTAGACAATGATCTACCCTAGCATGACAAACATGACATACCAAAAAGAGACCAAAGCCTGCAGCGTCAAAAACGTGATAAAACAGCCCATAAAAAAAAGTTACCGAATTTACAAAATAGATGCAGAAAAGATGCAAAATCATCACCATATACACATTGTGGGGATGTAGCCTAAAACATTGTTATACAATAGCTTTGCAAAACTTTTCTATTAAGAGATTTACCAATCGGAGTGGGGGCTGCAGCCCATTAGTGGTCACATTCTACAAGCATGCGCGTTCACATTAAGGGCTCATATCCACTTGCGAGAAATACGGACGAGTGCAAGCCGATAAAAAATAAATAATAAAAAATAATAAAATAAGATTTTTTTTTAAAAAAAAAAAAAAAATCGGATTGCACTCTGACCAATGTTATTCAAAATTTGACATCTCATTTGGGAGTTTTTTCTCAGCTGAAATCGGACTGAGAAAAAATAGCAGCATGCTGCGTATTGCTGCAATTCTCGGATGAGACTTGCCAATACAAGTCAATGGATGCGAGAAAAAAAAAAATCAGACAGCACTCCCTCCATGCAAGTGCTGTCCGATTTCAGCAATTCATGTCCGGCTACTGTAAAATCACACTCATAGCTCACAAAACACTATATATACATTATATATATATATATATACATATATATATATATATATATATATAATATATATATATATATATATATATATATATATATATATATAGTACAGACCAAAAGTTTGGACACAACTTCTCATTCAAAGATTTTTCTGTATTTTCAAGACTACGAAAATTGTAGAATCACACTGAAGGCATCAAAACTATGAAGTAACACATGTGGAATTATACATTACACTTTACAAAAAAGTGTGAAACAACTGAAAATATGTCTTATATTCTAGGTTCTTCAAAGTAGCCACCTTTTGCTTTGATTAATGCTTAGCACGCAGAAAAGGTGAACGGATGGACTCTACATGCCTGGTTCCCACCGTGAAGCATGGAGGAGGAGGTGTGATGGTATGGGGGTGCTTTGCTGGTGACACTGTTGGGGATTTATTCAAAATTGAAGGCATAGTGAACCAGCATGGCTACCACAGCATCTTGCAGCGGCATGCTATTCCATCCGGTTTGTGTTTAGTTGGACCATCATTTATTTTTCAACAGGACAATGACCCCAAACACACCTCCAGGCTGTGTAAGGGCTATTTGACCAAGAAGGAGAGTATTGGGGTGCTACGCAAGATGACCTGGCCTCCACAGTCACCAGCCTCCCGCTTGACCGGAGATGAACTGATTAGCGTGGGAAAGTTTCTTAACATTTTCCCACGCTGGTGAGTTCACCTGAGGTCAGGCGGGAGGCTGCGCAGCCTCAGTGACGTCAGCAGTAGTCAATCTATTCTATCTATTACATTCTAACCTATTCTATACTGTACCCGGCATCTGACGGCTTTTAAGCTATGTATGTATGTATGTATATTATTTGCTTTTTAAACAATGTGTAGGTTTTTTTTTTACAATGCTATTTTAACATGAGTTTTAACATACAGAGAACTGCTCTATGTAAAACCTCACGTTAAAATCGCATTGCATACGGATTGCATACGCACGTCATACGGATGTTCTGTGGAAAAAAATCGCATGGAAATTGCATTACACTCGCATGACAATTGCATAGTAGCACTCGTCCGTTTTTTCGGTCCGGAAATCGGACCCTTTTTTTCCTCACAAATGGGTATGAGCCCTTAAAGTGTGACTCCACGCCTTTCACTGTTCGTGTTCTCCAAAAACTGCTTGAATGAGTGCAGATGCTGCTATAATCACAGTTCCTTATTTACAAGCTCCATGTACAAGTTCACAAACCGCTCGTATTTTGTCAACTAAGATCTCCTTATGCATAAAGATAAAAGTTACCCATATCTATCCATGATATAAATTGTTAATTGCATAATGGTCTTATTGTAAATATGCCTCAATCTGCCCACACATATTAAACATTTTCTACAGCAGTTTTTGACTCTGGATTCTCAGATTTTTCACCCATTTTTCCACTGAAATGTTATGTGTATATGGTGTAGTCAACAGCTCATCTTGAATTATTTGGTACTTTGCATAGTGTCTTGCAAACGTATTCACCCCTTGAATTTTTACCCATTTTGTTACATTGCAACCCGTGTTTAAATAATGTTGTAATCCAGTTTGTGTATGATGCATCAGCACTAAATAGTCTAAGTTGGTGAAGCGAGAAATATACAGGCATAAATTAAATTTCTGGAATCATGCATGTGCATATGTATTCACCCCTTTTGCTATGAAGCAAGCAATTCCATTCATAATTCACATGCTTAATGAAGTCCACCTGTGTGCAATCTAAGGCTGGCTTCACATTTGCGTTCAGGAGGGCTACGGATGGCTGCCTACTGCCTCCTTCCTTCCTCCCTGAAGCTCCGCCTACTTCTGTATGCGTTCTGCGGAAGCAGCAGGAAGTAGGCAGCCATCCGCAGCCCTCCTGAACGCGAATGTGAAACCAGCCTAAGGGTCACATGGTCTATCAGTATATATACATCTTTTCTGAAAGGCCACAGAGGCTACAATACCATTAAACAAAAGGCACCACTAACCGAACATCATCATGAAGACCAAGGAGATCTCAAACAAGTCAGGAACAACGTTGATGAGAAGTAAAAAGTCAGGGTTGGGTTAGAAAAAATATATCCCAATCTCTGATGATCCCCCGAAGCACCATCAAATCCATTATCATCAAATGGAAAAAACATGGTACCACCAGAAACCTGCCAAAAGAGGGCCGCCCACCAAAACAGCCTGGGCAAGGAAGGCATTAATCAGAGAGGCAAAACAGAGACCAAAGGTAACCCTGAAGGAGCTGCAGACTTCCAAGCAGAGAATGGAGTATCTGTCCATATTACCACAATAAGCCGTACACTCCATAGAGGTGGCCTTTATGGAAGAGTGGGCAGAAAAAAGCCCTTACACAAAAAAATGTAAGTCTCATTTTGAGTTTGCCAAAAGACATGTGGGAGACTCCCCAAATGTATGAAGGAAGAGGAGATGGTCAGATGATACCAAAATTTAACTTTTTGGCCACTAAGGTAAACACTATGTCTGGCACCAAACCAACACAGCTCATTACCCGAAGAACACTATCCTCACAGTGAAACATGATGGTAGGCTCATCATGTTGTGGGGATGTTTTTCAGTAGCAGGGACAGGTAAAATGGCCTGAGTCAAGGGGAAGATGGATGGTGCAAAATACAGGGATATTCTTGAGCCAAATCTATTTCAGTCTGTCAGCGATTTGAGACTGGGACGGAGGTTCACCTTCCAACAAGGCAATGACCCAAAGCATACTCCAAAAGCAACACTCGAGTGGTTTAAGGGAAATGTGTAAATGTTTTGGAGTGGCCTAGTCAAAGCCCAGACCTTAATCCAATTGAGAATCTGACTTGAAGATAGATGGTTTCCTCTGGTGAACAGCAAACTTGTCAAGGAGCTGGAGCAGTTTTACCTTGAGGAATGGGCAAAAAGTCCAGTGGCAAGATATGGAAAAATCTTAGTGTCTTATTCAAAGTGACTTGCAGCTGTGGTTGCAGCAAAAGGAGGCTCCACAAAGTAATGACTTTAAGGGGGTGGATAGTCATGCACACTGATGTTTTCAGTTATTTTGTCCGCTTCGTTGTTTGCTTCACATAAAAATGAAAACCAAATGTTCACAGTGTAGTCATGTTCTTTACATGAACTGGCGCAAGCACAAAAAAAAAACAAAAACAAACAGTGGAATTCCAGGTTCTGAGGTAGCAAAAAGCACGAAAAATACCAAGGGGTGGTGAATACTTTCACAAGCTACCGTAGGTTTATTTCCAAAATGTACCTTACAAGGGTTTTGGTCAGGGAAAGATTTCTCCATTACACATGACATTACTATTATTTGTCAAATTAAGAAGTTTGACAGTGACATTCTACTGTATATCTAACCAACAATAACAGAAGAAATAAAGAGGAAAATAATGAAACAAGTGTATATAAAATGGATTTCCCCATTGCAGATAGATTTACAGGAATACTTTTCTGTGACTGGTGAAACTGCTGATGCTTCAGCTCGTATATTACCACATTAAACCTCATGGTTTAGCTTTATTGCCAGCAGTTAGAAACAGATATATAAAATTATACACTACTGCGATAACATACAGCATGCTGCTATAGTAACAGCCAAATACCTCAGAGTAATATCGCTGCCTTTACACCAGAGAGACAAATGGGATTTCCTGCAGCTGCAAAGACTTTTCGCTTTTTATTGGCCAACCCTCCTTTACATGGACCATACCGCACACATTATTTACATGTCTACTTACCAGACCTTTTATTTGGCAGCAGGGAAACACCAGAACAAACCCTTCTCCATGTTTACACAGTGTTTTAACAAGAGTTAAAAGACAAAGTTATGATAGGAGATTAGATAAGGAAAAAAAGAAGGAACATTTAAAAGGACTGTCACCAGGTTTTTGCCACCTGATCTGTGAGCAGAACAGAGACCGAGACCCCGATTCCAGCGATGAGTTACTCACTCTGCTGCTTGCTGTAGTTTTAAGGTCACATTAAAGTTGTTTTTTACACATGGTGGTTTAAGATTAGAGCTAGTATAGGACCATCCTCATTTGGGTACACCTCACCACGGCGGGATGCCTTTCATGCTTTTAAAAAAAATTATTTACTAAGTACCCTGTGTTATTAATATGCACGGTTACTTTTTACTTACAGCAGCGTTTTGTTTCTATCTTAGGTCTTGTCTGTTAAATGACCAGCGTGAACGTGCTCCTATATGTTGCATGCATATTGACTTATACTCCGGCTCTTTTTTATGGTTTTGCTTCAGTATCTTGCACTCACTACACACAAAGGTGTGGCCTCTTTCTTTGAGCTGGGCATTACCTTTATGGTTGGGTGTCCATAGATGGGCTTCGGTCCTGATCTGCCCTTATTCACATTGAGGTTGTTTTTGACACATGGTAAGGTTTTAATATTAGATATAGTATAAGACTGTCTCTATTTGGGTTCACTTGGTACAATGGGATGGTTTATGCTTTTTTTTTTAATAAAAACAGTGTTTTCTAAGTAATCTATGTTATTTATACTTGCTATTACAATTTACTTGCAGCTGGGTTTTAGCTCATTTTGTTCCTATCTTAGGTTTTGCAGCAGTTTTTATAAAATCACTGTTTTATCAGCAAGAGATGATCATTTGAAGCCTAGTAAACCTGCTGCCAGGTAGTCAAGCATATTTGTAAGCTGTGTATAACCCCGTCCCCACCACTGACTGGCAGCCTTCTGCCCATGTACAATGTAAACAGAAAGCTGCCAATCAGTGCTGTGGGTGGGGTTATACAGAGTTCAGCAATCAGAGAACCGCTAGATCTCCGGCAGGGAAAACATGTTTTTTATTAAAATGACAGCAATTAGCCCAGTGAGTGATACATCACTGGAATCAGGGTCTCTGCCCCTACATTATGCTGCTCTCAGATGGGGTGGCAAAAATCCGGTGACAGATTCCCTTTAACACCAGAGTACCTCGAGTAAATAATATTTGGTCCCTGAGGGCAACAGGTTAGGGTTTAACTCACATGTCAGTATTTTTCATCAGTATTTGTATGCCAAAACCAGGAGTGGAATAGTTGGAGGAAAACTATAATACAAGTATGACAAGTATTCTGTGTTTTGAAGAAATTCTGATTTCGGAATACAAATACTGATGAAATACTGATCAAAAATACTCCTGTATGAAACAGCCTTACAGGCAGTAATACAGTATAATCTGCCCTAAGGAGAGAACATTCATAGTTTAGCGTTCAGAAAGTCCCCCAAGTCTGTATCTGCTTCCTTTCATTCATTTTTAAGAAGTGAAGGCGCTAGAATGTCTGAACTTATTTAGGCACAGGATCTTAAAGGGTCGGTGAAAAAAAACAAACATGAAACACGGATGGAAAACGGAAGTACAAAAGTATGGCTTCCATTTTAAATACATGTTTAAAGAATCCTAACTGACTTTAATGGCAGAGTTTGATCTGGATGAGAATAGGGAAGCTCCGAGTCACACGGACCGTTTTCAAAAGAGATGTGTGTATGGATCAATAAATCCCTATTGGTCAGTGTGCTGTCTGAGAAAAAAAAAATGGGCAGCAGACAAGTACGATGGATGTGTGAATGTAGACTAAAAGCTGCAGAGTCATCATCAGTTCTCCGAGCTTTGTTTTAAAGAGACAGCAACCCGCCAAAACCCAACCAAACGCCCTCATCACTCAGCTTATTGACTAACTTTACAAAGCCCGCTGTCTTTCTGGAGCCCTTACAGATTGTTCTATTTGTGCTGCCTGGATCAACAGCGCACATTACATCTTCCCAACGCCCTCCCAATGTACACATTGATTTCCAGTACAAATCAACAGCATTTTAAGCAATCACATCTGACAACAGGCCGTTATAGGCTCGCTATGAAATCGTGGCAGATTGAGAGCTCTCTCTGGCATGAACACCGCTGTAGAGAGCTCTGGAATTTCCAATGGTTTCCAAAAAAGAACTTTCGGAAATGAGACCAATGAAGCATTCAAGAGAAAATAACACTTCAGCTGACAGTCGGGCAACAAAGCGCAATATTCCATATCTGTGCCACAAGCACATCCAGCTAAACATTTTCATTTCACGTTTTAATAAGTAGGGATATACCTGAGCTACTCACTACAAAGGTATAATAAAGCTGGCCGTTAAGAATTTACCAAACCCAAAATTACAAGAAGTACTATATGAAAGAAGAGGGGCTTTGGTCATTGAAGCCTCTTGGACATTGCGGCTACGTTCCCTTGATGAGTATATTGTTATTTTTTTAAATGTTTATCTGGACCCATTATATAAATTAGGTTACTTGCATTTGCAAGTGTGTTTTTACATGTGATTTTATCGCGTTTTTGACACTGCGGTTTTGATCTCTTCCTGCTTTGCTTTTTTTTTAAATTTCCTTGTATTTGGCTTTGACAGAACTTCAACACAGTCATGTATGGACTACATGCGCTCTAAGTGCGTTTTCGCAGGTAAACGCTCTAAAAACAAGTGTTTTGAACCTGCAGACTTTCCGCATCTAATGCAATTCTATAGTGAAAATCCGCACAGAAATCGACATGTTGCGGATTTGAAGCAGGCACCGGAGGTCAGTTTATGCTGAGAAAGCAGGAGATTTCTATAAACCCCATCCACTTTGCTGGAACTGAAAGATGCTACGTTTTAGATGCAGCTAAAATACACTGTCAAAAGTGCATTGTGAAAACACAGCCTAAGGCTGGTTTTAAACTTACCGTGTCTTTGCGGCCCCAATGCATTTCTATGGGGCCGCAAAAATTCTAAGGGCCGTGTGCCGTATGACCGTGAGGGCCGTATATACGGCCGTGAAAAAATATCGAGCTTGCTCGATATATTTCACGGCTTACAGACACGACCCCATAGAAAAGTAATGACTTCCGCAAAACCAGACGTTATGGTGTTTAGTAACTTCCGGTTCTGCGGAATGCCGTTTTTTGCGGTCCGTTATTGCGGCAGACCTTGAAAATTGCTTGGGATACGCCCCGCAAAAAAGGCCCGCAAAAGCCACGGTAAGTGTAAAAGAAGCCTTAGGGCTCATACTCACATGCAAGAAATTCGGACGAGTCTAGCACGTCAATATCCGGCACTGCCGCCGGCACTCGGATCGGAGAATTCAGCTGCATAGAAACACATGCAGCCGCACACGCCGATCCCGAGTTCCGGCAGCAATGTCGGGTATTGATGCGAGTTTCTCGCATGTGAGTATGAGCCCTTAGACTATGCTCACACGTTGCACTTTTGCAGCTTCATTTGCCACTTTTTAATGCAAATTAAAAGCTACTTTAAGATTTCAGAAATCTCATGCACACGATTGTTTTTTTTTCCCCTCACTGAACTGGAAAACTGCTGCTTTTTTTTTTTTTTTTTTAAATTGCAGCATGTTAATTCTTTCAGCGTTTTTTCACCGTAGAAAGCAATGAGAACATGCAAAAAATTTAACTGTGCGCTTTTGCTGTTTTTTTGTCAAATAATGCTAACTTTATTAAACATGTACTGTAAACAAATGACACAAATAACGCAACGTGTGAACATAGACTCACACAGTAAATGCCAAGAAGTCTGACATGAAGACATAATACGGAGATTCAAAACATCCAACATTTCAGGATGTGTTCACATCAAGTTTGAATGTTTAGCGGGATTGCCACGAAAGATACAAAATGAGTCCATAGGGTTACATCAACCAATGGAGGTCAAAAGAGTTCTCATGGGGACAATGTAGAAAACGGTCAAAGGAGCGCAAAGAACACAAGGACAAGGTAGTAATTTCTTAAGCCCACAACGCGTTTCGACGGTAAGCCGTCTTCATCAGGTGGCAATTTCACCTGATGAAGGTTTTCCATCGAAACGCATTGTGGGCTTAAGAAATTACTACCTGGTTCTCTTTGCGCTCCTTTGACCGTTTTCTACATTGTCCCAGTTACTATCCTCCATTGGAGGTTTACGGCTGGAGCTGCATTGGACTGCTCATTAATTTAATTTACTTGCTTTCCCAGCATCCCTAGTGACCGCTACTTTCACTGACTTTTAAAAAGTTCTCATGGACTCTTTGGCTAGTATACAGTAGTATTAACTATAGAAAAAAAAAAAGATGGGCAACCACTGTCAATCTCGATTTAAAAAATGTAATGACTACAGTCTGTAGTTGGCACCTAGTGTTTCTAACGTCTGAGGCTATTGTTGCAAATAACAGAAACGCAAGGAATTGCAGAAAGCCATGCACATCCCTTCCGCAGGAATTACCCGAACATAAATGATTTCCAGCAAAAGTTAAAATGACAGTAAACTTGTCTGCAGAAAATTCTAAAATAGGAGAAACAATACAAGAGAATCCGCGAGCGCTGTTGGCAGGTATAAACACTAATTTAGCTCAAGCAGCAAGCCTATTCCTTGGAGTCCTATTTATTAGTTAAAATACCTATACTCAAACTAATACAGTGCATAAATTTATACATGCGCTAATACTGTGAATACATTTAAATACATTTATTGTATAGTTATGGAGATTAAATTGGCCTCCAAGGAGACATTGAAGACAAATTATGTTTTGGAAAACTTCCCACACATTTCATAGGTTTCATCATTTTCCCTCTAATCCATTAGGTATTATACAGTACAGAACATAAAGCGCTGCATGTAAGCACACACTAATGTAAGGATTTTTTACAAGTCCCTAGTGATCACCTATTTTGGCTCAGGCACTCATCATATAATATAATATCAGCTCATGTTATATGGTTACACTGTAGAAAGCCTCAGTATGCTCAGCATGTGAAGGCTTCCAGGTTTATGCTGGAATTGAGCACAGCTAAGGCTGGTTTCACATCTGCGTATCTGTGCGTAGCGTTTGATCCGCAAAGATCCGCATGCGTCATGCATTCATATCTTTAACATGGTGTACGCAGGGACATGCGTTTGCATGCGTCGCTTCGCAGTGTGCAGCAGTGTCGGTGAACGCAACATGTTGCATTTTTTGAAGCGTCAAAAATCCGTCAAATATGAGCAGTCATGCGCATGCGTGCGTCAAAACAACGCATTACTGTCTATAGCAACACATTGGTACGCAAGGACATGCGCATGGATGCGTTCAATGTGCATGTGGACTTCAGACTGCACATGTCCAGGAACGGATTACAGCACCTGGAAATATCGAATGCATACGCATAAATAACGCAAATGCATGCAAACGCAGCGGGGGGTTTTGGCGGCATGTACGCTGCGCACACAAACGCTAATGTGAACTTAGCCTTAGAAGACCAACAAGCGATTTAATTCAAGCTAAATTAAAGGAAAACCCACCAGGTCCACTACATGTCCAAGACACCTACGACAGAACATATCTGAATTCTAATAAGGTCATTTAAGTTGAACGATAATGCTTCCAACTTTTTAAAAATAAAGGGGTTTTTCACTTTCAGGAAAGTGAACCTCAATCAAATACCAAAAATAACAAATAACCATGATAGGCTCCCCTCACTGCGGTAGCCAATCACTGAGCTCAGTGGCATGTATCATCTACATAAGCCCAACGCTTGGACATAGCGGTGATGTACGCTGTCGAACACCGAGACCTGAGCAGCAGCGAGGAGCCAATGCTGGACCCAAGGAGAGAGAGTACCTGATCCGCCTATTTTACGTTTTTGGAGGCCACATTCATGAAAGTGGAAAACCCCTTTATGCTCTAATGTGCTGCATGGCATGTTCTAATGGAACAATATCTGCCCAGCAATGTCACTTCCCCCAGACAAGTCCGGCTGCAGATCCTCTAGTCACACCTCCCTCCAAATGATCCTCATCTAGGTAAGACATCCAGGTTACTTGTGCATGCTTGTGACAGGTTAGTGGTCTTACCAAGATGGGGATACGTAAAGGATGTAAAAGATGCTCAGGGAGGTGAGATTAAAGGTTCCAAGGCAGGACTAATCTGTAGAGAGTAGACCAGTGCAACTCCTCAGTACTGTCTCCCACCATGAACTTCCAGCAGAAGGCATCACGACCACTGTAGTCAAATCAGTGCAACGTTTGTCCAAACAGTACACCTGGATCTATTAACATTAAAGGGAATCTGTTACCAGGTTTTTGCTATTTAATCCAAGAGTAGCATAATGTCGGGCAAGTGAGCCTGATTCCAGACATGAGTCACTTAGTTAACTGGGTTCAGCGATTGTGCCCCAACCAAAATTTTTAGATGCGGCATTTAGCAGAGCTGAGAAAGCTAGCCCCGCCCACACCAGGCTCTCAGTGGACACGGTCTTTTGACTGCTTATCAGAGGAGGAGGTGTGGTCGGACCAGGGTTCTTGCATTATATGTTCATTGTATGTAAACAGTAGCATGCAGCCAAAAAAGTGACACGTTGAATTCAGTGTCTCAGAAGCTACCTCCTGCTGCCCTCAGATTACATAGCAAAAACCTGCTGACATATTCCCTTTAACTCAAAGAAAATAACTCCTTTGAAACGGAGTCAAAAGTGAGAGAGAAATGCCAATTTCAGCACTTTCCTGACTGATCAATAGGCAACATGTGGTCATGGGCACAGCACCTATGTCATAAAATGAGATGCAGCTGTAACCATGTGGTATATCTCTTCTAATAAGGATAGAAAGTGTATAATTAGAAAATAGGACATTATTTTTAATGGCATCTTAAGAGTCAGTACATTTATTGGTGACCCCAGAGACTATTCAATTGAGTATGTTTGAGATGGTTCTTATTAAAGGGATCTGTGTCTGGTAACATATTCCAAATAACCCTCAGCCTTAGAGCACAGACAGACAGCCGTATTTCTAATGCAAGGATCGCATTGCATGGACTGGCACGGCACCTCTGATTGACCTGGTATGTATGTGTGTGTATGTCTGTCTGTCTCTGTGTGCGTCTGTCTGTCCCCATGCGACGATAGTGCGACATAATTGTACTCAGTCGTCATATGGAACTGCTGCTCCCATCCGGTTATTACGATGGGAGAGAAGTCCCATTATCCGGCGACTGAGTACAATTGTGACTAACACCAAACACATATATGACATACAATACACATACAATACTCACAGTACATACATATAACATACATTACAGACAGTACATACATACAACAGAGTACATACTCACCATTTACACCTAATTCCCCGAAGCCCTCGGTCCCCCAGAAAAAAAAAAAAAATCCAATAATTTACTCCCTGGTCCACAGAAATCCAATAAAACGAGTGTCCCACGCCGATCTGTCACTTCCTCCGGCAATACACTAACAGGAGATATGCTCTGGTTAGTGTATCGCTGAGTTTGATGGCGTTTAGCAGCTTCGTGCTGTCACTTTACGGCACTAGAGCTGCGTGATAATTTTCCCACGCAGCAGTGCCGTAAGCGAGAGTACCGGAGTCAAACTCTCGCGCATGCGCAGTGACACACTGCAGGAGCCAGCTTCTCTCAGTATGTTGCTGGAGTCGTGGAGAGCAGTCACATCTCCTGATGTGAATGTTCTCCATGGCTCATCGTCGTGGGACACTCGAAATTAATGGACTGCGTCGGACCAAGGAGTATACAATTGTTTTTTGTTTTTTTTTCTAGGAGAACGAGGGCTTCGGTTGGATAGGAGTACAATAAAATTTGGTGAAAAAGTTTATTTCATTAAAATACTTATGTAATGTCTGTGTGTTTTATCTCCCCTTTGATACTTTAGGATTAATAATGGATAGGCGTCTTACTGACGCCTCTCCATTATTAACCTGGCTTAATGTCACCTTACAATAGCAAGGTGACATTAACCCCTTATTATCCCATATGACACCGCTACACTGCAGAGGGAAGAGAGATGCTAAGCGCCGGAATTGGCGCATCTTACAGATGCGCCATTTCTGGGGTAGCTGCGGGCTGTTATTTGTAGCCGGGGGGGCAATATCCCTGACTCCTTCCTAGGCTATGAAAATCTGCCCGCAGCTGTCTGCGTAGACTTCCTGGCTATAAAATATAGGTGGACCCCACGTCCTTTTTTTTGGGGGGTCCCCTATTTTAATAGCCAGTAAAGGCTATGCAGACAGCTGTGGGCTGATATATGGGCACTGTACTATAGGATGGAGACTATGAATGATGGGTATATGGGCACTGTACTATAGGATGGAGGATATGTATGATGGGTATATGGGCACTGTACTATGGGAAGGAGGATAAACATTATAATTTGTTAGAACAAACCATACTTAGTAAATAGAAAACAAAGCACATCAAATTAACAATCAGAATTTTTTAATTACAGAAAGATATAGATTTGTTTTTTATTCGCAAAAAAATGTGAAAACACATTTGTTAATGATCTTGTGTTGTTATTTTGGGTCGGTCAATGTTCTTCCATCCTTCTCTGCTGTTCAGGCTGCCCAACACTGACACAGGAGTTTTGCCAGTGCACGGCACCTTCTGGACGCATAAAATAGTCAGCAAAGGTTTCTCGCACATGCACACCAGAGTTGGATGGCCTTCTCAGACCGACGTTGCGCACTGTATTAAATACTGGCTGCTGGTACTCCACATCTACGTCAGTGCTGTACTCACGAGCATAGTTATGGAGTACACAGCATGCGTTAATCACAGCATCAACGGTGTCTGTATCCAACTGGATGGGTGTGTGAAAGATCCTCCACTGACTAGTCATGATTCCGAAGGTGCATTCCACATGTCTGCGTGCACGACTCAGCCGATAATTGAAAATCCTCCGCCGGGCATCCAGTCCCCTTCGTGGGTATGGGCGCAGCAGGGTGGTAATTAAAGGGGAAATGCCATCACAAATGGCACCGGATGTGTGGAACCCGGCAACTGTCATGGGGCTGGAAGCGTTCCGCAATCTCGAAGAATTTGCAGACCAATCTATGATGTTCGCAACACCCGAGAGTCCCCAGTACTGCCATAGGCACCAACATCAATGGCAACAAATTTGTAATGTGCATCAGCCACAGCCATCAGGACCACAGAAAAATACTTCTTACAATTAAAGAAGCGTGATCCTGATCGTGGTGGCTGCTGAACCCTTACATGTTTACCATCAACTGCACCTATGCAGTTAGGGAAATTGGCCACAGACTGAAAGCCTGCTGCGACCAAGTCTCCTCGGTTGGGGAAGGCATCACGATGGACAGCAACTTCTGCCAGATCATGTTACATGTGCACCTCACGATTTTAGAGATGGTGGATTTACCAACTCTAAATTGGAGGAGTAGTGATGTATAGCTCTCTCCTGTGGCCAGAAATCTGCAAAGGAAAAGATTATTAGAAATGTCACACAAAAATATAAGGGAACCTGTCAGTAGTTATGGGTGCTATAAGATGCTGCCACCGCGTTTCAGGTATTATCTGAAGCATTCTATGATGCTGTTGATAACACCCCGGTCTGACACGAAAGCTAAAAATAAAAAAAAATAAAAAATTACACACAACTGCGTGGGGCGGTCACGTCAGATGGGAGTCGCAAGTCCGTGTGCGGCCACTCCCATGTTTTGGCGCCGCCGCTCCCTCCTGCTTGCTTCAACGCTCTACTGCTCAGCCATACTTATCCAGCCAGTTGAGGTCAAAGCAAATTCCTGCAGTGAGCATGCACCAGGAAAGGTCTGGGAAGCCCAGCACATGCACAACTCCGGACTTTGGTCTATCCTCATCAGGACACAAAAGTACCCGTGCGCAGTAGAGCGATGAAGCAAGCAGGAGAGTGGTATCGCAAGAAGAAGGGAGGCGCCGGACCTGGACACTTATTGGATCAGATCACAACATAGCGCCCCACGGGTGATTATATTCAAAATTATTTTTCTTATCTTTCTCCTCTGACCCGGGGGGGTTAATTATAGAATGCTGGAGGTAAGAACTGAAAGGCAGTGGCCGCATCTTATAGCAGCAAAAAATGCTGACAGGTTCCAGGCGGGTTTTACACATCATGATATTTCCAGTACCGTAAAACACTGTACAAAAGATATCCATGTCCATGTGTCTGTGTGCTTGTGGCACACATGTGGCAACCGTGTGCTGCATCATTGTCATACGGATGGCTGGCAGGGAAAAAAAGAGCTACAGTAAGTGCAGTTACGGTGGCAGATGCTAAAGACAAATCCCATTCTTCCCTGATCGCGCCGAAATCCAGCCGAGCAGGGGGAATGATGACAGCATCTTCATCACCTGCCGCCAGGAAAGAGCGCTTCTTGTAGCGCTTCTTCACCAGTGCAAAGCGTGTCACACAGAGGACATCAATGTGTGTTCTCCGTGTGCGGGACACTTGGTGGACCGTGCAACTAGTAAAAATCTGACATTTCAGCATGTTTTGTCCACGGACACACGGTCTGCGAAAACACGCTGACATGTGAATAGATCCATTCATTTGAGTGGGTCTACGTGTGTAAGTGTCTACGGGACATGTGAAAACTTTCATCACACATACCGGACACACTGACGTGTTAAAGAGGCCTAATGACATACAAACAGAAAATTATTTACTTACCGCCAAGTGATGAGCAGCCTTTCCTCAGCAGAGATCGCCTTCCTCATGACCGTATCGGACAATGTTAGATGGGGTGACAATATTCTGAGCAGTCGGTCAAATGCCGGGATCGTCAGATGGCAGAACGATAAAAATTTGTCTTGAAATCTGGAATAAAATTTGACATGAAAAAATGGCTAGTTAATATATGATTATATTTTTAAGACACATTTTAATTAGGATATTATCTTTATATATTTGGTAACTTACCTCCTCAAATCTGTGTTGAGCACATAAAAGTGCCCCTTTTCCGTGCGCTCTGCAACAATTGGGTGCACCCACATCTTCCATGCTTGCCTTGTCCTTCTATGCTGCTGCTCCCAAGATAAAAATATTGTTTAGTTCACAACACAGTTGAAAAACTAAGACATGTCAATATTTTTTACATCTTCTTTAGCTTACCTGCTCTCTGTGACGATTGATGATTTGCAGCAGTAATCCCAACATCACTATTCTATATGGCCTGCAGAGCCGTAAGCGCTGTGCGCTCTGCTGTTGGGTCCGCTTTGCTGGGCGCTCTGCTCTTCGAGCAACCGTCCACTCATATTGGTTTGTTTTTGCAAAATGGAGAATGGAAGAAGGGTTGGACAAGGAAATGACATCACAATTTTTATTTTTGCCTTAGTCAAGTTTGTCAAAGTTTAGATATCTTCATTGCTGTCAAAAACGCAGACAAATCCGCAGTGAAAACCACAATGAAAAACCGCATCAAAAACGCAAGTGCGTTTTCTGCCAAAGATGCGGATTCTGTGCGGAAAAATCCGCAAATCCGCAACGTGTGCACATACCCTAAAGCATATGGCCTCTTAGACCTTTCCTAGAGATTCATTATGATCACAGGATGCACAATATTTATGCCAGGAAAGGGCAACAAAGAATGAAAAAGGAAACAGAGCTTCATAAAATGTCACATAAAGCTTATTTACTGCTTAACCCCCATCTCGCCAGCAAAGATACGTACTGCTAGAAAAATGCACTGGTTTGCCGACCATGAATGCAGAACTAATGAACTCCAAACCAGCAGTTTGTTAATGAAATAAGCCCAGTGGAAAGGATTAGAGGGGGCTGAGAACAGGATTTAGTTTTTCGAAGTATGGTTTAATTTGACACCGCAATAGTTAATCGTTTGCCTCCTTGTAGGACCACAGCCAATAAGAGAGAATGCTGGCAAATCCTCCCCCCATAATGCTCAAGGGCCTCTGCTGGATTCACTACAGCTGCTACCTGCAACCTCACACAGACTGGAGCAAAACACAGGAGATAGGTGCAATTTGGAGGCTCTCTCCATTGCTATGGTGATAGTGTAAAGGAAAAACAAAAGGCAACTCTAGGGAGCTGGATTGGTAATAGACTAAATTTGCAACCTTGTGTTCCTCAGAATTATCTGACGGTACTTCAGAGTATATGAACCTTTCATTTTTATTTCGCATTGTTTCACCAGTACATACTGGAGGACAACATACTTGGCACCAATGTCCCATTCACCTGTTAAAAGGGAGAGTTCACTGCATACGATGCGCAAACACGTCCAGAGTAATGTTAAAAAACACAGTACACCCACCCAGTATGGTTCACCAACTTTACTTTATGCATCATAATAGTCAACCCAGATGTCCCCAATCAAATAAGCTAGTGTCTTATGGAAACCTTAGATTCAAGTACCGTATATTATCTAACCTGCAGTGTGCCTGCAAATGGAGTTTCTAGTTTAGCTTCTTACACCAATTCATGTAACAAGGCCCTTTAATGGATTAATATTGACTTTTAGGATTGCTACATCCAATAGGTGGCATTATAATCAATATGTGATCCAACAAACAATAGATATATGTGCAAATAACAAGGATAAGAAACCCATCCGTTCCACTATAAATGCAATAGCAGGTGAACAGAAAAGGCACGAACTGCAAAGACTATTAAAAATTAATTTTATTATCCAAAAATTAAAAATAAACAATAATATCACATAAATCGGTAACCTCCATTCTGGGACATATTAATGGCTAATAACTCCATTAAACACATGATATATGCAAAAGGATAAGAATTGTAAAAATTGTGTTTTGACAAGCTATAAAAAGTCAAAACAATGCGGTCACTAAATGCTGAATCATGAAAAAACGCGCCCCAAAATGGCTAATATATTAATAGCCCGGTACATACCATAGCTCCTATATGACCATACAAAAATGCGCTTTACAGATAATCCTTATCTGCAAATGACCGTGGTACAAAAAAATAAGGACTCCATGGAGTTGTGGAACCCTGGTGTAACGGACGGGTTTATTATCCAATAGGTGGCACTAGAGTTTTAGTCCGCTTCATCTTAACAGAGGCTATTTGATACTTAATACTTCCAGAAGAGCATTGCACAGCCTGCAAGTCCACCTACACCAACTTGGCAATCTCAACAAAGAGAAACTCAACCCCTTAAAACCCATGTCCAAGAGTTTTTTTTTCTCCTCATCAGTACAAAGCAAGCGTCTGAAAATGGAGTTTCTGGTTTAACTTCTTTGCAAGGCTTTTTAAAGGGTCAATAGTGACTTAGTATTGCGAAGGACTGACTACTTCCAACAGGTGAAAATAGAGCTCCTGTCCTAGTCATCTATGAGAAGGGGCAATTTGCAGAAAAATAATACAGATCCAGGCAGATCCCAGAAGCCTGGCAATCCAGATCATTTTTTTAAAAATTGACAAAATGTCTTGTATCCTACGTAGGGAAATAGATCTATTCTCTCCTTACAAATGGAGGGTGGGATACTATGAGGTTTAAACACATTTTAGTTTGTTTTACATGAGTTTCTTTACAGCTTGTTTCAATAAGTATATCTTCATTGATTGCTGCCTTTGGTCTGAATTAACAATTTGCACATTCCAAAAAGAACAAGAAAAACCATTGCATGAACAAGTGTGCCCAAACTTTTGACTTGTAGTGTACATATATACACATGCACATATATCTATATATACACACTAATGCCTCATACAACCACAATAACTTTCATTTAACTTGTTTATTTGGCTTGTGTACTAAGTCTATTAACCCTTCATTAAAGAGGTTGTGTTGTGTCATTTAATGGGTAAAATTGCTACGTGCTTGTATAAACAAGCAACTTAGCAATTTAATTATAATTTAAAAAAAAATCCTCTACAGTCTGAAGAATGTGGTGTTTTTTTACATTTATAGTTTACTGCACCTCTACAAAGACCGCAGCTGAACATCCGCAGCAGTTACAAGTTCTTTTCTAAAGAGCTTTTAATCTGGGCCTTGAAGCTGGCCAAGTCCCGAGGTGGACAGCGTCAGTGCAACTTCGCTCCTCCACTCTTGAGGAGACATAACTGCCCCACACTGCAGCATTGGAGACAGCACTGTTTGGGCAGCATAATGCCACCTCCAAAATGTTAATAAAGCAAGAGCGCACCCTTCCCTACAATCAAAAATCTGGAAACAGAGAAGTGGTGTTCTCCTGCAATAGAAAATAAAACAACCCGTTCAACCTATGGCCACGAGTAACCTGACTCAATATCTAGAATTTTGGTAGCAATGTATATATTTATTATTTTCCATGAAGTGTACAGCACCAATATATTCCTTAGCACTCTACAGGGATTATCACCATTCATATCAGTCTCTGTCTCCGACAGAACTCAATCAGCTTTCCCATGTAGGACACGTAGACACAACAGGGTCAATATCATAGGAAGCCAATTAACCTTCCATGGAAAGAACGGAATACTAGGCGGAAACTTATACAAATAAGTGGAGAATATACCAACTCCAGACAGATGTTGCCATTGGTCAGATTTGAAGCCAGAACCCCCAGTGTTGTGAGGAAACCGTCCAATATACAGTCATGGCCAAAAGTTTTGAGAATTACACAAATATTAATTTTTACAAAGTATACTGCTTCACTTTTTCTAATGGCAATTTGCATATACTCCAGAATGTTATAAAGAGTGATCAGCTTAACAGCAATTACTTGCAAAGTCAATATTTGGCTAGAAAATGAACTTCATCCCCCAAAACACATTTCAACATCATTGCAGCCCTGCCTTAAAAGGATCAGCTAACCTCTTTTCAGTGATTGCTCCATTAACACAGGTGTGGGTGTTGATGAGGACATGGCTGGAGATCAATCTGTCATGATTAAGTAAGAATGACACCACTGGACACTTTAAAAGGAGGCTGGTGCTTGGCATCATTGTTTCTCTTCTGTTAACCATGGTTATCTCTAAAGAAACACGTGCAGTCATCATTGCAATGCACAAAAATGGCCTAACAGGGAAGAGTATCGCAGCTAGAAAGATTGCACCTCAGTCAACAATCTATCGCATCATCAAGAACTTCAAGGAGAGAGGTTCCATTGTTGCCAAAAAGGCTCCAGGGCGCCCAAGAAAGACCAGCAAGAGCCAGGACCGTCTCTTAAAAGTGTTTTAGCTGCGGGATCGGGCTACCAGCAGTGCAGAGCTTGCTCAGGAATGGCAGCAGGCAGGTGTGAGTGCATCTGCACGCACTGTGAGGCGGAGACTCTTGGAGCAAGGCCTGGTCTCAAAGAGGGCAGCAAAGAAGCCACTTCTCTCCAGAAAAAACATCATGGACACACTGATATTCTGCAAAAGGTACAGGCAGTGGACTGCTGAGGACTGGGGTAAAGTTATTTTCTCTGATGAATCCCCTTTTCGATTGTTTGGGACATCAGGAAAACGCCTCATTCGGAGAAGACAAGGTGAGCGCTACCACCAGTCTTGTCTCATGCCAACTGTTACGCATCCTGAAACCATTCATGTGTGGGGTTGCTTCTCAGCCAAGGGAATCGGCTCTCTCACAGTCTTGCCTAAAAACACAGCCATGAATAAAGAATGGTACCAGAATGTCCTCCAAGAGCAACTTCTCCTAACCCTCCAAGAGCAGTTTGGCGATCAACAATGCCTTTTCCAGCATGATGGAGCACCTTGCCATAAGCAAAGGTGATAACTAAATGGCTCAGGGAACAAAACATAGAGATTTTGGGTCCATGGCCTGGAAACTCTCCAGATCTTAATCCCATTGAGAACTTGTGGTCAATCATCAAGAGACGGGTGGACAAACAAAAACCTAAAAATTCTGACAAAATGAAAGCATTGATTGTGCAAGAATGGACTGCTATCAGTCAGGATTTGGTCCAGAAGTTGATTGAGAGCATGCCAGGGAGAATTGCAGAGGTCCTGAAGAAGAAGGGTCAACACTGCAAATATTGACTTGCTGCATTAACTCATTCTAACTGTCAATATAAGCTTTTGTTACTCATATGTTTGCAATTATATTTCTGTCTGTGATAAAAACATCTGTCAAACACACACATAAAAACCAGAGGGCAGCAGATCATGTGAAAATATAATATTTGTGTCATTCTTAAAACTTTTGGCCATGACTGTACTATGCTCCTAGCGACTTCACAATCAATATGGAATTACATTTCCTACGGTGCTTGTAATTCCCAATCATTCACCACACGGAGATGTCCTTCGGCAGTCAGCAATAACACAACGGTAACATGGGTAACCAATAAATATGTCCCCATTTACAATGTCGCTAGTTTCTCAGCAGAGTTTCCCTTCCAGAGGAAGGCCAAATCTGATGACCCCAGGAGAAACCAGTGATGATGGCACAGCCAATTAATATTGGGCTGGATGTCAGTGCTTACTATAATAAAAGATGGATTATGAATATTTCTAGAAGCGGCTACCAAGAAACACCCTGGTAAATACACCAACAAGCCAGACACAAAACAACCTGGAGGAGCCTTTTGCTGCATTTTGTACCTCTGGTCACTGTAAGCAGCCTCAAAATACCAAAGCCGGTTTCATGTGAATTATTAAACACATCTCCACAAGAAGTCAAAACGCCTCCATACTTAAAAACCTTCTTCATGAAGGGAGAGGAAGAAAAAAAAAAAAAAGAACAGAAGAAATAAAAAGCTTATCCCCAACAAAGGAGTATGAGGTAAATTGCCTCACTGAAGGTTAATAATATCCTGTCGCTGAGGTAAAAGACTCAATTACAAAACCTTCAGAATGGTTCCTGAGGAACAGATCAGCCCGCAGTGACAGTCAGGCTTTAAGCAAGCAAAATACAGAAGGAACCTAACAACAGTACCCAGAGGAGCAAACTAAATATATGGCTCGTATGGGAGGATATTTTATCGAGAAGCAAACACCAGTGCTATGTTTATAGCTCATAAAGTTATTGACTGCGCCATAAAAGTACTAAGAACAAGAACAACATTGCTGGTCGTGGTGGAATCTTGTCATTGTCCAAACTGTCATATCTATAGAGATTACATGTGTCATTATATGTACAATTACTAATTAATATGATATATATTGTAATGAGGTAGAAAAAAAAGCTTATACTACAAATTACAGTTGTAAAAAACAGACAGGAAATGTATTGAACATGGATGTCATGTGTGCTGTCTATGATCTTCATGGACCCATAGACTTGTTATTGGCGATTTTTAATTCATCACTCGGATCAAAATTAGTCTGTGTTTTTTGTTTTGTGTTTTTTTTCTTGCAAACCCACGGTCCATCAAAACACATGTATATGTGAAAAATGTGATGTATGCATGTATGAAATTTGATTTTTCAATTTTCTTGTCATACAAAAAAAAAAAAAAAAACACAGATGATAAAGACACACTGACAAAAATCTGATCCAGCAAATGGTCTTCTTTTTTTTTTTGTACAAGAAGTTAAAAAAAAAACAAGCAAAAAAAACCCAGATGTCTACATAGGGCCTCAATGAATAACACTGAATAGGATTTTCTTGTGTTTATTAACCATGCGAATTCTAGCAAAAATATTAATAAATATGACTGATTACACACAACTTTGTGCATCTGATGTCATACTAGGTCCTAACGGTTATAGAACCTTGAAAAAAAAAAACTGCTTTATATGCACTTAGGTGCATCTGTTTTGCGTAAGAGAAAGAGCCAGTTTCAATGGCACTTAACTCCTTCCTTTGACAGCAATGTACAATCTTTTTTGCTTCATTTTCACTTTTTTTTAGTTTTACTTTTCTTGTCTTACCCAAGGTTCAAGAAGTAATTGGCCTTGCAGCCAAGCAAGTGCTGAAGCTTCCTAGATGTGAGAGTCAATCGAAAAATCACAACAGTTATATATTATGAAAGAGGTGAAGGAACACCTAGTAAAAATCTCCGGTTATGGCTCAGTGATGCTCGGTGCAATACTTCTCCATGAAAAAAGTCTACAACAATTAGACATACATACAAACATAAAGTTAATGTGATGATCATGGACCTAAAGCTAAATAGTAAAAAGACGATCAAGGTGGCTAAAGCAGTGATCATCAGTGAAAACAAAGACTAACATGGACTGGGAATAGAACAATACATTGTGAAGAAAATAATACACAAAGTGCTAGGCTGAAAAACCAAAACTAGAAGAAACAAGACCTGCAGGAAAAATTCCAACAGAACATCATCTCCATGCTGCAGGGAATGAAAGCAACCAAGAAGTCTGAAATTCTCATCTTTACAAAGCATTTCTAAACAAAACCCATTATAGCGCCTACTAATAATGATGACTAGCCCTACAACATAAGGTCCAGCTCCACAAGCTTCATCCGATATCATATCTGAATTCATTTCTATGTTACTTTTAGGCTATGTGCACACGTTGCGGAATTGCCATGGAAATTTCCGCGGCAATTCCGCACCTCCCTGCCGTGGGAAATCCGCATATTATAGGTATGCGTATTCTCGCTAAACACTAGCGTTTTGCAAGCGGAATTAGCTTGCAGAATGCTAGCGTTTTACAAGCGATCTGCCAGGTTGGTCACATGAGTCAAACAAGTGTTTGACACGTGTGACCAACTTTTTACTATTGATGCCGCCTATGTCGCATCAATAGTAAAAAGATCTAATGTAAAAATAATAAAAAAAATAATAAATAATGATATTCTCACCTTCCGGCGGCCCCTGCAGCTTTCCCGCCTCTCAGCGACGCTCCCGGCAAGTTCCGTTCCCAGGAGTCCTTTGCGGCAATCATCCCGATGACGTAGCATCTCGCGAGACCGCTACGTCATCTGGGTGATCTCGCAAAGCATCACTGGGAACGCGATTGGCGGGAGCGTCGCTGAGAGGCGGGAAAGCTGCGTGGGACGCCGGAAGGTGAGAATATCATTATTTTTTATTTTAATTATTGTTTTTACATGGATATGGTACCCAGGGCTTGGAGGAGAGTCTCCTCTCCTCCAGACCCCGGGTACCACCCGCACATGAACCGCTTACTTTCCGCATGGTGGGCACAGCCACATGCGGAAAGTAATTGGTTCAATGCATTCCTATGGCGGCGGAATCGCCGCGGTTCCGCAAAAAAGAATGAGCATGCTGCGGATTCTCCCGCGATGCGATTCCGCCGCGGAAAAACCCGCAGCATGTGCACAGCATTGTGGAATCTCATAGGCCTTAATGAGTTGTATTGTGTAAGCGGTTTTGCCGCGATTTCGTGGCGTTTCCGCCGCGAAAAACCGGCAACCTAAGAAACCGCAACGTGTGCACATAGCCTGAAGAATTAGAATGAACATCTGAGAGTGTTTTTTGTTTCTCCTTATGTTTTTCGGCATTCTTTTGAGTTCATTAACAAAATCTTGGCTTGCCGATTATATGCACTGCTCAAAAAAAATAAAGGGAACACTTAGGCTACTTTCACACATCAGTTTTTTTGAATCAGGCATAATCCGTCCTATGCCTGACAGGACGGATCCGGCGCTGATTTGAAAAAACTGATGCAACTGATCCGGTTTTTTGCCAGATCCGTCCTGACCTTTTCAACCCAGAAATATAAAATTTCCATGTTGAAAGTGCAGTTATCAATGAGAGAGAGGAGAGAGAGGAGAGGAGAAGAGAGGAGAGAGGAGGAGAGAGAGAGAGAGAAGAAGAAAGAGAGAGAGAGAGAGAGAGAGGAGAGAAGAGCTTGGATTCCGGATCAGTTTTTTGACGGATTTGTCAAAACACTGGTCCGCCTCCAGTTTTTGGACGGATTTGTCAAAACACTGGTCCGCCTCCAGTTTTTGGACGGATTTGTCAAAACACTGGGCCGCCTCCATAGGTTTGCATTGTTTCCGGCCGCCTGAAGTGCCGATTCAGACACTATCAGGCGGCTCCGGTAAAGAAAAAAAACGTTGCAGCAAGCGTCTTGTCCGGCCGCCGGAATGTACATTTCCGATGGATCCGGCCAAAAACGGATGCAACGCAGTGACATCAGGCGCGATCCGGCGCTAATGTAAGTCAATGCTAAAAAAACGCATCTGGTACCGGATGTGTTTTTTTAAAAACACGCCGGATCGCGCCTGATTCAAAAAGCCTGAAGTGTGAAGCCTTAAACAGAATATAACTCCAAGTATACCAAACTTCTGTGAAATCACACTGTCCACTTAGGAAGCAACACTGATTGATAATCAATTTCACATGCTGTTGTGCAAATGGAATAGACAACAGATGGTAATTATTGGCAATTATCAAGACACTCAATAAAGGAGTGGTTCTGCAGGTGGAGACCACTTCTCAGTACCAATGCTTTCTGGCTGATGTTTTGGTTACTTTTGAATGTCCAGAGACCCTGATGCGCGTTTCGCGAGCTGTAGGCTCGCTTCCTCAAAGGAAGCGAGCCTACAGCTCGCGAAACGCGCGTCAGGGTCTCTGGACACCTCGTGGCTGTGACAACCTACTTCTGAAAATGGGTAAATTCACCTTTTATATTTAAATGTATGCTTTTATTATCATCTATGTTGTTAGCAGCGTTTGCATAAGAGGCACAACACAGTTGTTTGGACTGAATCAGTATGCCCAATGAGGGTATGAGAAAATTCAATATCTATACTATTAAGTATTTGCGCTCCTAATACATGATGTGGCATTTTTAGTAGGTACCGTTGATGTCCTTATATGTTACTTTGTTTGGTGGATCACATTATCCATATTTATATATACAATTTCTGAATAAATTTGAACTATTTTGTATTTTTATTGATATAATTATTTAATAAAATATATTTTTTGAGATACTTTTTTGACTTTTTGTTCTCCTGAAATTCCTAGTCATTGAATAAGTCAGTATCCTTTTGTGCTATTTTGGTTTTTCTTATATAACTATCGAAAAGATGCTTGTATATTTAAGAAAAATTTTAGGCATTATCTTACAAATACATGTAGTATGTTTTTTTGGCCACGTTACTGAAAAGAGGAAAAAAAAGTAAAAAGTATCACATTGGACTATTGGAAATTTGTCTTACCCCTGGGATCTCAGAAAGGTTGGGTATGTTATGGTGCCTCCAGGGATTTTATCAATGCTTTTATCAAAGTCAACTTTCCGGAGCTTCTCAGGACTTTAACTTAATCCCTAAAGTTGACTGAAAAGTGTCATTCTAAAGGCAGGACAACAGCCTCAAAAAGGAGAGCCAACAAAACTTTGTTTTTGCTAATGTGCAAGAGAACTGGCAGACCAGAGTAAGCAAGCATTAGGCTCAGGATGCATGGAGTCAATATACAGAGCTACTTATTGATGTTAAAGATTAATAGTGACAGCCGAGGGTCACAAGGTTGCATGTAATGCATTGTTCAGATTTAGTCCAGACCTTATATTGTTGGTACTGAAATTGATGGGCACACGTTGTTTTCTGTGGGCTTAGGTCACCCTCCAGGAGAGTGATATTGGACGCAGTCCTGAAAATTAGCTGAACGAGGCCACAGTTTGTGTTAAAAAGGTTATTCCCACCTTCATACTTGGATACTGCCAGGTAGTAACTCTTGCAATTTACTGCTTATTAAATTTGCAGCAGTTATTGTGATATTAACACATTTGTTTACAGTTTGTTGCCTGGGGGGGGATTGCCCACCATTGCAGTCTAGCTAGTAAGCAATGACCTGAGGCTGGCGGGGTTCAGGAGGTAATAGCTCTCTCCAGCAATCGTAGCCAACTTCAAAAATTGCTTACAAGCTCAACTGAAAAGAGCTTGTAAGCACTGGGCATGTTCTGCTGTCTAGCAGCAATGGTCGCCCTCCAAGGAAACAAAATGTAAACAAAAGAAAAAACAAATTGTAAATCTCAAGAACAGCTGAAAATTTTAAAAATCAATAAATGGCATAATTATTTGTATTTACAAGCACTATCTGACAATGGCCATTCAACAAAGGAATAACCCTTTTATTCTAGCTGTCTTAAAAAAAAAAAAAGTTAACAGTTGTGTTCTGGTAATGGTGCAGGTCATGTTTGTTTGGACCAGTTCCTGAACTCGTGTGCTCAATCGCCCCTGTTCGCTGACTTTGCTTTAGCCTCACTTTTGGACTTTAAATCTGTAGGTTTGCAGACTGTCCATCTTATCCATTACCAATTATAATGTTTAAGTCTAAAACAAAATTTGCCTTGCAACAAAGAACTATGAAATAAAAGATGAAAGGTGGAGAATGCACGAGACATGCTATATTTGTAATTTATACTATCAAATGAAAACAGGAGTACACAGATTTTTTTAAAATGTCGTTATAGCTGAAAAAAAAAAAAGAAAAAATGTTCAAAGGAATAATTCATGGAAAAAATACTTTAGACATTATAGCAAATGGCAGCAGCACATTTACTATTTCACGTCTGTTAAAATAACCTTTAATTCAGCCTCTGTAATGACGGACATATTTCTCCCCTTCACTAGTTATTTCCTCATTATCCATTCTGCCTATGTATCTGAAAAATGATGCGGCAGTCACAAGAATTTTTTTTTCTTCTTAAATTACTATATATATATATATATATATATATATATATATATATATATATATATATTTACTATCTAGATGTTGAACATATTTTTATTTTACCCAAATAATTCTCTCACTCAAAGGAGGTTGGGGGGGGGAAAGAAAAAAAATGGGCAAGCAAGGGGTTAAAAAAGAACAGCAGCACTTACGCTAGAACAATAGGTTAGAGATGAGTAGTGTATGGTCCCAGATGACTAGAAAACCACTTTGCAGCAAAAGTGACACTTGGCAAGGTAGAGAGGAGGTGAAATAAAATGAAAGCGCAGGCCGACAGAACACCTTCCCTGCAGCTTTCTCTTACACATTGTGTCAGAATTTCAGACGTGTTTCATTAGTTTTTAAGTAACGTGAAAACTAAATAGTTCCCAATCAGTAACAAGAATACAAGCCTAGTAGTGTCGTGTATTAACGGAATAAAACAATGAAACATGACGTAGCTCAACTGCAACAATAAGGAGAGGAAAAAAATAAATAATAAACCACCGGTAATAATCATCCCAAATAGTTTCCACTTGTATTCCACAAATCTAGGAGATTCTGCCAGTCTATAGGGCACAGTGTAACATCTAATACCAGATATGAGAAAGTTTATTTGCCAACATTTGGTAATATCAGAAAAAACCTTATAATCGGAGAAGACGCTAGAATAGTAGGATGGCAAGCTTGGGTAATCCTCATGGAGAAAATGGTAAAGCAAGAGTAAAATCCCAGAAGTGATGCTCGAGACACCCTGTCTGCAAATTGAGATTCTGATTTGGCTTTTATCCTAATAAGGGTGAGTTTCCACGATCAGTAAACGCTGCGTGTTTGGCGCTGTGCGCTGGCGCAGCGCCAAACACGCAGCGTCCAGATGTTACAGCATAGTGGAGGGGATTTAAAGAAATCCCGTCTCCACTATGCGTAACAACACGCAGGTGGCAGACCTGCGTCTCCGGACATGCGGCGCGTCTTTTCAGACCGCAGCATGTCCTCGCGTGTTGCGGCGACGGTGCGTCGCCGCAACAGAATTTCACACAGGGCTATGTAGCCCTGCGTTCTTTCCGGAGGTGTTCCGGAGGTGTCCTGAACACCTCCGGAAAGAGCGCGCGTCAGAAAGGGGGCGGGGCTTAGACGGAGCGGAATTTCCGCTCCGTCCAAAGCGCTGTGGTTCCGGACCGTGGAACCACAGCCTAAGTCATATTGCAAGGCTCGTTAAAGGGTTGATTGTGACTTGTAGGATCGCTACTTCCGACAGGTGGCGCTATAGAGTTCAAGTTCTCTTTCTCTCTGAAGAGGCAATTTGCTCTAATAAGCAGAGACACTGGAAATATATTAAGACAAGTGCGGAAGAATTCTGAGCCTTATCATACAAGTGGGAGTGACTTATCAAAAAAGGAATGTGCCTTTATGTGCAATACTATGAAAAAAAAAAAAAAGACTTATGGAGTGACGTGACCTGTGCCTGTACCGTATTTATGTGTTTTAGACAAATTCTGGGTGGGCCTTGCCCGCTGGGTGTGTGGCCTTATGGAAAAGGGGCTCTGAAAAGAGATGAAATCTAATGTTAAACACAGTCTAGCAAAAAAATGGGCCAGAAATGTGGTACACATTTTTTAGACACAATGTAAGCAATCAAAAGTGAACCGGACACCTGATACGCGCTGCCTATTCCGCGGCTAGCATGCATCAGGGACTGGTTGTGCGGTCTCAGCCAGCTAACTGCTGGGGACCGAGCTGCATTATAGACTAGCCGAAAAGGCGGGTCCCCGGCGGCTTCTCCCTGCCCGCGGTCTTGAATTGACAGGTCTTGGGCTATGTGCTCTCGTAGGCAACCATTGAAGTATCCATAGCATTTCAGATGCACACATCTTGCCGAGCAAGCATGAATCTGGTGTCAGGTTCCCAAACTACTCAGTGTAAAAATGAGCCAGGTTTTTCAAAGAGCATGAACCATTATAAATCTGGCACTTAAGATATTCTAGTGTAAACTTGCATCATCTAGGAATTAGACCTTACTGGCAAATCTACCGTATTCGCTTCTTATGGTGCAAAATTCAAATGAAATAACAGGGATAAGAGAATATTAACATAAATCTAACACAGACTCGGAATTCTACAATTTTTTTTCTACATTCCTTTATTGTTTGATGTTAGACTTTGGTTAAGTTTAATCATGCTCTCCTTAGTCTATGTTCACACGGTGTGTTTTTGCAGTGTTTTTTTTTTTTTTAAGCAAATTTTCAGCTGTTTCATAGTACCAGCAAAGTCTATGAGATTTCAGAAATCTCATGCTTGTTTTTTTCCTGACCGTTTTGTCAAAGAGATGCATTTTTTCAAAACACAGTATGTCACTTCTTTCAGCGTTTTTGCAGCGTTTTTCAAACATTGAAAGCAATGGATAGTGCAAAAAACTCAGGTATTAGGTTTTACTGCGTTTTTGGTGCCAAAACCTGATGAAGTTGAATCAGATTACTTTTTTTATGCACTAAACTTTATCAGCATGCACAAAAGACAAATATACACTGACAAAAACGCAGCAAACACTCAGTAAATCCTGCTTTTTTTTTACTGCAAAGAGAGCAGGTTTTGCCTGCAGAAAAAGACGCATCAAAAACTCAACGAGTGAACAAAGCCTAACAGTTTTTGTACAAAACACTTCAAAAATGTCTTGTCTTGAAAACAATCACTTCGGTCTCTAAACTTGCTGGATTTCCTTGCTGAGAGACTTTTAAATTTAGTGTATTATTTTATCCATACCTCCAAACTTTTGAAGATCAGAAAAAGTGACAAATCATGTTGCATCAAACTTTGGCAATACTCCTGGCCACACTCAAATCCATGCCCATTTAACATTTTTCTACCCTTGCAAGAGGAGAGGTCAGAGGCGGTGGCAGTGAGGGACATTTAGCAGCCGTCCGAGATTGCAGGACATAGATCCAAATCCAGGACTGTCCGCTCTATCTAGGACAGTTGGTCCAGCATCCAGGTCAGTGTTAGCGGGCGGCTGACGTGAGGCCGCAAATCTTTTCGCTTTTGATTAGCCAGGGCAGCTTGACATCATCTGTACGTCTGTCCAAAAAAGGCTACAAAAAAAACCCCCAAAAAAGTAGTATCTACCCTACATTTGAACACGATCTAAAGGTCTAAGCAAAGTGGATTTGATTTCATGAAATCTCCACCCTCAAAAAAAAATCTAATTGCTTTTATTATTTTTATTAGTTTTATAGGAACAAAAAAAATCTGACTTTTTCTTCACCTCAGTATACAGGGAACATAAAAATACATTGAAATATACAATATATCTCTATGGACACAAAATCTGCTTCTGGGTTCACTGCCTACAATACAGGTCAAGATTACCCAAATTCTCTTATGTTTATCATTATGAGCTGTGGCTCATAGATAAAGCTGCTGTCTACGAATATTGGGATCGAGTTCGAGTCCAGATCACAGGAGAAGAAGCAGTAAATATATAACTTAATTTATGAAGAGAAGTGGCCCCGCCCCTGAGGAGCCACTGAGCAATGAAGAAGGAGAGATGAGAGCATTTAGAAGCCAGGACAAAGCTCTGAAGTGGCAGAACCGAGCCCTCAAAGCAAGACAGTTCAGCTGAATCTGGGACACAACCAATGATACAAAATAACTAACCCTGCTTCTGTGGCTGTGTTATCACAGAAGACAAGAAAAGAGTTGCAAGAAAGGTGTTTTTTTATGGGGGGGGGGGGGTTTCACTTAAAACCTTAAGAACAGATTTTTTTTCATCTAATATTCTGCTGCAGATTTGCCGAAAAATGGATGTTAAATCCTCAAAAAGAACAGACATGCTGCACATTAAAAGCCTGAAAATTTCCACAGCATGCAGAGATGAATTATGGTATTTATGCCTCACCTATTTTGCTGCTACTCTGTTCTCATGCAGAATTTCCAACCAAAAATACAGATGGAAAAATCGGCAGAAATTTAAACAGATGAACATAGTGTAATTATTAAAGGTCTATTACAAGACAAAGAGATTGTCGGAAGTCGTTAAGTTCTCTGGTCGCTTCATAGAGAATCAGCTAAGCAGTGGTGCGCATGTTCAATCTCCAATGCATTCAGACTGGCTTTGGCAGAATTCTTCTCTACGGTTTGGTGGGGTTATCAGCAGTTCAGTAGATGGTAACTTACCAGTTCGGTATTTATTATTCTTTGCTTATCACATTCCGCAGTGCTTTACATACATTATCATCACTGCCCCCAATGGGGCTCCTAATCTAAATTCCCTATCAGTTTGTCTTTGGAGTGTGGGAGAAAACCCGAGTACCAGGAGGAAACGCACACAAACACGGGGAGAACATAACCCAGGACCCCAGCGTTACAAGGCTGCAGTGCTAACCACTGAGCTGTCCAAACACTTGGTATAAAGACTTTGATTCTAAGGCAGGGTGCACATGATCCGGAAGCAGCAGCGCTTTGGATGCAGTGTATGTTCGCTGCAGCCAAAGCACTGCCGTCTACTGAACACAGGTGAATCCGCGTGTATTCACTGAACCGTGCGGATTCACTGCGTTCAATTCATTCTATTGGCAAAATTTCTGTTGCAGAGACTGGCATATCAGCAAGAGAAATTGACATGTTGCGGTCTGGAGAGATGTGCCGCATGTCTGTCTCCGCGAGTGAGCCACGGGGGTCACATAGTGGACATGGGATTTCTAGAAACCCCATCCACTATGCTGTTACACCTGGCCGCTGTGGATTGGATGCTGCATAAATGCAGAGTCAAATCTCCAGCAATTATTGATCGTATGCACTTACCCTAAAAGTTACAATTAAGAGATACCTTGTCAAGTAAAGCACATATGAAATAAAGAAAACTAACTGTGACCAAAAAAAAATCTAAGGTTTAGTGACTGACAGAGACAAGAAGGAAGGTAACAGCTAATAGGGACATTTCAGGAGATGTATTAATTCAGAAAAGACTTATTTACAAGGAAAGAGATTTTATTTTCAAACAATGCACATTGCAGTAACTCTTCTCTGGAAATAAGGTAGTGTTTCAGCACAAGAGGGGTCTAAATTTAACAAATGGACCTCTAACCTTGCCTGTGTGCAGTCATGGTATTGCAGAAAAATTGAGGCTTTCCCAATTTATTCTCAGACTGCCAATACCAAGCAGTCAGGTTAAAATGACTCTTCTTTTCTAGGCCAAAAGCCAGTACTTTGAATGATAAATGTGTAATAGCAATCCATGTTTTACGCAAGTGTAAAAAAGAGGTTGCCCCTAAATATGTACAGTATAATGTATACGACTTAAGCCTGTCATTTCCCATTCTAGTTGAGGTCCATGTAAAAAAACTGAAATGTAAGAATCAAAACCGGGGATTTCCTAAAAGTTCCCAAGATCAAAAACGTTTATACCATAGATATAATAAATATCTGTGGTCCTTGCAGCTACGGCAAGTCATAAAACATTCATGTGACTGCCACTGCAGCCAATCACTTGCCTCGGGAGAAATGAGACACATATGCAAGTGTCACTGCTAAGGCCTATAATTGGCTGCAGCGGTCAAGTCAATGATGGCACACCATGGCTACAAGAATCACCAAAGAAGCAGCGCTGCAACAGCAGGAGATTTTCCTGAGCTTTGGGTACTTTAACAAAAAAAATCCTGAATAAATAACCCATAAAACAAATATCCCAAAAGGAAATGCTGATAAAACAAGCTCAGGGAAAACAAATAAAATATGGTGAGGGTAAAGATAACGTGGCCAGGATGCTGTTTGCATGAGTTTGAGAGCTAGGAAGAGGTTTCTTGCAAGTTTCTGCCTTAAATCACATTTGACTGAGTAAAATGAAGATTGCCTATAAAAGGTATTAAAGGGGATGGCCTACATACAAGATAGAACATCCGGCAGTGGCTGGATGTAAAGTCTTTGAATGGAGTTGCTAGTTGAGTGGTTCTCCATTCAAAACGAAGCGGCTGTTGCCTGGCTGGCCCAGCGGCTGTTGCCTGCCAGTGCAGCACAGCTTCTATTCTTTTGCACAGCAGCTGACAGCCAAGGATCTTGATTTGCATGCCCGCGTGTATGTATTCAGTGTAGTAGGACATTCCTCAGACAACCATTAGTAACCTCATCGACAGCATGCCAATGTGTGTGCACTTCCACACATGGTGCACGAACTTGGTTTTGAATAAATCAAGAGGCTACGAAAAATGTTTTTAATCACTTTTCAGTCTTGGTGTTGCAATTTAATTGTAATGATACATACAGCTGTAAAACATTACCTGTCATCACACAAATATTTTCTTAGTAAACTCAAAGTTATAAACTTATTATTTAACATTTTTTGTTTAAATGCATTCACGAACAAAGAATGTGCCCTTAAAAAGGTATTGCTGCCAAATTCTCTACCATATGGAGTTCTCAGTCGTGAATGCAATGTCAGATTACATATATACATAAATCACACCATTTAGAATAGGTGATGTCAAAGCTCACCTTCTCCCACTCCCTGTATGACCTGTGCTCAGATTGCAGATCATGCCCAGGAATCTCTACCATAGAAGTCAATGATCAAAGATAGTGCTCAAATAATGGTGCAATACTGTGCTCAGTGTTCACAATCTTTGTACAGTTTCTTAAAACCACTGACAACTGCAATTGACCAATTCCATGATCATCTCCTTGGTTTTACCTCTTCTGACTGTTTTGCTGGAACGGAGACACTTGGGAACCATGTGTTTCAGACTTTTTATATGTTGACTAATTGAGCACAGCATTCAATACCTCTTAACATGGATATTGAGAGACAACCGTAAAATAAAGGGAAGGAGGTCTACACTGTACAAACCACTATGCTCAGAGATCGTGCAGATGGTGTAAAGCAGAGATTGGGTCATTGTGACCACAGGTAAGGAGTACTTTTGCAGGTGCACACAGTATAGTAACATCTCTGTGTGGCTCCTCCTCAACTATACAGAACTTCCAAGCAGCCTTGAATGAAACTATCACCTGATTTAGAGAGGTGTATTTCACCTTAAAGACATGCCATCACTTTATGACCAATAGGGATCTGACCACAAGGATCCTCAAAAAGGATCTTGAAAACCAAAAGGAAGTGAACAAAGGTGACTGCAGTTCCCTGCACTGCCTGGAACAGAGGCATGCAAGGAAAACTTAGGATTGGTGGCGTACCCGAGTTGGGCCCAACCAAATCTAAGAAATTCCATCCCTAAGTACTCCTTTAAATTTGTAGTCAGTATGGCAATAAAGAATTATTTGGGACAGAAGTGATCCATCGCTTACTAAGGTTCAGGTCAAGGTTCCAATACTGTCAGCTCTGAATACTAACTTAAGGGTTGTGGACTCAGGACCATGAAAGGTCCATAAGCCAACAATAGCTCCTTTAGGTGTTGTAGAAGCTGTGAAACACAACTAGCCACAGACATGAAAATGCTTAAATAAGTAAAGAAATAACCTAGAGACCATGATTTTCCTCCCCCACAAGGCATTTACTTATTATTCCCTACATACTTCTACAACATGATACACTGGAAATAATTCTCCACTAGTCATATTTAACCCTTGACAATCTCCATTTCGTTTAACAAAACAACCCACTATGCCTGTTCATACAGGGATTTAATTAAACACAAAACAAAGCTATTAAATTATTTCTGTTGTCAGAACCGCTTAGTTAAAAGTAAACAAGAGACATTGATTTAACAGCACACCAAGACATCCTCTGCATGGAAAGCAGGGTCAAGGACAAATGCTGCCACACTACAAAAGAAAAATGAAATTGTCTATAGTCAAATCACAAAGACGTCAAACAAGTGCATCTCTTTTACGCAACCAGCGAAATCTGCATGTCCCACACTGGTAATTGCTAGATAAGGCCACAAATCCAGTTTGTCAACAACACGGCACGGGAATGCCATCAGGAGAATAAATAATGAGGAACCATGGAAAGGTAAGTTACTTCCAGCTAGCCATCAATTTATAATACAATTATGGTAAAATACAGAGACTGCTAAGCAAAGAACGGTAGAGTAAAAGACTTGCAAACTAAATTGCTTAGTGCCACGACATCACAATACATTAGTATAAATTTCACTGTCAAATAGTAGCAAATACAAAAATAAGATGGGTCCACTAATTTAATAAACTGAATCAAAAAGCCTCACACATTAGTTTAACAAAATAGCTGTGAGATACCATGTAAGAATGGCCTAAAATGAGGGATGTAACTAGACTATTTTAATCATGGATGTGAAAAGGGGCCCAAAGTGAAGCAAAAAGCCATAAAAGGCTTAAAAGTGAAGCTACTTACTGGTGATTGTGCAGGTCTGAATACTCTGTCGCCCCAATGCACGTTTCGTCACAACTTCATCAGGAGACCAGCTATTTTGTTAGGCTAACGTGTGAGGCTTTTTGATTCAGTTTATTAAATTAGTGGACCCATCTTAATTTTGTATTTGCTACTATTTGACAGTGAAATTTATACTAAATTAATTGATTTGTCGTGGCACTAAGCACTTTTTCTTTTAATCAGATACATTTTTATTATCCATAACAATCTTTACAACAAATCACATGTCAATACTCATTTAACATTTTTGCAGTAAATTGCCACTGACCCCCACCCCCCTGCTTCCACTCTCTGGAGCACTTTGGAATGCCCGCTCCATCTGCAACAAGCTCCACGTGATCCACAATCTCTTTACTTCCCGCAACCTCTCCTTCCTGGCCCTCACTGAGACCTGGCTGACGCCCCCAATTCGGCCTCCCCTGCTGCACTGACTTACAGTGGCCTCCACTTTACCCACACTCCTCGCTCTGGCAACAGACATGGCGGAGGAGTGGGTTTCCCTCTTTCTAATAACTGCTCCTTCAACCCTATCCAATCCCAACCCTCCCTTATCCTCCCTTCTTTCGAGGTCCACTTGGCAAGTATCTACTCTCCTTCCAATTTCCAAATGGCTGTCATATATCGACCACCGGGTTCAGCCACTGCCTTCATCGACCAATGCTCCACCTTGCTTCTTCACTTTCTCTCTGCTGACATCCCCACCATCATCATGGGTGACTTTAATATCCCTATTGACACCCGCCAGCCAACTGCCTCCAAACTCCTGTCACTTACTTCATCCTTTGGACTTCAGCCACCTCTGTTCCCTATCTAATCTCACAAGCTCTCCCCTCCCCCTATCTGACTACCACCTACTCACCATCTCATCCCTGTCCTCCTCACCTGCCCCCATGTCCAGCTACTAGCATATCCCCGCAGAAACCTCGCACACCTAGACATTCACAGACTCTCAGACTCTCTTCTACCTCTGCCCTCCATATCTTCAGTCCACAACCCAGACAGCGCCACCGCTTTATATAACACTACCCTCACATCAGCCATAGACTCAGTCACCCCTCTCACGCATGGCAAAGTGCAACGAATCAATAGGCAACCCTGGCACAACAATCTCACCAAAAAACTTTGACAATCATCCAGGGTCGCGGAGCGGCATTGGAAGAAAACACGCCTGCCAGACGACTTCACTGCTTTCAAATAAGCTACACTTGCCTTCAAAATAGCCCTCACCTCTGCTAAACAGACATATTTCACAAACCTTGTATTTTCATTATCCAACAACCCAAATCAACTGTTCAGCACATTCAACTCTCTCCTCCGCCCACAACTGCCACCTCCAACTCCCCTCATCTCTGCCGAGGACTTTGCCACCTACTTCAAACATAAGATCAAACAAGGCAAACCTTTACTGTTCCACCACCCCAACCACTCCATATACCAGACCTCGGCCCTTCCCTAATAACCTCTCTCTCCAATATCACTGAAGGAGAGCTTAATCATCTCCTTTCCAAATCACACCTCACCACCTGTGCACGTGACCCCCCATCCCTTCCCACCTGCTTCCCAACCTTACTAACACGCTCATTCCAGCCCTAACCCATCTCTTCAACCTATCACTATCTTTTGGTACCTTCCCCTCTGCCTTCAAACATACCACCATCACACCCATCCTCAAAAAACAAACCTTGAGCCAACTGCTATGCCCAGCTATCGCCCCATATCACTGCTCCCGTTTGCTTCCAAACTCCTTGAGCAGCATGTCCATTGCTTACCTTTCCTCCCACCTCTCATCTAACGCTCTCCTTGACAACCTCCAATTTGGCTTCCACCACTCCACCAAAACTACCCTGCCCAAAATTACTAATGACTTTCGCACAGCCAAAGCGAACAGACAGTTCTCCATCCTCCTCGACCTGTCCTCTGCCTTCGACACAGTCGACCACTGCCTACTGCTACAGATTCTTTCTTCCGTTGGCATCAAAGACCTTGCCCTGTCCTGGATCGCCTCTTACCTTTCCGACCACATATTTAGCGTTTCCCCCTCCCACACTACCTCCTCATCCCGCCCTCTCTCTGTTGTAGTCCCTCAAGGCTCTGTCCTGGGGCCCCTACTTTTTTTCATGGCTTCCAGTACCACCTGTATGCTGACGACACTTAGATCTACCTCTCTGGCCCAGATGTCGCCTCTCTGCTGTCCAGAATCCCAGAGTGTCTATCAGCCATATCCTCCTTCACCTCTCGCTTCCTAAAACTCAATGTAGACAAAACCGAACTCCTCATCTTTCCTCCATCTCGCGTATCTTCCCTACCCGATCTATCTTATATGGTAAACAGCATCACGTTCTCTCCTGCACCTAAAATCCGTTGCCTCGGAGTAACTCTCAACTCTGCCCTGTCCTTCAAACCACACGTCCAAACTGTTGCCACCTCCTGCCGCCTCTAACTCAAAAAAATTTCCTGAATCTGTCCCTTCCTCAGCTCTCAATCTACTAAAACTCTTGTGCATGACCTCATCGTCTCCCGCTTTGATTACTGCAACACCCTCCTCTGTGGCCTCCCCGCTAGCTCTCTTGCACCGCTCCAGTCTGTCCTCAACTCTGCTGCCTGACTAATCCACCTCTCTCCTCGCTATTTCCGTTTCTCCCTCTGCAAATCCCTCCACTGGCTCCCAATTTCCCAACGAATCCAGTTCAAACTACTAATACTGACCTACAAAGCCATCCACAACTGGCCCCTCCCTATATCTCTTAACTAATCTCCCAATATCTTCCCTCATGTAATCTTCAATCCTCCCAAGACCTCCTACTCTCCTCCACACTTATTCGTTCTTCACACAATCGCCTCCAAGATTTCTCCCGAATATCCCCAATCCTCTGGAATTCCACGCCTCAACATGTCCGATTATCTACCACCCTCGGATCCTTTTGACGGAACCTAAAAGCCCATCTCTTCAGGAAAGCCTATAGACTGCAATAACCATTCTGCCGCCTCTCTACAACCCGAGCTGCCGCCTCTCCACCACCCGAGCTGCTGCACCCTCGACCTCCTGTCTGTTCCCTATTATCCCGTACAATGTAAGTCCGCAAAGACAGGGTCCACTCAATCTCTGTACCAGTCTGTCATTGTAAATTTGTTTACTGTAAACAATATCTATAACTTTGTAAGTAACCCCTTCTCATGTACAGCACCATGGAATTAATGGCGCTAAATAAATAATAAAATTGCAGCTAGAATAGTCAGAATATCCATGATGAGTCTGATAGGCGCTTTCAGTGATGGGCAACGGTCATGAGTGCATCAACCCGGGCCAGATATTAAAGAGGTTTGTCTGGACTGATGAATCACCTTTTCCTTCATGTGAAGGTGTGTACTGCTCACCTGTGGAAGAGATGGCATCAAGATGCACCATGGGGAAAAGGCAATACCCCAAGTATTCTGACTCTCCACCCTCTTTGAAAAAAATTTTGCAGACCTGCCCTAAAAAGGTTTTGTAAAAGCATACACTTAAATAGGAACTGTTCTTTCAACACACTTTGCGTAAAACAGAATTACAGGTGAATAGAAGAAACATTGTAATATATGTTATCAGAGAAATCTGCTTCCATTCCCACTTAGACATGTAAAACAAAAGAGGTCAAATCCACCTTGCTCAGACAAGATGCAGTTGCAAGTGTCTTGTGGCACAGCTCATTATACTCTGTGGAGAGGAGGAAAAGGAGAAGCAAGCAGAGTGAGGATACAGGCATGGAGACATAGAAAGATCATGTTGAGCTTTCTAACAAGTCCTTTACCTCACTTCAGTGCTGGATTAATACTACACTGATTTCTACTGCTGTTTAATTTCCTCCATGCTGCTACTGCTTGCAATATATCATAAAGGGTCTCTCTCCTCCTGTACAGTTGTAACTTGTATTGTCTAAGATTACTGTACTTGTATTTATTATGTATACCCCACCTCACATGTAAAGCGCCATGGAATAAATGGCGCTATAATAAATAACAATAATAATCATAATAATAATAAGTGTTAAAAAAGGAATTAAGTGCAGGATTCCCTCTGAGTGCCCTATGGGAGACATCATAGCAGCTAGTCTCCTCCCCCCAAGCTCAGAGTCAACTGCAAATGAAAAGGTAAAGCCTGCAGGGGCAAAACTGGTGAGAATGGAGGATACAATTTATTTAATGGTCAGAAATTGTGGTATTTCTCATGTACTCGCAAAAGAAAGTTTAATCTAAAAGTTAGACGAAAGCACATTTACCCTTTATTTACCGTACTTCTCTGCTGCTGCTTGATATCAAACAATTTGTAAATGGTTACCAATTGGGAATAATTTAATAAAAATGTTAATAATGTCAATATTAATTATAACGGTGATTAATACAAATATACATACAAGAAGCAAGTATTAAAGGTTGAATGATTCCTTGCTCCCTAGTAGTCCAAAATATTATTACGACGATTATACAATTACTCTACGCCAGCCTTACTATTATCCCAGCAGGTGCGGTTTGGGAGGAGAAAGTCCTGACAGACTTTCTGCTGGGCAACAATTAGAGAAATTTTTCCTGCTCCTATGTGCGCATTTAGAGAAATTATGCATGCCAAAGAGATCCGGCACTGGGATCCAGTTAACATCACACTAAAGAAACATTTTCATTAAAGAAAAAAAAAGGTAATTACACGTAAAATCTAAAATACAAAAAAATAATAATGCAGTTTAATTACCAAATGGGTGAGAGACCAGAACTCTGATCTACACAAACTACAGTCGAGTTTAGAGAGACACCATATTACATGGGTGTGCTTGTGAAACACACGAAATAGTGCAGGACACATCTGGGTTATTGTGCAGAATAGCAAGCAGTTTCATAACGGTTACATAAACAGTATTACCAGCATGCATGCATCTGCAAAAAATGTTCTGATGTAGCAAATGGAGACGTACAATGGAATAAATAGGTTTTGAAGTCCACACATTTTTCTGATTACAAGATTACAGGAAATTTTCCATCTTATGAGAAAATACTGTGTTTATATCTATTTCCTCTGCTGGGAAGTGAATAGCAGCATTATTTATTGCGGTAATATATTATCAATTTTATGAATAAAAACGATAAAGCCATTAAACTACACATTAATTACAGTTTTGCTCAAACAGCATGTTTTTGGGGGTGCCGGTGAGTCAAAATAAGATCGTCCCCCTTTTTTTTTATTTCCCAAAAGGTACCGACTCCCCAATCGATCATGGGTAAAAAACACAGTTTCCCAAAATATATAGAATTTAAATTGGGGTTTAGTAGTTCAGTGGGGAGGGCGTAAAGTTTTATAAAAAATTGGGGGAAAAAAAAAAAAAATGTCCTTAAATGTTGTTTGGTTTGATGGGGTTTGGGGGCCTTCAAAAGGGCTTTTGGTGATGGACTGGGTTCAGGGGTTTAAAAAAGGGCACAAAACCCCCCCCGAAGGATTACGTGAACAAACGTTTTTAGTTTCAGTGCATGTAAATCCCTGGCGGATCGGAGTAGCGTTTTGGAGGGGTGTTAATATATCCCCTAAAAAAGGCATGCATGTGTGGTGGATGCATCAGGACCCCCCCCAAACTCAAAGGGGGTTTAGGTTGATTGTTGGTTTTTGCTTTTTCCCCCTTTAAAAGGGAATCTAGCGGGTTTTTAAATGACCAATTGTGGATACATTTTTTGGGGTTGGTTACTGGATTCCAGTAATTTTGAAAAAATGGAATCGCTTTCTGCCCTACTTTATGGGTCCTTGATGGTGCTAAACCCCCGGGAAAAATCCAAAAAAATATATTAATATCAAGAAGTTTAAAAAAAAAGGGCCGTTCGGTTATTTTTTAAAATGAAATTTAAAACAAGGAACCCCCCAAAAAAAAAAAAAAAAATATTTTAAAAGGGGTCGAGGTAACATTTTCCTGAAAGCTGGGTTTTTAAAACTGAAAGAAATTTTTTCCCCAAATATTTAGGGGTTTGTGGAGTTTTAAAAAACAAAATTTTTAAAAGGGGTCGATTGCCAGAATGAAAATGCAACCCGTTGTGGGGTTTTGGGGAAATAAAATTTTGTCTTTAGGGGCCCCAAAGCACACAAAAGTATTTGGCGAAATTTCGACGTAAAAATTAAGACACAAAAAAGGAGAGGTGACCCGAAAAATGGGCTTTTTTCGAAAATTTTTTCCCCTTGGGCCCCGTCCCCTCCCGGTTTTGGTTACAAAAAAGTGAAAAAAATTTTACCAAATATAAAAGTGTAAAATTTGGAATTTGTTTTAAAAAGTTAACGCACCCCCAAAAAAATTTAAGGTAAAATTTTTGCTCGGTGCATTTAAAACCCTTTTTTAGGCCAGGAGGGTTTGGCCCACCCCCCCAAATTTTTTTATGGGCCCCCCTCACTGGTAAATTTACAGAATTGGTTTTCCGGGGGAGCAATGTTGAAAAAAAAAATGTGCAAGCCGCTCTGTCAATTAGGAAGGAGAGCCCAAAATTCGGAGTGACAAGGCCCAGGTCCAAACTTTTAAAAATGTAACCCCCCCAAAAAGGGGGAGACCCCTTTTTTTTTGGGGGGGCCAAAAAACTACCCTTTTTCAAAAAAGTGTTTTTAAAAAAAACCCCGTTTTTAATATAATGGGTTTTCCCCGGGCCCAAAATTTTAAATTTAAAAAAATTTTTTTGGGGGGGGGGGGGGGAGCACAATTTTTTTAAATTTTTTGACATTGGGGTAATAGTTGCATGGGGGTTCCCCTGTTTGGGGGGGCTTGGTGCGGGTGCACCCTTTTTCCCCCACGGGGGCAGTGATTGTACGTGACTGTCCCACAACGTGGTAGATTGTGATCCTTGCGGTTTTAAAATAGAAAAATTTTTTCCCCGTAAAAATTTCTTTCAGCGGTATTTAAGTTACGGAAGCAATTGTAAATCCCCCCTCGTGCCCCCAAAAAATTTTGGGGCCCCGTGGGGTTTTGGGATAAAAAACCCGGGGTTTCCCCGCGCCTCTTGGTTGTCATGCCCGATTTTTGGGTCCCCCCAGTGGTCGGCGCTATAGCAAGTGAGAAATTTTTTTACACACTCTAAAAAAAAAGGGGCTAAGGTCCGGAAAAAAAGGGACTTTTTTATTTAGGTTTTGGAAATTTTTTTTTTTTAATTTTAAAAAAAAAAGAAAAATTTATGTTTGTGTCTATGAATCGTTTTAAAAACCCGGGAAAATAAAAAAGGAGGTCGGTTTTTTGCATTTGTGAAATCGTAAAAAAAAAAAAAAAAAAACAATGAGGAATTTTTCTTTTTGCATTTCACCAGTTGGAATTTTTTTTTGTTTTTGTAGTTATGTTAAAACCCCAAAAATGAAGTTAAAAAATACAAAATGTCCCCCAAAAAAAAAAGCCTTTAATGGCCATTTTTTACTGGGGGAAAAAAAAAGGGGTTTTTGGGCTGGGGAAAGGGGGAAGGGGAAAAAAAAAGAAAAAAAAAAAAGGAATACCTTGGTTTGAAAAGGGGGTTTAAAATATGCCAATGAATAAAAATAAAAAAGTACTTTGACCAAAAATTTTAAAATTTTTGCCTTTTTTGGGGCAAATTTTGGGCCCCAAAGGGGAAAAAAAAATTAAAAAAATCAAAAAAAATATATGGGTGAACCTGTTTTGGGGTTTTGCCCTTGTAGAATACTAAATCTTTTAGAGGGGGCAGTTTTTTTTTTCATTTTATGTCCATGCTGTAAAGTGGGGGCCGAATGAAAAAAAAAAACAAAATGAAAACCCCAGGGAAATGGTATTTTTTTGGGGAAAAATATTTTTAACTTAAAGTTGTTTATTATCTCATTTTTCAATTAAACGTGAAAACTTCCTTTTAGATTTCCCCCGTTAAGGTGTCCGGGTTAAATATGAAATTTACCACCGAGAGTCAGGTTTGGGGAAGGAAAAAGACTTAAGAAACAAAAAAGGAGAAAAAATTGGGATTTTTAAAAATTCCCCGCTCCCTTCAGTAATCGAGGCGATTTAACCCCCATGCCCCCAAACTTGTGCTTTAAAAAAGGGAGTAAATGAAATGGGCTAAGGCCTCCCTTTTTTAATCCCCGGGCCCATTTGCGGGCCCCCGGCCCTTTTGCCCCCCCCCATAAAAAAAAATTTTTCGGCTGGGCTTTTTTTTCATTTTAAGCTTAGGGGATGGGCCGAGTCAATGCGTTTTATTTGGTTTTGTGGATGGGCGCAAATGAATTGGGCGGCCCGGAAAAAAAGAAGTAAGTTTTTTTTTTTTGGGAGGTTTCTGTGTCTCCCAAAAAAAAAAATCGGCAAAAAAAACATGGGCCCCGGCGGGGTTTTTTTAGGTTTTTGATGCGGGCCCCCCCCCAAAATGGGGGGGGGCAGGCGGCCGGGGAATGTTAAAAAAGGGGGGAAAAAACATTAAGGGGGGGTTAGGAAGGAAAAACCCTTTTTGATTTTTTTACCGGGGAAAAAAAACATTCCCCTTTTAATGGCTGTGTCAGCTTTTGATAAATGTCCCGATTATGCACAATTTTTAAAAAAAAAATACATACAGGGTTTTTGAGTATAATGAGAATAAGAACCTTTAAAAGGGGAAAAAGTCAGCGGTTTTTCATTTCATTGAGAGCAGATGATGTAGGTAAGAGAAGTGAACCCCTTTTGATGTAACCCCAAAGGGGGGGGTTTCCTCTTTTTCATTTTGTATTGTTTTTTTTTTCCCCTAAGTTAATTGTAATTTTTATGAAACCCCCTTTAATTACGGGCCCTGGAAAAAAAGGTGAATATAAAAAATTTTATAAAAAAAAAATTGTATCATTAAAATTAATTTTTCCCACCCATTCTAAACCCAATTTAGGCTTTTGATTTAGAAGGGGGGGAAAAAAAACCAAACCCCCCCCAAGGGGGGTTTCCCTTTTAAAAAAATATTTTAAAAGGGGCTGTTTCACGGAGGGGGGTTTTTCGGGTTTTCCCCAAATGTTAATTTTTTATGAAATCTCAAGTTAGAAAAACAGAGCATTTTAAAAGGGAAAACCCCTTTAATTTGTTTTTTAGTTTAAAACGCTGTTTGGTTTAAAAAAAAAAATGTGGAAGTTTTCCCTTTTTTGGCCCTAAAAACCCAAAGTATCCCCAAAAATGCAGGATATTATTTCTAATGGAAAGAGGTCCTGTGCACAAAAAAATTTTGCATTTAAAGTTGAACATTTGTTTAAAAGTTTGGGAACAAAAACCCTTTTGGGGGGGGAAAAAGTAGGGTTTTTAAAAAGGAGAAACCCCTGCTATATGCAGCAGTGAAGTGAATGAGGTGCATTGTGATTTCTGAATTGCAATAGAAGCCACAAAAAAACCATGGTTTTGACTTTTTTTGATTTATTTGTTGCGTAATGGGGCCTTTTTCCCCCCTTTTTTTAGCATTGTAGTGTTTGAAACATAAAGGTTTTGGGGGGCCCCAAAAGGGAATTCCCCCTCTTTATTGGATTTTGAAAACCCCCGTTTTTTTGCTTCCCCCGGGGTTTATTCAAGCAGTATTTTTTTTTGTATTAAAAAAGGGAAACCGGGATTAAAAATTTTTTTTTAAATTTTTTTTCCCCCTGTAAAAGGGAAGTGTATATTGTTAAAAAAATTTTTTTAAAGCGATTTGATTGTAGAAAATTTTTTAAAAAATTCCCCCTAAACTCATTTTTGGTTGAATAAGACCATATGTTTTTGCCCCTTATTTAATTTCGTTTTTTGCTGCTATAAAAAAGGGGAAATTTCTTACTTATAAAATTTTTATTTTTTCCTTTTTTAGTCTGTGGGTTAAAAACGTTAAAACCCCCCCAAACAGGGCATGGTTCATGAAAAAAAGAAAAAAAGCTTAAAAATGGGTCTTTTCCGGGGTGGGGTTTTTTTGGGGGTTTTGAAAAATTGATATTTGTTTTGTGCCCTTTTTTGAAATAATAATTGTTTTCAAAAAAACTTTTTATTGGGTTAAAATAAAGTTTTTTTGTTGTATGTTGTTTTATTTTTTATTTTTTAAAAGATGTGAAGTGGTTTATGGTGTTTGGGGGGGGTGGGGTTGGTTGGGGGTTTTTTTTTTTTGTGGGTGTGGTTGTTTTTTTTGGGGGTTGGGTTTTATTTTTGTTTGGTTGTTTGTTTATATATATTTTTTTAGGTTTTTTTTGTGTTTGTATGTATATTTATGTATTGTGCGTAAAAACGTATGTTGTATATAGTGTGTTGAATATGTGTGTGTTGATATGCGTGTGTGTGTATGTATATGTATGTTGATGTGGTGTTTTATATGTGGTGTTTGTATATGGCGTGTGTATGTAAGTGTTTGTTTTTTAAGGTATGTTTATGTTTATGTATTTGTATGTTGTATGTTTTGTTGTTTTTTATTGTGAGAAATGGGAGGGTTTTGGGGTTGAATGGGGGGCCAAATTTTCCCCAGATACTTTGCTGATGGGGTTTTAAAGGGGAAAATTTTGGTTTGTAAACCTTTGTGGTAGGAAAGGTCCCCACACCTTTAAAATTCATTTTAAAATTTAGCTAGGCCCCCGGGGAAAACCCCTACTGTTAATTAGGAGACCAGAAGTGGGGTTTTGCAACACAGAAAGAGTCGCTTAGTCTGGAAAGGAGGGCCGGACAAGAGGAGTTTCCCCGGGGGATGAGCTGTCTCAGTTGGTGCTCGAAGTACCCCCGGGGGAAAAGGAAAAGGGCTTGTGGAAACCCTGGGATAGGTGTAAAAAAGGGGGGGGGCTCTCTAAATTGGAAGTTGGTATGCCCTTTAACACAAAAGGGGGACTTGTGGGAAAATCCCTGTGGTAACTAGAACATATGTGTTGTTTTGGGGGGGGGGTGTTAGGTTGGGACCGGGGGTTTGAGGAAGGGGGAAAACTATTAAGTTAGTAAGTGGTGGAAACCAGGGGTTATGTTTAGTTTGGTTTTGATTTATTTGGTTTTTTTTTTGGCTTTAATAAAATGGTTTGCGGCCTTTTA
>JARQOD010000002.1:244035478-244076897 GCA_033576555.1 Oophaga sylvatica | reverse complement strand
GTTGCATACCATGCACCGGGCAAACGAGCGTCCACCAGATTAGCCCCGGACCCTATCAAGAAAAACAGAAATCTCTCAGTTCTAGTACCAATCACTCCTCCGCGGCACGAGAAACTGAGAGGGATTTGGGGCGAAATCAACACTCCCAGGTTAACTCCTTTGCTCAAGAGGCCCGGGATGGACACCCCCAACAAAAATGTCCTCTCTCCCGCAAAGAAACACCTTCTAGTCTTGCGGTGCACCGCCAATTCCTCCTACAAAAATTGTCCCTCCCAACTGCTGGGTCCTCAGAACAGACCAAGGGAACCTCGTATAAGGGACTTTAGTAGTAGGTGGAGTCATCACGGGGGCGGAGGTTACCTCGCGTCTTCCCGAATTCGTCTATCCATGCGAATAGCGAGGGCCATAGCAGCCTCAGTGATGGAGGAGAATCAACTGAGCCAACACATCTTTTAATTTGTCAGACAACCCTTGACAAAACTGGCTCCTAAGGCTGGGTCATTCCATGAGTATCTGTTGCCCATCTACGGAACTCAGAAGATATTCCTCCGCGGACGATTTCTTGCCGTATTTTACGTAACTTTGTTTCAGCAAGGGAAACTCGATCGGATCTTCATATACCAGACCCAGGGCAGTAAAAAATCGATCCACTGACTGGAGATCTGGGGAGCCTGGAGGAATAGAGAACGCCCAAGATTGAGGGTCCCTTGTAAGAGCGAGGATAACAATTCCCACCCTCTGCTCTTCACTCCAGATGACCGAGGCCGCAGCGAAGTACAATTTACATGCCTCCCGGAAAGTAAAAAATTTGTCCCGCCCACCAGTGAACCTGTCCGGGAGAGCAACCTTAGGTTCAGATTGGTTTGTCGGGGGGAACAAAACCTTGGACTTAATGTCTGCAAACTCCATGGACAACCCCTGCAACTGCCGGGCCAGCTGGGTACTGGATCCATGACAGCTGGAGAGAATCTTTAGTAGGGCCGGTGAAAATGTCACGCTGTATAGAGATATATATATATGTGATGACAGAATCTATATCAAAAGGGCAACATACAATATAACATGCGGATAGTATATGTTAACTAGAATTACCTGACAGAAAGTCCAGTGGGTCAATACGGAATCGTTATACGCTGTCTCCGGCTAGAGGGTGACCGGGGTCTATGCTGACCCTAAACTGGGGTCCTAACTAATCCCTCTACCGGAGGTACTGTTAAAGGTACAGAGGTCCAGGCCACCAGCGTAAAACCCTGTCTCCATCAATCCCTGTCAACTGTAATCTAGTCCTAGAAGGACCCTAATTATCCACCAAAGGGATGAAAGGTTAACGGTTAATGAACAGAAAGAATACAAGAAAGACAGAAATAAAGTAATAAAGTCTTACATACAACACTCACACACAGTAGGAACACCTAAGGTCTCAGAGATAACTTAAGCTATAAGAGTAAAAACAATAAGGAGCTCTTAGTTAGTATTCTCAGAAACCGATCCAGTCTGCTAGACTCATAAAGGCTTTCACGGCATCTAACAAGCAGACTGGCAGGTATATGAAGGAATCTAATTAGAACATAATCAAAAGCAGCCGGGCGAGGCTGGACCTAGTCTTAGCAAAGAGCTAGGTAAAATTAACTCCCTCATTACCAAACACAAAGAAACAGCAACTCAGCTGTGAGAAGTCAGAGTGTGTAATCGCGACGATCCTTGTGGCGATACACCCATGACAATAAGAGAGGCATTCCTCTCGCTGCCTTCAGATTACATAGCAAAAACCTGCTAACAGATTCCCTTTAAGTGCAAAGTCACACACTAAAGTCAAATTTGGGGGAAAGATTTACCAAGCAAAATAGGTATGCTAAATTCATCATGTTTTTCTGAGGCCCAATATATTTTGATGTATGGTTCATACTATGCTCAGTTCTTTCAGCTGGTAGGCATATTTTTAAAGTGTTATTGAATGTGTACTAGAGACATATGACACTCTATGATTATTCAGTAACATATGTCATCCATTGTTTAAAAAAAATAATAATTGTACATAGTAAATTTTCTTCATGCTGACTGGCAGTGCCTCTTTTACTGACCCTTGATGTTGGGAAAATTGGGCAAAAAGTTCAAAATCTTTTGTCAAATACTACTTCCTCCAAATTTTGCAGCCTTACAATGAAAAAAGAAAAATCTTAACACACCCCCCCCCATGTAAAAAAGTGGCTTACATGTTGGGAGCAAAGTGTATCTGTCTCAGATGCCCAAGATGCGTTTCCTCAATACCAGTGTTTATCACGCCGCTCTTGATGAGGAGATGTGCTGGAGTCAGACACGGCTGATTCATGAACAGGTGTCTGCCTCTTCATGAATCAGGAGCATTGGACAAATGGTGTGCACCTTTGAGTGAGCCTCGCCACAAATCCTACTCCAGTCCCTTATGGAGTAACATTTGTGGCATAGCGAAAACCAATTTGATGAGCGGTGGTTGTCACGCCTACGACTCACTCCAGCCCTGCCCATTTGTTGAAAATGCATAAAGAATGCCAAAAGTCGCAAAATTTTAGCGCAGTCTTCAGCTGTGCCAAAATTATGCAGCTTTTCAAAGCTTTTTTAGGCCAGAACACAAGCTTTGATGAATCATACACTTATTTTTCATTAGACAGTTTTGAAAAGTGGTCCTGTATAAATTTCATATTAAAATGATAATGATGCATGCAACTGATATATTTGTTGCACAATGCATAGTACAAAATACTGGTGTAAAGTAAGTCAGTCAAGAATGGCACAAAGAACAGAAAAGTGATCTGTCTAGCTAAAGACACACAAAAACTAATCAGATAGTATGCACCGCTGTGATAAATTTGGCCCCATTCCTGCCCATCTGGTGCAAGGTTACCCTAACTACAGTCATGGCCAAAAGTTTTGAGAATGACACAAATATTATATTTTCACATGATCTGCTGCCCTCTGGTTTTTATGTGTGTTTGACAGATGTTTTTATCACAGACAGAAATATAATAATTGCAAACATATGAGTAACAAAAGCTTATATTGACAGTTAGAATGAGTTAATGCAGCAAGTCAATATTTGCAGTGTTGACCCTTCTTCTTCAGGACCTCTGCAATTCTCCCTGGCATGCTCTCAATCAACTTCTGGACCAAATCCTGACTGATAGCAGTCCATTCTTGCACAATCAATGCTTTCATTTTGTCAGAATTTTTAGGTTTTTGTTTGTCCACCCGTCTCTTGATGATTGACCACAAGTTCTCAATGGGATTAAGATCTGGGAGTTTCCATGCCTTGGACCCAAAATCTCTATGTTTTGTTCAATGAGCCATTTAGTTATCACCTTTGCTTTATGGCAAGGTGCTCCATCATGCTGGAAAAGGCATTGTTGATCACCAAAGTGCTCTTGGAGGGTTGGGAGAAGTTGCTCTTGAGGACATTCTGGTACCATTCCTTATTCATGGCTGTGTTTTTAGGCAAGACTGTGAGAGAGCCGATTCCCTTGGCTGAGAAGCAACCCCACAATGAATGGTTTCAGGATGCTTAACAGTTGGCATAGACAAGACTGGTGGTAGCGCTCATCTTGTCTTCTCCAAATGAGGCGTTTTCCTGATGTCCCAAACAATCGAAAAGGGGATTCATCAAGAAAATATCTTTACCCCAGTCCTCAGCAGTCCACTGCCTGTACCTTTTGCAGAATATCAGTCTGTCCATGATGTTTTTTGTGGAGAGAAGTGGCTTCTTTGCTGCCCTCCTTGAGTCCAGGCCTTTCTCCAAGAGTCTCCGCCTCACAGATGCACTCACACCTGCCTGCTGCCATTCCTGAGCAAGCTCTGCACTGCTGGTAGCCCGATCCCGCAGCTGAAACACTTTTAAGAGACGGTCCTGGCGCTTGCTGGTCTTTCTTGGGCGCCCTGGAGCCTTTTTGGCAACAATGGAACCTCTCTCCTTGAAGTTCTTGATGATGCGATAGATTGTTGACTGAGGTGCAATCTTTCTAGCTGCGATACTCTTCCCTGTTAGGCTATTTTTGTGCATTGCAATGATGACTGCACGTGTTTCTTTAGAGATAACCATGGTTAACAGAAGAGAAACAATGATGCCAAGCACCAGCCTCCTTTTAAAGTGTCCAGTGGTGTCATTCTTACTTAATCATGACAGATTGATCTCCAGCCATGTCCTCATCAACACCCACACCTGTGTTAATGGAGCAATCACTGAAAAGAGCCTAGCTGGTCCTTTTAAGGCAGGGCTGCAATGATGTTGAAATGTGTTTTGGGGGATAAAGTTCATTTTCTAGCAAATATTGACTTTGCAAGTAATTGCTGTTAAGCTGATCACTCTTTATAACATGCTGGAGTATATGCAAATTGCCATTAGAAAAAGTGAAGCAGTAGACTTTGTAAAAATTAATATTTGTGTCATTCTCAAAACTTTTGGCCATGACTGTATAACACAGTATTAATAAATCTCCCCATTAAAAGAGTTCTCCGGGAATATAAAAAAATTGAAATGTAATTACAACCTAAATATCTTTAAATAGCAAATTACACTTGTTTTGCCTAGGGAGGCAACCATTATAGAATTAAAATGTCCACAGCCTTGTTACACTGACAGAACCCTGTCCTAAAATATTAATAGTAGAGGTGCCTCTGGGCATGTGCAGTAGGAAGCTGCAGCTTAGGAAGATGTGTTCCCAGTGTATGTACTAAGCTAATACTGGAGATACCAGGAATGATGAGGTAAAAGAGGCTGCTCACACTGCTGTCCACTATGTCTTTCTTAACGAATATTGGAGATCAGAGGAGTGCTGCAGTAAGCGAGCCCACTCCCAATGCTGACCAACACGTCTCTCTCATAATACTGGAGATACCAGGAATGATGAGGTAACAAGAGGCTGCTCACACTGCTGTCCACTATGTCTTCTTAACGAATATTGGAGATCAGAGAGTGCTGCAGTAAGTCGAGCCCACTCCCAATGCTGACCAACATGTCTCTCTCAAATACTGGAGATACAGGATGATTAGGTAAGAAGAGGCTGCTCACACTGCTCTCCACTATGTCTGTCTAAACGAATATGGAGATCAAAGAAGTTCTGAAGTAAGACGTGCCCACTCCCAATGCTGACCAACATGTCTTTCTCATAGCACTGGAGATAATAGGGATGCTAAGGTAAGAAGAAACTGCTCACAATGGTGACAAACACTTATTGCTAATCTAATACTGAAGATACCAGACGTGTTGAGGTAAGAAGAGGCTGCTCACACTGCTGTCCACCCTCTCTTTCTGATCTAATACTGGAGATCCCATGGGAACTGGATGAGGTGAAGAGTCTTACACTGATGTCCAACTCTGTCTTTCTGAATGCTGTGCTGCTGCTGTGTCCTGGAGAAAGAGTAATAGTGTATGGTATAGATCAACTCCAGCAGCAGAGCTTTTTACTGCACATGCTCAAAAGCACCTGTTCTATTAACATTCTAGGGCAAGGTTCTGTCCGTAACAAAACGGTGGCCATTTTTTGTACTATAGGGAATACCTCAGTAGACAAAACTTGTGTGATGTGCTAATTAAATGCATTTAGGAATTTGTAATGATACTTCGATTATCTTTTTCTACTCCAGAACTATATATCTCAGAAAAAGACCCCGAGGGTACACACTAAATGCGCATCACAGACAAAAGTAGGGGCCATTTTCTATTATAACAAATCAGGAAAAATACTGCACAATATATAATTTTGAGCAACTGGACACATATGCGAAATGCAGGCCAAAAAGGGTACGACTAGCAACGTAAACATTATCTCAGCTGCAAATTGCATCTAATAATGGCAGCATGTGATATTTCTTCATTTAGCAAAAGTCTTCTTACAGCGTATGCCAAGTCTGACCTGGTGTTCAGTGGAAAACAGATTTTTTTTGGAGAAGAAAACGTTGTAAGCACTTTATAATTAAAAATGTCAGATGTACAACTTTTATAAACATAAAAAACAAGCAGTCAAGACAAAAAGAGAAAAAAGATGCATGCAGATACTTAGTATTTGAAGGATAAGTGCTTATTACCAAACAGAAGGGGCTTTCTGTTACAAAATTTACACATGTGGACAAATTGTTGGTACCCTCCTGTTAAAGTAAGAAAAAGCCACAGTGGAAATAACTTAAAACTGACAAGAAATTTTCAATTTAAAATTGACGGAATATTACGGTAACTAATGAAAATCAGACATTGCAGAAAACAAACTAATGAAACTGGCCTGGACAAGGATGATGGTGCCATTATTTTTGTCTAGATCACTTTCATCAGTGTTTTTTTTTCCATTGAACTACAATTAAAAAGCAATGACTGATTTTCATTAGTTGATATTCAGTTAATTTCAATTGAAAATTACTTTTGTCCGTTTTAAGTTATTTCAGTGACCTTTGCGGGTTTTTCTTATTCCAACAGAATTTGTCCATATGTGTATATGTATACGTTTATCTCGCCATAGATGTAGGAAACATCATGTACCCTCTTCTGTAAAAGCTGCGGTCAGGGCAGTCCACAACACAATGACATTTCTGTGGTCAGACAGTGGATAGATCTCTGCAGGAGCTAATGCAAGCGCATAAAATAAGCGCACATGAATGATGATATGGATGGCAGGTATAGGTACATGGGCACTTTAACCCCTTCACGCCACAGCCCATTTTCGTTTTTGAATTACTGTGTTTTTTGCTCCCCAGTTTCCCAGACCCATAACTTTTTTTATTTTCCCGTCAATATGACCATGTGAGGGCTTGTTTTTTGCGGGACAAGTTGTTTGTTTGAAAGACACCATTGGTTTTACCATATCCTGTACTGGAAAATAGGAAAAAAAAATTCCAAGTGCAGTGAAATTGCAAAAAAAAGGGCAATTCCACACTTTTTTGTTTTGCTTTTTTACTAGGTTCACGAAATGATAAAACTAACCTGCCATTATAATTCTCCAGGTCATTACAAGTTTGTTGATACCAAACATGTGTAGGTTCTTTTTTTATTTAAGTGGTAAAAAAAAAATCCAAAGTTTGTATAAACAAAATATATACTGTATATACAATGGGGTAAATAAGTATTTGATCCCTTGCTGATTTTGTAAGTTTGTCCACTGACAAAGACATGAACAGTCTATGATTTTAAGGGTAGGTTAATTTTAACATTGAGAGAATTATCAAAACTAAAATCCAGAAAATCACATTGTATAAATTATATAAATGTATTTGCATTTTGTAGTGAGAAATAAGTATTTGCTCCCCTACCAACTATTAAGAGTTCTGACTCCTGCAGACCAGACACTCCTAATCAATTCGTTACATGCATTAAAGACAGCTGTCTTACATAGTCACCTTTATAAAAGACTGTCCACAGCCTCAATTAATCAGACTCAACCTCTACAACATGGGCAAGACCAAAGAGCTTTATAAGGATGTCAGGGACAAGATCATAGACCTGCACAAAGCTGGAATGGGCTACAAAACCATAAGTAAGACACTGGGTGAGAAGGAGACAACTGGTTGTGCAATAGTAAGAAAATGGAATAAATGCAAAATGACTGTCAATTGACATCGATTTGGGGCACCATGCAAAATCTCACCTTGTGGGGTATCCTTGATCATGAGGAAGGTGAGAGATCAGTCTAAAACTACACAGGGGGAACTTGTTAATGATCTCAAGGCAGTTGGGACTACAGTCACCAAGAAAACCATTGGTAATACATTACGCAGTATAGGGTTAAAATCCTACAGTTCCCGCAAGGTTCCCCTGCTCAAGAAGGCACATGTGCAGGCCCGTCTGAAGTGTTCCAATAAACACCTGAATGCTTCTCAGTGATTGGGAGAAGGTGCTGAGGTCAGATGAGACAAAAATTGAGCTCTTTGGCATTAACTCATCTTGCCGTGTTTGGAGGAAGAGAAATGCTGCCTATGACCCAAAGAACACCGTTCCCACTGTCAAGCATGGAGGTGGAAACACTATGTTTTGGGGGTGTTTCTCTGCTAAGTGCACAGGACTACTTCTCAATGGAATGAGAGCCATGTACTGTAAAATCTTGAGTGGTCATAGATTGGCCTAGCCAGTCTCCAGACCTTAATACCATAGAAAACATTTTTTTTTGTTTTATTTTTAATGGGGTGAATGTGGGGTGATTTGACCTTTTATATACGGTACTTTTTTTTTTACTTTTCACTTGGTTCAATAGTCTCCATGGGAGACTAGAAGCTGCGATCTTCTGATTGCTTCTGCTACACACATATGCAATGATCAGATCGCCTATGTGTAGCAGAAATGCTCACTTGCTATGAGCGCCAAAGCTGGGCGGCGCGCATAGTAATCCGGCAATGCCAACCACAGGGGTCTTCGGCAGACCTCGGGTTGTCATGCCAACACATTGGCGACCCGCAGTCGCCAATGGCCGGGATTAGTGACGTGCTTCCGGCGTGATCACATTAAATACTGCTGTCAAAGATTGACAGTGGAATTTAACAGGTTAACAGCTGCAGGTGGATCGCGATTCCACCCGCGGCTGTTAGGGGCACCTATCAGCTATTCAAAACTGCCAATACGTGCTGGGAAAGATGTGGGCTTTGCGCTGGAACCCACATCAAAGGGAGAGACAACATGTGCATTACATGTACGGCGTGTGTCGCGAAGGGGTTAAAAATGTCTTAATGTTACTTAGCCATTAGTCTTCCTAAGTAAACTCAGTCTCCTGTATATGAGTAAGCAGGACGGTATTTAAAGTGTATAACAAGTGTCAGTGAATCTCAAAAGTGATCCATAAGGGGGTATTCACACGAGGTGCTATTTGCTATGGCGTTTTTTTCCCCTCACAGACAATCGCTGCAAAAATGCAGCTGCAAACCCAAAATAAATTGTGCTTTTTCTGCCATGTTTAATGCGGAAAATGTGTTGGTTTTTTTTTTTTTTTTTTGTAAAGCGCTTCGTTGAGCTCAATAACAAAAAAATGCAGTAATAAATTTTAAGTGTATTTATGCCAGAAATTTGGCCTTAATATATTGATGAATTGGGCAGCAATGTGGCTCAGTGGATAGCACTGCAGCCTTGCAGCGCTGGAGTCCTGGGTTCGAATCCCACCAAGGACAAATCTGCAAGGAGTTTGTATGTTTCCCCGTGTTTGCGTGCGTTTACTCCAGGTTCTCCGGTTTCCTCCCACATTCCAAAGACATACTGATAGGGAATCTAGATTGTGAGCCCCATCGGGGACAGTGATGATAATGTGTGCAAAACTGTAAAGCGCTGCGGAATATGTTAGCACTATATAAAAATAAAGATTATTATTATTATATTATTATTAATAATCTCCGCCAGTGTTAGTATATACAGTAAATGACAGTTATAAGCTTAAGTTTTTATATAAACTTAATTGAAAAGGGGCAGAGAAATGAATATATTTGAGTTGACAGGTGGTGAACAGAGAAACCTACAAGCATTTCCCATTTGGTTTAGTTTTCTGATTATGGCCATGTAAAAATAATGTCATAATCTGGAGGAAATAGTTACATATAGTTCCATATTTATGCATGTTTATTTAAGAAATGCACAGGACTGCACATTCACATTCATTCGGTAAAGCAGTGACGTAGACAGTGCAATGAAACCATGCGGGAAGGAGGGTTTCATCTGAGTCTGGGGCCTGTCAATCCGACTGACCAGCATGAACGGATGAGACATTTGTTGTGCTTGCTCCTCCAGGCAGATGAGAAGCCAGCACTTTATAAAGAAAACGCACTCCGTAAAAGGTGGAGGAAAGTGAAAGAAGAAGAAAAAAAAAAAAAAAGTGATTAATGCAAAATGTGGGACAGAGAAAGATGCCTCCTCAGCAGCCTGGATCTTTGCAAATACAGGATTATCTGGGAATAAAATGCTTCCACCAAAATGAATGGCAAGCACCTTTTAAAAATACGCAGGAACAGAAGAAGCCGCCTGTATGAAAATCAATGGTGGAATCTATTTCACATGTTACTTTTGATTTTTACAATTTTGTAATCACAGTTAAAATCTCTGCCTCATTATCATAGAAAAAAGAAGACTAGTGCAGGGAAACGACTGCATTTATTAACCTTTTCCTGACGGATGTCTGCAAGCTCTACACCTACAGCTTAGGATGTTATGCATTTATTATATCAAAAGAACGGACTGTTAAAAAAAAAAATAAAAAAAATTAACAGCTGTAAAATCCACTTGCACAAAAGGGTTAACAGCCTGACTACAATTCGGTGGTTGGCTTGTGTTCCAAGTGCATTTGCTACAGCAGACTAGAGCATGTATTCATTACAGCATGGGTTAATGTTGGTCTTCATCCAAGCCGGATACCCAAGGACGTCACAGCTCCCACTCCCAGCAGCTTATATGAAGGCTGAATCAAAAATGCAGTGACCGGAAAAGCAATCAATCTGTTCAAGCGACACTACAGTGACTAAAACACTGGCGTTGGGGGTAACAAGCCCAATCGCCCCCAATGTCCCTGAACAGCTGAGCATTACAATATCCAGCATGTAACACACACACAGCATTGGGAAGGAGCAGACCCAGGAAAGGCTTCACACACAGCTGCTGATTGCTGGAATGACTTAACCCTTCTTCACCAATACATAGCCTGGCACCGCGAAACGCAGGCAGACTAGCAGTGTAGAAATAGTACATGCTGGTCTTCTAGCAGTTTGCTCATGAAAGAACCTTGCGTAAGGAATTATCAGGCAGATTTGCATGTATTTGGCTCCGAGTCCTCCGCTTTCCTACCATGACTTCATAGAAATAGTTTCCAGTAAGAGAAAACACAGGATTTGTGACTACACAGTGAGCTTCTTCACCAAGAAGAGTGTCAACAGAAAGTACCTAATGAGTATGAAACTTTCATTCCTCCACCCACATGTGTGTGCTATTCCTAGGAGCCAAACCTCGGCCTCCATAGTAAATAAACAGGAGCAGAAATGTGGCGCTGCCACGGTCCGCCTGGGTAGTAAAGGCTCGCTGATGGTTAAAAGCACTGAGGCTTTCATATTAACGCAACTGTATACTTAGCAACTCAACACTCCGGCTCTTTTCACCATACTCCCCTGACTCCCAAGTGTCAGAAGGTAGTAAACAAGGCTGAACTGAAGTAATGAGCCCGAATCAGGCTACTCAGATGATCCTACGAAGGACATGTGTGCAGGAGCAGAGGAGGACACATCGGAAACCAGACGACAAGGCAGAACAAAACGCCATATTGTGATATCACATTTATACACCAGTCATGACTTATTCATGCAGAGCCAACATACTCCACAGCTCTGACTATCACGTCGCTCCCTGCCTCCATTGGGGATCACAATCTAAGTTCCAGATTAACATATCAAAATTCTATGGGGAAACATGTAAACATAGGGCGAACACAAAAGCAGAAGTCACCGTGGGTCATGTGTACCCAGGACCCCAACACTGAAAGACAACTACTCCAACATTGAGCCACTGTGCCACTCACTTTATTGTTGGCACTTTATATATTCAAAAGCTTTGGTAAATATAATGTCTAGTCTCAAAATGCTCATCCTACAAGGTTTGCCCCATCTTGTTGATGGCAGAGCACGGCTCCCCAGCCTCTCAGCCGCCGGTTTTCTAGGTGCAGTAGGCTCATGCATGATTGACAATTTGAGTAAATGGCAGCTTCTCCTCATTCGGATGTCGGTGTTGCATATCCGCATTCTATTTTTTTCACAGATATAACATGCACCCATCATAATCACATGGGGCGGCACGGAGGCTCAGTGGTTAGCACTACAGCCTTGCAGCACTGGGGTCCTGGGTTCAAATCCCACCAAGGACAACATCTGCAAGGAGATTGTATGTTCTCCCCGTGTTTGCATGGGTTTCCTCCGGGTTCTCCGGTTTCCTCCTACACACAAAAGACATCCTGATAGGGAATTTAGATATTGAGCCCCATCGGGACAGTGACGATAATATCTGTAAAGCACTGTGGAATTAATGGCGCTATATAAATAAGTAAAATAAATAATCACAATTCTCATGTCTGTGTTTTTTCCATGTGTCCATGCAAAAATCAGTACTACGGATGAAAAGTACCAATACAAGTCTATGGATCTGTGGTGTCCATACTTAACATTGCAATGAATAGAAGAAGCTTTGTAATTTATATACAGGTGCTTCTCACAAAATTAGAATATTATAAAAGTTAATTTATTTCAGTTCTTCAATACAAAAAGTGAAACTCATTATATAGAGTAATTACAATAGAGTGATCTATTTCAAGTGTTTATTTCTGTTAATGTTGATGATTATGGCTTACAGCCAAAGATAACCCAAAAATCATTCTCAGTAAATTAGAATAATTAACAAAAAACACCTGCAAAGGCCTCCAAAGGGTTTAAATAGGTCCCTTAGTCTGTTTCACTAGGCCCCACAATCATGGGGAAGACTGCTGACTTGACAGATGTCCAGAAGGCAGTCACTGACACACTCAACAGAGTGTTGTATCCAAGCATATTAATGGACAGTTGAGTGGAAGGAAAAAGTGTGGTAGAAAAAGGTGCACAAGCAACCGGGATAACCGCAGCCTTGAAAGGACTGTTAAAAAAAAAAAAAAAAAAGAGGCCATTCAAAAATATGGGGGAGATTCACAAGGATTGGACTGCTGCTGGAGTCATTGCTTCAAGAGCCACAAGACACAGACGTATCCAGGACATGGACTACAAATGTCGCAAGCTCCATGGGAAAAAGCTTACAAGAGCTGCTCACTGACAGCCACTGCTGAGACCTAGGCAATGAACAGTTGAAAATAATCTGTTTTAAGAACCGGGAGGATTTTTAATAACTAGTCAATTGCAAAAGTGTCTTGTTTTTGCAAGTACTACGTTTTCACCAATACAAAAACATGAGCACAACCCTTTAAGCAGAGATCATGCAGTCATTCGGACATTTATTTCCAAAGCAAGTATACCAGCCTCATCACTGCCCTAATAATTACTTAGTAATTACATAAGTAATAATGTATACAGGTTGTGCTGTGAAATCCATTAACAGACCCTCTTTTTACGGGATGACAGTGAACTGACGGAATGAGAATACAAAAGCAAATAACCTTCACTACTTTCCATGGGCAGCTGCCAGATCTGATATTACAACGAAGTTAACCCTTATACTGCTGAGCTGACAATGCTTCCTGTGATTCAAGGACATTAAGGTCCCAGCGGACTATGACACTATACATAGATTTTACTTGTATCTAGCATTCTTAGTAACCTTCATATACTGCTCGCCAGCAGTGCACCAGGCCGGGTCAGTGGAACCATGCGTTTTGTAATTTATTTGTTACAATATGTAGATTCTATACTGAAAGGCCATTTAGTTGCATTGTACAAAGTAGATGTATAAATGCCGCAGAGCCAGAAGGTTGCAACGAGATAGGAAAGGCATACTTTTGCTTTAGTGCACCCAACATACACAGCTCAGTAACCAATTTGCATTGTCATGGGACTCCTCTTCCTGCTAGCTCAGCTTTGATGACACCAAAGGAAAAAAAAAAAAAAGTAAAATTCTAGAATATGAAACATTTGATCAGTGAACGGTTGGAAATGCCATGTACACTGCACAGCGCGGGTGAACTGGATGCCCTCTCCACAGCTGCAGTCCTATAGCATGATACTTCTATTCCTGCCATATGGTAATATCTTATATTACAGTCCACTGTATGAAGGGACATCTGCTGTGTTATTTGGATACACTTAATTGAAAGAAAGAATTTAGTATTAGTTGCAAAAAAGAAAAAAGCCAATAACGCAACTGTCTTCTATAAATTAATACAGTTTGCAAAACAAAAAAACACAGAGGAATGGATACTTTACAGGAAATACAACCCAATCTTCAAGTAAACTTTTTTCTTTAAGTATCTGTTCTTTCAGAAAGGACAGGGTTGTAACAAAACATTATAACTTAAAGGGAGTCTGTCAACAGGTTTTTGCTGTGTAAGCTGAAGACAGCATGCTGTAGGGGCTAAAACACAGATTTTAGTTGCCTCTCATAAAACTCCAAGGTTTTGTTTGCTTACAATGATTGTTTTAGCACAAGTAGATTATCACCGCAGTGACTAGCTAGTCCTGTGAGCGCTGGTCTGACACGCCCCCTTCCTTTGATAGGCAGATCACGGTCTGTGGACTTTGCACATGGAGAGCCTGGTGTGGGCGGGGGCAGCTTTCTCAGCTCTGCTTCACACTTAATCTAAAAGCTCTGATTGTGTCAGAACTGCTGCACCCAGTAATCTAAGTGATACATTGTTGGCTTCAGCTTCTCTTTGCCTACATCAGGCTGCTTGCAGATGAGCTAGCCAAAATCTGCTGACAGATTCCCTTTAAGCAGCAAGCTAGTGGTGGTAACATCCATTCGCCAAATGTACCATATACAACAAGAAGGATTAAATAAGTAGGCCAGATTTGCTCAAAACATTTACACACTGGTATCTGGAATATAATTATGTTCCCTTCTGACAACCAGGTACCAATAATTTTACACGTCTATACCATTTTTTTTATTATAAATGAAAACAAGCTGCCTATATTGTCGGATCCTAATAGTACATGACTTCAGCCATTTGTACAGATAGATTAAATTAAAACCAGAAAGGCTTCACTAGGCAAGCACCAGAGTGTATGGAAATGAGCGAGATGTGTTCATATAAACAAAGATGCCATGCCGACATGCCGGAGAGTGACGTTACTGCCAGCACTGACGAGGTACAGAAAGAGCAGCTCTGCGATGAGCAGCAAGGGGCTCATAAAACCCTTCTAAATATAGCAAGTCATCTGTCATTAACCCCTGCGCTAGCATCTAATATGATAAGGCAGGGACGTTCTGCTTGTTTGTGTACATCATGAGACACCAGCATCCTAGCAGAAATAACAATATCAAGATGGTAGTGGCTAATGAAAAAAATACAAAAATCGGCCCAAATGTCATCAATGAGTACATGCCCCCCCAAATTACCTAAGCCGCATTACCAAAACATCACAGCCCAGATGACATTTCATCAGAAGTTCCAGAGAAAAACGGGAAACTTCCGACACAATGCTATTTTTATGCTTCGCCATGTTGTGATTGCTGGAGAAAATAGAATAACGTTTCTTACGGCGTCTGGAAATGAACAGCAGTTTACAGCCCCACTATAAATGATTATGTGCAGAGCCTTAACATGTCGCAACAAAAACTCCACAGGCACGGATGAGCCGTGTAACAAAATAAAAAGAAAATGAACAGGTATACAGAATATTCAGGAAGCTTTTATTGTTATTGAGTATGAATTAAAATTCCCATTGAATAAAAAACATTTTCTGAAATTACATAAACCTGTTCATTTTATTTATATATTTGTGGGTTCACCAACATGTGACAGCTCAGCCAATCACAATAGCAAATTTGCCATCGCCAAGTTATATTTCAGGTTGTAAAAGTCTGTTTGGCCAAGTTGGAGTGGCGCCTCATGGAAAGGGAACTAGAATATTTTCCAGTTACTAGTTAGCTGGGATATATTCCAAAAAAAAAAAAAAAAAAACTGCATCAGATCACAAAAGTACACAATTCTGCTGGTTCTCACAATGATAGCAGCTGGGATGACCACTAATCATGAAATCGGATAGCCAATTGTTGCTACATAAAAGTATTCCCCAGCGTCTGGCTAGAGTATTACACATACCAACGAGTGATCAGCAAAAAGTTACTTAAAAGTCTCAAAGACAACCTCATCTCTAGAGAACCACCCCAGTCGTGGCTAGTTCCAACAGCCACTCATTTGCCCTGCAGCTTGTGGTATTATGTCTGTCACTTAAGTTAAAGAGAATTTGTCATTTTAAAAACAAAAACGCTATTAACCTACATATATAGGGTTAATCTGCGTTGTCAACCTGCCTGGCGCCGGCACTTCGAGCCACGCTGCTGGGAGGAAATGAACTTTATTCCTCCTGGCAGCGTTCTGGTTTCAGTCTCGGGGGTGGAGCTGGCGAGGGTTAAGTCACCGCTCTGCGTATAGAGAGCGGCAGTTGTAACCGCTCCCCAGCACTGACTGTCAGCTCGCTCATCATTAGACCTGGCTGTCAGTCAGTGTCGGGGAGGGGGGGCAGTTTTAGCCATCACTGCAGATTAATCGCATTTTTTTTCACGTGACAGGTTCCCTTTAATGGTGAACCATATAAGAAATGAAAAGTCACGATCCACAATTGACTAGCTACCTCAGCTTGATTACTAAAACCTGTGACTGGCTGCAGTGGTCAAAACAATAACAAGCTCAATTGGCACTGCTGTTCAATCTTGCATCAAATAAACTTAACATTATGTATAATGACAGTGTGGAAAATCTATATAGTTCTTTAGAGGAAGTCTATCATCAGATTCATGCTGCCTGAACCATGGGCAACAAGAGTCAGTGCCTGTCTTCGGCACTGCAGCCGTGCAGGTTTTGCTCTGAAAGGCTGCAGTGTTTCAGGGTTAACATGCTTTGAGAAGCTGCACAGAGACTATAGGGCTATAATGAGGCACCAAGCCAGCTCCTCCCTGTTCTGCTTCAGTTGATTGACAGGTCACTGCCTATGCACACACATGGATGAGATCTGTCAATCAGCTGAAGCAGAGCAGGGAGAAGCACACTAGACTAGTCAGGGCTCTCCTTCATCAGGTCTCTCCTGGGATCAAAGTATGCTTTAATGTAAAATACAGATGGTTTTCAGAGTAAACAGAAAAGAAGGGCATAACTGAACTACAATGGGTATAGAGGAGGGAGATCAAAGTAATTAAGGAAATGCAGAAATAGAAGGATTACACAACCAGGACAAAAGATGGAGTTAAGCTGTCTGGGAAAACAATACAACTACAGGCACTCTAATGACAACTATAAGAATGGACAGTACAGAGAACTTTCTACTAACTTATTTACAATTAGGCATGCAACAACGACATGGAGGCATCTTCTATTTCTAGAATAAGAAAGGTTTAAGCATCATCACAAACAAGGATTCTTTACTGTAAGAGCAGAAAGACTTTGGAACTCTCTGACAATGTTTAATGGATAAACAATCACAACAAAATTAAAAAGAATCTTTACGTCTTTCCTAAAGTCACAAGTTATTTATGTGTACTAGATTACTGGAGTTGGGATGATGAACCAAGGATTGAAGGGGCTGTCTCATGTTATCTTCAGGAGCACACTGCTCCCCAGGCTTGCTGGGGGTTGATGAGCTCCTGAAGATTGACAGTTCAGGCCAGCGATGTGGCTGAGCAGGTGGCCCAAACTGTGCGCTCTAGCTAAGGCAGAAGAGCCCAGGGGCACCGCAGAAGGCCAAATTCAACAATCCAAATAACTTCAGAGCAGCGTACGCAAGCTGTATAGCATAGAGCTTGAAAGCGTGTGTTCTGTAAATTATACAAATAAATATCCCTCCATTCTTCATAGAAAAAGACATGAAAAAATGCAAAGTTGCTTATATTTAAAAGCATTTTAACATTTTACCCATTTAGTAAGGTGTGACAACCCCTTTAAACTCTGATTACCATATTTAAAGTCAGGAAGAAATCACCCCTAAAATGGAGCAACTGGCATCTGCCTTATTTGGGGCGGGGGGCTGCATTGCTCTGTAGCAATACCGCACTACTATAGGTTAGACTTAATAGAGACATGTTTTTTCCACCCTTAACTACACAAGACAACATGATAATTTGTCCAGGCTTCTTTCTTCCTTACTTATTACACGTGTTCACTGTTCATGAAATCACACTGGTTACTCATTCATCCCGAGGGTAATAGTGAGAGTTATTACTCAATGATTGAATCTCAAAGACATGAATAAGCAGTTTGCTCAAAACACAGGGGGCAGCACGGAGCACATCCAGATTAGCGTAATTTGCAATATAACTATGGATGGCCATGAGGTATATCAGAACTTTAAAAGATCCGTCTATCGGGAGTGAAGGTGTTGAATAGGTGTAAACCGGTGATTTCTATAGGCCTAAACATAACTGGTTAATAAACTGTAACTGTACTGTACTTAACCAGTGAACGTTTACTGCTCAGCCGGGATAAATGAAATCGCTGAATTCACAATCCTTAATTCAGCAGCTAATTAAAAACAGGTCAAAACAGGTTTTTATTTATGAGATGCATTAAGGAATATTGTGACAGTGCTAATTTTAGACATTCGTTACAGTCGTTAATTTTCCTTTATACTACATCATGTAGTTGCACAGTCAGATATGGCCATATTTTACACCCAAAGCACAGAGAATGAAATGTTTTATGAAGATGGATAGTTTGTGTAATGAAAACAATGTAAAGCTGCCACAAGAAATATAACTTGTAGCAAGATTTTATGTCCAGCATCCAAAAAAAAAAAAAAAAAAAAATTAATCCGAGACATTAGAAATGATAATCAAACCTGGAATTTACCCATCACGGACTGTATATAACTAACTATCAACAGTAAGGCAAAAAAGCAGATTTGCTACACTAATAAAGATATTTTATTTGTGGACAGCATGTAATTGAGGTGAAAAAACAAAAACTGGTTTTGTGAGAAAAGATTCAGTCTCTGGTTCGCACAACTCTGACCACGACTTTAGTGGTAAAGCTTTGGTATACAGGGTGGTCTTTGGCCAGGCGACATACGTCATGGTCATAGCTCGTTTCATTCCATGCTTTATATCTGGACTCTAGTGAGCAGTTTCTGACAATGACCGACAGTCTTACAGGTGAGATCATCTGGATCATAGAACAAGTGTGAGCAGCCTTAAATTACTGAAATGCAAGTTAGAGCTTATACCCAAGGCTTTAGTACAACTCTACTTTGTACGGAGCTATGATAGTGCAGTCATACAGGAACAAGTCAATTTAATAAGGTGGCATACACTCATTTTTTTCTATGGATTCCATATGAATTTCAATTGGAAACATATCATGCTCAAATAGATGTAGCCAGGGATAGTTCTCTATATGCAGCACCAGATGAAGCATTGTACAGCTACATTTAGAGTTCTGTAAAGGCTCTCAGATCAAGCCAGAGATAGCGCTCTATATGCAGCACCAGATGAAGCATTGTACAGCTGCATTCAGAGTTCTGTAAAGGCTCTCAGATCTAGCCAGGGATAGTTCTCTATATGCAGCACCAGATGAAGCATTGTACAGCTGCATTCAGAGTTCTGTAAAGGCTCTCAGATCTAGCCAGCGATAGTTCTCTATATGCAGCACCAGATGAAGCATTGTACAGCTACATTCAGAGTTCTGTAAAGGCTCTCAGATCTAGCCAGGGATAGTTCTCTATATGCAGCACCAGATGAAGCATTGTACAGCTACATTCAGAGTTCTGTAAAGGCTCTCAGATCAAGCCAGAGATAGCGCTCTATATGCAGCACCAGATGAAGCATTGTACAGCTGCATTCAGAGTTCTGTAAAGGCTCTCAGATCTAGCCAGGGATAGTTCTCTATATGCAGCACCAGATGAAGCATTGTACAGCTGCATTCAGAGTTCTGTAAAGGCTCTCAGATCTAGCCAGCGATAGTGCTCTATATGCAGCACCAGATGAAGCATTGTACAGCTACATTCAGAGTTCTGTAAAGGCTCTCAGATCTAGCCAGGGATAGTTCTCTATATGCAGCACCAGATGAAGCATTGTACAGCTACATTCAGAGTTCTGTAAAGGCTCTCAGATCAAGCCAGCGATAGTTCTCTATATGCCGCACCAGATGAAGCATTGTACAGCTGCATTCAGAGTTCTGTAAATGTTCTCAGATCTAGCCAGGGATAGTTCTCTATATGCAGCACCAGATGAAGCATTGTATGGCTACATGTAGAGTTCTGTAAAGGCTTTCAGATCTAGCCAGGGATAGTTCTCTATATGCCGCACCAGATGAAGCATTGTACAGCTGCATTCAGAGTTCTGTAAAGGTTCTCAGATCTAGCCAGGGATAGTACTCTATATGTAGTACCAGATGAAGCATTGTATGGCTGCATTTAGAGTTCTGTAAAGGCTCTGTTCTGTGTCCAAGAGACCTTATCCTGAATCATTTTACACAAAACAATGGAGCCAATACAAAAAAGTCTTTAAGACTGGTATAAAACTTTGATAAATCGCAAAATATTTGCACAACAAGAAGTTTTACAAAAATTTCGCAAATTTTGCATTTTTCACATCAGTTTTTGGGCAGCTCCAAAAAAAAAAAAAGAAAAACCATACATATACATACATAATATAATATATATATATATATATATATATATATATATATATATATATATATATATATATATATATATATATATATAGGCAGATCTGGGGAGGGGCTTTGGCTACAGCCACCAATCAAATTCCAGAAATGTTACTCCAGTCCCGGACTGATAAGCCAGTTTTAATGACTTGAGGGCTGAAACATTTATATCAGAAATATTAAGAATGAGACAAACGGAATCTGCTTGTGCTCTTTTCTGGTAGTGTCCATATTTTTAAACCAGCACAAGAGTGCCCATCTAACATAGGGACAGCGTTGTAAAAGAGCACAAATAGTCCATTCAAACTTAGTTTGTCTCATTGTACTGAATGGCTCCATCAGGGGAAAATCACAACCCTGTTGTACAAGAATTCAGACTGAAACCCTGGGCAGAAGCTGTTAAAGCATTGCAGATCACAATGTGCGCCTGATCTTATTCTGCATCCACAGTGAGAAGCTCAACTGAAGTACGAGACCCAATTTAGTGTCTACGGGACCCAACAGTCCAACAATGTTTCTTCAAGTCTCACTGACTCCGGATCAAGCAGCACTGCACATGCTCAAAACCTGGTTCTAGCGATTGCATGGGTACCAGCCAACATTTACATCTAACCTGTGGATAGGGAATAAACGTCTCTTGCGAGACAGCCCTGGTAAAACTCACACAACAGACATACTGCATATGAGAATGAAAATTTTTGATTCTCGGTGTTCGTTTAGCCAGTGATTCCTTAAGCTTATAAGCCAGAAATCAGCTTAAAAATTGTTCTCTTCCCTTCTTCCACTTTTTGTGGCATACCAAAAGGTGGGCATTAGATAGCAAACTAAGAGCACAGGACACATGGTGAAATCAATTTGGCATATGCTTGCCTTGTCATAAATGTAGGTATTGGTTGTGAATGCACCTGTTGTAAGGCATGCGATAGTGATCGGTAGCTTTACTTACCAATACATACAATACATTACAATTATGCTTAGTACAGCAACAAAGTTCTGCCACCACAAGACTCACACATTCAATATTCAGCTCCAATTTCAGACAGAACTTGGCTTAAAATGCCTCCATTGTAAACAATAGAAACAGGTGCAATTCACATGATGAAGCAAGTCTTGCAATCCTAATACAGGTGCAATAAAAAATTTTTATTGCAAACAAACATTTATAAAGCACACCATGTCGGGGACAAGCAGGTATCGTCCACATCTGAAAAGGTAACCTATAAAATATGTATACAAATCTTCCTTAACATAAAATATGAAATGCTGTGGTTCTAGGATGGTATGGACCTTTTAACCTCAGATAAGCCAGCAGCCAACATTAAAGACTGGCTAAAAAAAAAAAAAAAAAAAAAAAAAAATTCAGGTATTTCTAATAGTGTGTGTCCTCTTGGCTCAGATTTGCTGTTTTGATCACTTCGTAAACCAAACCGGTTTATATACAAGCTCTTCTCTAGTCACAATAAGGGCTCATTCAGACGTCAGGGATTTTTCATCAGTCTTTAAATGCCAAAACCAGGAGTGGACCATACAGAGAAAAACTATAATTGAAAGATTGACACCTTGTTCTTTGTTTTGGTAAGACTCCTGGTTTTGGCAAACAAACACTGATGAAAAATTACTGGCTAAGGCCACATTCACACATCACTGTGGTCATGATTAGAGATGAGCGAACCCGAACTTAAAAGGTTCATGTCCAATGCTAAACTCTAAACACAGACTTCTCCCGGAAGTCCGTTTCAATGTTTGGAGCTCCGGAGAGAGTGGGAGAGAGGGTGGATTTTCCTGCTCCAAAGTTCGTGCCCCCATTGTCTTCAATGTGGTTCGCTTCTGGTTCAAGTTTGGGTACAGTTCTGATACCCGGACCAAACTTTGCACTAGAATTTCCACTCATCCCTAGTCCTGATCTACGCTTATGGATCAGCAGTGTGTCTCATGAGCAAAGCTGAATTGCCTGGCATATGCGAAGATCAGGAGTCCATGCCTCGCGGTCAGAGTATGGACACATGGAAGTGTGATTCCAGCCTTAGAATATTTCACTCTGGTGACAAACTTAACGACCCCGATACATCACTGCCTTTGAGCCCATATTTCTCAAATTTTTTTCTCTAAAAAAGAAAAAAAAAAAAATTGCAAAAATAAGTCTAGACAGAAAAAAAAAAGACCATTTTTTACTTTAAGCCAAATTCATTAATAGTGATCACCACAAAGAATTTGGTGCAAAATATGGCAACTAATGCACAAGGCAAAAGAGGAAAATGTGACTTAATCCCCCCCACAAATGACTATTACTGTACAGCACTCAATCTATTGCTCCTTCAATATAAGGAACTGTAGAGGTCTGGCAGTCCAATCCTCGCCTATCAATCCACATCATAACAATTTCATATCATATCGCAACTGGAGACATTTTGTTTTATCGCTGTGTTTTCCTACTGTAGAGGTAAATAAGAAATGAATTGTACATGTAATCATTTTCATGACAATTATTTAAAGTGAACCTGACAGCTGATTCCTATAAATGGCTGTAGGGAGAGACCTGTCACTCAAGGGGAAGAGGGCGGGGTAAAAGAACGGGGAACTGGCCTCATGGACTAGTCAGCCACGTGGAAATGTTCCCAGCGATTCTGAAATGTACAGTGGCTTGTGAAAATATTTACACCACCCTGGCTTTTTACCTATTTTGTTATATTCCAACCTTTGTTTAAACATTTTAAAATAGTTTAAGTTGGTGAAGTGGAGAAAAATATAAGCTTAAATTAAATTTATGGGATCAAATAACTAAAAATTGGCATATGCATATGTATATGTATTTGCCGCTTTTGGTATGAAGCGCCTCAAAATTTCTGGTGCAAGCAATCACCTTCATGAAGGTTCACATGCTTCATGGAAGGAAGTCCACCTGTGTGCAATCTACAGTATATCACAAAAGTGAGTACACCACTCTCACTTTTGTAAATTTTTTATCATATCTTTTCATGAGACAACAATGGAGATATGACACTTTGGACACAATGTAAAGTAGTAAGTGTACAGCTTGTATAACAGTGTAAATTTGGTCTTCCCTCTAAATAACTCACACAGCCATTAAAGGGAACCTGTCACCTCATTTTGCCGCTATAATGCTGTAGATAAGCCCCCAATCCAACCTGCAAGATAAGAAAAAGAGGTTTTATTATACACATCCGGGGGCGGTCCGGTCCAGCGCCTCCCATCTTCATGAGATGTCGTCATCCTCCTTGCTTCGTGTCGCGCTCCTGCGCAGGCGTACTGATCTGTTGAGGGCAGAGCAAAGTACTGCAGTGAACAGGCGCCAGCAAAGGTCAGAGAGGCCCAGCTCCTAGCACTGCAGTACTTTGCTCTGCGACACCCATCGGACCGGACCGCATCGGACCATCCCCCCAGGTGAGTATAATAAAACCTCTTTATTATATTTCAGGTCGGACCGGGGTCTTAGCTACAGCATTACAGAATGCTCTAGATAAGCCCCGAAAGGCAGCGGCCGCACCTTATAGCGGCAAAATGAGGTGACAGGTTCCCTTTAAAGTGTAAACCATTGGCAACAAAAGAGTACACGGCTAAGTGAAACTGGCCAAATTGTGCCCAAAGATTCAATATTTTGTGTGGCCATTATTATTTTCAAGCACTGCCTTAACTCTCTTGGGTATGGCGTTTACTAGATCTTCACAGGTTGCCACTAGAATCCTCTTCCACTCCTCCAAGACGACATCATGGAGCTGGTGGATGTCAGAGACCTTGCACTCTTCCACCTTCCGTTTGAGGATGCCCCACAAATGCTCAATAGGTTTAGGTCTGGAGACATGCTTGGCCAGTACAGCACCAGGCATTGGTCGTCTGCTTTGGGTTGTTATGTTGGCATACTGCCCTGTGGCCCAGTTTCCGAAGGAAGAGGTTTATACTCTGCTTCAGTATGTCACAGTACTTGTTGGCATTCATGGTTCCCTAAATGAACTGTAGCTACCCACAGTTAGCGGCATTAATGCAGCCCCAAACCATAGCACTCCCACCAGAATGCTTGACTGTAGGCAAGACACACTTGTCTTTGTACTCCTCACCTTGATGCTGCCACACACGCTTGACACCATCTGAACCAAATAAGTTGATCTTGGTCTCATCAGACCACAGGACTTGGGTCCAGTAACCTGTGACCTTAGTCTACTTGTCTTCAGAAAAACTGTTTGCGGACTTTCTTGTGCATCATCTGTAGAAGAGGCTTCCTTCTGGGACGATAGCCATGCAGACCAATTTGATGCAGTTTGTGGCGTATGGTCTGAGCACCGACAAGCTGACCAACCACCCCTGTAACCTCTGCAGCAATGCTGGAAGCACTCCTACGTCTATATTGAAAAGACAATCTCTGGATATGACGATGAGCAGCTGCACTCCTTTGGTCCACCATGGCGAGGCCAGTTCTGAGTGGAACTGGTCTTGCTAAACCGCTGTATAGTTTTGGCGACAGTGCTGCAGCTTAATTTCAGGGTCTTGTCAATCTTCTTATATTTTTAAGTAGATCAACAATTTTTTTTTCAGATCTTCAGAAAATTCTTTGACATTAGATGCCATGTTGAACTTCCAGTGATCAATAAAGAGAGTGTGAGACCGATAACACCAAATTTAACACAGCCAATTCCCACTCAAACCCGAAACCTTGTAAAACTCACACAGTACTCACTTTTGTGATATACTGTAAGTGTTGCATGGTCTGTCAGTATATACACACACACACACATACACACCTTTTCTGAAAGCCCACAGAGGCTGCAAAACACCATTAAGCAAAAGGCACTACTAACTAAACAACACCACGAAGGGCAAGGAGATCTCAAAACAAGTCAGGGACAAAGTTGTTGAGAAGTCCAAGTCAGGGTTGGTTTGTAAAAAAAAAAAAAAAATTCCCAATCTCTGATGATCCCCCAGAACACCATTATCACAAGACGGAAAGAACATGGTATCACAACAAAAATTGCCAAGAGAGGACCTCCACCCCAAAAAAACTCTCAGCCTGGGCAAGGAGGGCATTAAACAGAGGCAGCATAGAGACCAATCGTAACCCTCAAGGAGGTGCAGAGCTTCCAATCAAAGATAATAAGCCGTACACTCGATAGAGGTGACCTTTATGAAAGAGTGGGCAGAAAAAAAAAAGCCTTTACTTACACAAAATTTGTAAGGCCTGTTTTGAGTTTGTCAAAACACATGTAGGAGACTCCCCAAATTTATGGAGGAAGGTGCTTTGGTCAGATGAGACCAAAATTTTACTTTTTGGTCACCAAGGTAAACGTTTTGACGGGCGCTAAGCTAGCACAGCCCATCACCCCAACAACACCATCCCCACAGTGAAACATGGTGGTGGCAATGTTATGCTATTTTTCAGCAGCAGGGACAGGGAAAATGGTCCGAGTCGATAGGAAGACGGATGGTGCGAAATACAGGTATATTCTTGAGCAAAACCTGTTTCAGTCTTCTCAGTGATTTGAGACTGCAACAAGGCAATGACACAAAGCATATTGCTAAAGCAACACTTGAGTGGTTTAAGAGAAAATGTGTAAATGTTTGGAGTGGCCTAATCAAAACCCAGACCTTAATCCAATTCAGAATCTGTGGTCAGACTTGGAGATTGCTGTTCACAAGAGGGAACCATCTAACTTGAAGGAGCTGGAGTAGTTTTGCCTTGAGGAATGGGCAAAAATCGCATCGGCAAGATATGTGAAATCTCATAGAGACTTATCCAAAGCAACTTCCAGCTGTAATTGCCAGACAAGGAAGCTCTATAAAGTAGTGATTTTAGGGGGGTGAATAGTTATGAAAACTGTCCTATTTGTTATTTGCTTCACAACAAAAGAAAACCAAATGTTTACAGTTGTAGGCATGATCTTTACATAAACTGGGGCAAACAAAAAAAGTAACAAACAAAAAAAAATCCTGAAATTTCAGGATGTGTGGTAGCAAAAACAAAAAATGCTAATAGGTGAATACTTTCGCAAGCCACTAGGTGTTCTGTGAAATGCCACAGTGTTTCTAGGTATAACATACCTGGCAGAAATTAGAGAGCCAATGTCAGATTCATGATATCTGTAGTTCAGGCACCATGAATCAGCTGTCAGGTTCTCTTGAACATTTGTACCAAACAATCAAATAATCTGACACAAATTTTACAAATCCTCATGCTAGTTCTACCCTGATTAATGTTTCGCTAGCAACACTGGTTACAGACCATCAATTGTCACTATTGCAAAATATCTGCTGAATTTGTTCAATGTTTTTATCATTTTGTGAAGATATCTGCCAGTTGACACTTGTCATATGTGAATTCAACAATTTTTTATTATAAATGTGGTGTGTCTTAGGGCTAATACATACAGGTACTGAGTCTGCAAGGCTCTGTATAAAAGGCTAATGGATCCTTAGCATAGACCTTTAGGCCACATTCACATATTCAGTGTTTTGGTCAGTATTTTAAATCCGTGTTTATAAGCCAAAACCAGGATTCAGTGAAAAATGCACAAGTGGTGCACGTTTATTATAATTTTCCTCCGAATGTTCTACTCCTGGTTTTGGCTTACAAATACTGATGTAAAATATTGACCAAAATACTGAAAGTGTGAATGTGGCCTAAGGCTGATGTGAAAATACAAAACTTTTATATATACCTCTTTTGAAGACGCAGAATATTCCTAGAACTTCAAGCAAAAATAAATATAGCTAAACGTGTTATCCACTACTCAGACAACCACTTCTCAATCACTATGCTTCCACCCAGCAAAACAATCACATCTATACTCAATTCTGGTGCCAACACTGGCTCCTGTGACATGGTTATGTCAAACATCGCTGAGACCAACCAGTGGCTGCTTCACTCTCCCCCTCATTCAGGTAAATCAGACATCCGGAGGAGATGAGAGAGCAGCAGCTGTTACTTTCCTCCGGATGTCAGTTACGTCAGAAGGAGAGGACAGTGAAGTGACTGCAGGGACTGGCTGTAGGGATTGGGAGAGCCAGTGCCAACACTGCTGGAATGGCGCCAGAGGGGAGTAAAGAGGATATTTTACTTTGTGTTAACATAGTGATTGAGAAGGTGTTTTCAGAGTAGTGGACAACCCCTTTTTAAATTCTTAGGCCTAAAATAGGTTACAAACAAAAATGCACCTTAAAAGGGGTTGGTCACTACTTTAGAAATCCTTTTCATGTGAACTAACTACCATAGATGAGGTTGCTTTCCCAAATCCTCCTGTAACTCAAGATGCTCCTGTGACATCATGTCAATTTCTCCCTTATTTTCTGGCTCTGGAATCGGACGTACCATCACAATTATGCGACTTTCATGCTGTGTGATGGGCTGGGCTACATATAGTGGAGCTCACTCTGTATCTGTGCATATGGCTGCAGACACGCTCTCCTTCATATCTATATGTATACAAGTACATACACCCGCCGTATACTCAGTGTAACATACACACTCCCTGCTGTATACTCTGTGTAAAATAAATTATATATATAATTCCACATGTGTTAATTCATAGTTTTGATGCCTTCAGTGTGATTCTACAATTTTCATAGTCATGAACATACAGAAAAATCTTTGAATGAGAAGGTGTGTCCAAACTTTTGGTCTGTACTGTACATATATATATACATACACATCTACTGTATTTCCTCTACAATATATTTACATTCACACGTCTCTGGATTAGTCAGTGAGGGGGGAGTAGGAGATGATATTTATTGCCAGGGATGGTGTTCTGGTGCTTTATGTCACTTCTATTCCCTGTATCAGTGACTTGCCTGCAGCAGTATCCTATACAGGTCATTACACCAAAAGAAAGTGTAAAGCAGGGGGGATTTAGGCGGAGTTACAGGTGGGGTGCTCCCTGCTGGCTTGTAGCCCTGCACAAGGGATGATGGGAAATGTGGTTGATGTCAGGGCAAAATAAATTAAGTAAAAAGCAAACAGAATGAAAATTGGCAGACATGGTATATGGGGCTCTATAGGGGGTCATTATTCTTAGGCATTTATGGCAAAACCAATAACTGCATTAGAGTAGTGGACAACCTCTAAGAGTGAAATAATTCAGCTAAAAAACTTAATTTACAGCTCTTTGTTAAGTCTGTACTCTTACCACGCTGTGTCACAGATTAGTACTCCTAGTAGCCAAAAAAGCACAAAAATATTTTGTGACATTTAGCTACGGAGGCACTGAAATAAATCAGAAAAATCATAGATATGAATCTGGTGTCTTCTTGCTCCCACCACCCCTCAAGGTCCTGACTGACAGACTGCCGTTTACACGGCCATTCTTTGAGGGCAGAGAGTTGTAGGGAGACCTCTCTGCTCCTGAATATAGATCTATGAATTCTTTCAGTGCTCTTGGTTACCAGAATGGAACAATACATCGGAGCTGTTTGTCCACTAGGAGTGACTACCTGTAGTTGTAATATGCTGCGGAATAAGTTGGAACATACACTTTAAACCTTGACATTTTCTAGTTGTGCTCACTTGGCTGATCCTATAATCATATAAAGAAGAAAAAGAAATGTAGAGAAAAAAAATCTAAGTTACTTACCGTTAAAGGGATTTTACAGAGCCCATAACAGCACCACCTGAGAGAGGGTCTCCGCCCACCAGGACAGGAAACCTACTGAATAAAAGGGCGGTACCTCTCCTTCGCATCAGTTCGGTTCCAGAGCACGAGAGGACCTCCAGACAAATTAGTTAGCATAACTTCCACCAAATACATTTTACTTAACACCCCTAATTAGTGCACACCATAAGTGAAAGAAGCGAGGGAGGGAATTCAAGGGTGCTGTCATGGGCTCTGTAAAATCCCGTTAACGGTAAGTAACTTAGATTTTTCCCCTCTCCCATGACAGCACCACCTGAGAGATTTATATAGACTGAAGCACCCTAGGGAGGGATAGCCGCTTCCAGCACCTTCCTACCGAAAGACAGGCTAGCAGAGGAGGACAGATCAAGTTGGTAATGTTTATAAAAGGTAGTAGGGGGTAGACCATGTGGCCGCCTTACATATTTCTTCGATGGAAACCTCCGCCCCCTCGGCCCAGGAGGTCGCCACGGCCCTGGTGGAATGGGCTCTCAGATCCTGTGGTATCGGTGTCTTACTAGATGTGTAGGCTAAGCTAATGGCATCCCTAATCCATCTAGCTAAAGATCCCTTTGTGATACTACACCCTTTTCTTCCACTTTGAAAAGATACAAATAAGGACTTGCTCTTCCTATCTTGACTGGTCCTATCTAGATAGTGTAGAAGGGTTCTCCTTACATCTAATGTGTGGAGTTTACATTCTTCCTCTGATGTTGGCTCACTGAAGAAGGAGGGTAGTATAACCTCTTGACTCCTGTGAAATCTAGAGGCCACCTTTGGGAGATAGGCCGGATCAGGTCTGAATACGACCCTATCCTCAAAATATCTGCATGAACGGCGGATCTATGGACAGAGCCTGTAGATCACTCACCCTAAGTGCTGACGTCAAAACTATCAGGATCACCGTCTTGAGAGTCAGGTTTTTGTTAGAAATTTCCTGTAGGGGTTCAAAAGGAGATTTTGTCAGCGCTTCCAAAACTAAATTTAGATCCCAAGGGGGAAATCTTGGGCCTGGCGCTGGTCTAGATCTCTGGCAGGCTTCAATGAACCTGACTACCCATCTTTTTGACGCTAGATTGTGGTTGAACAGGGCCCCCAATGCTGATATCTGCACCTTAAGGGTGCTAGTGGCTAGCCCCATTTCCATTCCTTTCTGGAGGAATTCTGAAATTAGTTTAATCGGGATTGGACCTCCCAATCGGTGTCCTGAAAAGCTTAGAAACTTTGCCCATATCCTGCCATAAATTCTCATGGTTATGGGTTTTCTGCTCTGCATTAACGTATTGATCAGTCCCGGTGAAAACCCCTTCTGTATGAATAATGACCTCTCAAATTCCAGGCCGTCAAGTGAAGGCCTGGTCTCTGAGGGTGAACTACTTGGCCCTGCTTGAGGAGACCTGGGATATTCGGGAGAACCCAGGGGTCTGTCAGGGACATCCTTCTCAGCCATGAGAACCAAGGCCTTTTCGGCCAGAAGGGAGCTATGAGTATGATCCTCGCCTTCCACTCCCGAATCTTCCTGAGTACTGTCGGGATCAGCATCATTGGGGGGAAAGCGTAAGCTAGGTGAAAGTCCCAAGGGATCTGCAGCGCATCTACAGCATAAGGTCTTTCCTTCGGGTATAGGGAACAGAATCTGCTGGTTTTCTTGTTTTTCCTGTTCGCAGAAAGGTCTATCTATGGCTGCCCCCAGAGACTCACAATCTCTGCTGGAACACTGATTGATTTAGTTCCCATTCTCCTTGTTTCAGAGTCGTTCTGCTGAGGAAATCTGCCTCCTCAGTTGTCCTTCCCCCTTATGTGTAAGGCTGAAATCTGGAACTGGCGTCTCTCCATCACTTGTAGAATCTGCCGGGTTAACGTCATTAAGGGTCTGGATCTTGTGCCTCCCTGATGATTTATGTAAGCTACTGAGGTTCTGTTGTCTGACAGATACGGACATGATTGCCTCTTAGTCTGGGAAGGAATTCCAATACTGCTTCCTTGATGGCAAGTAGCTCCCTGTAATTTGAGGAGTTTGCTGTTTGCGCTTCGGTCCAGATTCCTTGTATCACATTGTCCGTTAGATGTGCTCCCCATCCTTCCGCACTCGCATCCGTTATTATGACATCCAATACCGGAAGGGACCATGGGACACCACGTGACAGATTTCCCGAATCCAGCCACCATGCTATGGTGCTTAAGGTTTCTTGGGATAGCGTCATCTTCCCTTCCTGATGTCCTGATAGTCTTATCTCCCCTTCTAGGACATCTTGCTGCAGAGACCTGGAATGGTACTGGGCCCATTGCACCGCCGGAATGCATGAAGTCATGTAGCCTAAAAAGGGACTTGGCCTGTCTGAGGGACATAGTTGGCCTGGATAATGCTGTTGATATTAATTTCATCATCTTCTCTTTCTTTTCCTCTGGAAGGAGGCAAAGTTGTTTCTCTGAGTCTATAGTAAGACCCAAGAAGGATTGATTTTTCTTTATTTATTATCCAGCCTAGATCGGACATGGTGTTTTGAATGAATCTTAGATTGGCTCTGCACTCCTGCTCCGATCTGCCGATTACTAAGAAATCGTCCAAGTAAGGTATAATTAGAATGTCTTTTTCCCGCAGGCATGCTGTTACTTCGAGAATTATTTTGGTAAATATTCTCGGGGCCATGGATAGGCCGAAGGGTAGTACCCTGTATTGGAAATGCTTTAGCCGATCTTTTAGACGTAGTGCCACTCTTAAGTATTGCTGGTGTTCCTGATGGATAGGAACATGATAATAGGCGTCTTTGAGGTCTAAGACGCTCATAAAACAACCTGGAAACAACACCTTGATTGCCGTCTTTACGGACTCCATCTTGAATGGCCTGTAGGCCAAGAATCTGTTGAGACCTCTCAGGTTGGCTATTGTCCTGTAAGATTGGTCTGGTTTTTTGATCAGAAACAGGGGAGAGTAAAATCCTCTCCCCTCCTGCTGAACCGGCACCTCTATCAGTACCTTCTTTTGAATTAATGACAAAACTTCGGCCTCCAGAGCATGATGTTCTTTCTCGGATCTGGGGGACGAGATCTTGAACCTGTGCCTGGGTACTGAAGCAAACTCCAATCTGAGTCCTGATTTTATAATGCCGAGGATCCAGCTGTTGACCGATATCTTCTCCCAGGCGGTTAGGAAGTAGGACAGCCTTCCTCCCACCTGGGGCAGCCCATCACTTGGCGCTTTTTCTGCTCTTTGAAGATGACTCTCCGAACATGAAGCCTCTATTAAAGTGCCTTCTTGCTCTCCATGCCTTGTGTATCCTTGGATGGCCTGCTCCTGCTATAACGCCTTCTCCGAAAGGAGCTTTTGAACTGAGACCTCGATACTGTTGGAAATCCCTTTTTCTTGTCCGCTGCTTTCTCCAAAATGTCATCCAAGGTCTTCCCAAAGAGAAATTTTCCGTCACAAGGAATAGAGAACAGCTTGGTCTTAGACTGAGCATCTCCTGGCCAGCTCTTAAGCCATAGGGCTCTACACACTGCATTAGCCAGATTCGTTGACCTAGCCGCTAGTCTTACTGAGTCCGCCGAGGCGTCCGATAAGCAAGAAGCTGCGCCCTGTAATAACGGTAACTCCGCTAAAATCTCCTTTCTGGGGGTGTTATCTCTAAGATGATCCCCGAGCTGTTCCAACCATATCATCAATGACCTTGCGGTGCATGTGGCTGCAATGGCTGGTTTTAATGATCCCGCTGAGGATTCCCATGCCTGCTTGAGGAATGTTTTGGCCTTCCTGTCTAGCGGATCCTTGAGGGTACCTAAATCCTCAAATGGAAGTGTAGAATTTTTAACCGCCTTGGCTACTGCCACATCAATTTTCAGGGCCTTGTCCCATATTAAAGTGTTCTCTTCCTCAAAGGGGTATCTTCTCTTTGAAGAAGATGGTAGTGGCCCCTTCCTCTCCGGCTTCTTCCATTCTTTGTCAATGAGCAATTGAATATTCTCATTGACCGGAAAACAACGCCTCTTTTTCTGACTCAGGCCTCCGAACATAATATCCTGAAGGGATCTAGCCTGTTTGGGGTCTGATATACCCATGACAGTTTTAACTGATTTGACTAGCTTGTCCGTTTCTTCCGTAGAAAAACAGGGCTTTCCTCCCATCTCATTATCAGAGGAGGTAGAAGATAGCGATTCAGAATTTGAACTACCTTCGTGCTGAACCAATTCTTCTGGTTCTGAGTCTACAGACTCCGGCCTGACCGGTGGTTTGTCGGTCATCAGACCTTTTAAGGACTCCTGAACTTCAGACCTAATAATGGTCCTGAGGTCCATAGCAAACCCCGGTGTCTCCTCTGCTATGGTCTGTTGAATACACTGACTGTAGAGGGCTTGCTACTAGCTTCTGGTAAAGCCTGCTTACATATGGCACACTCCCTATTCTTTTGTTTGGAGGTGTGCTTTCGGGGCCTTTCCTATGAAGGTAATAGAGAGAAAGAAGGGGTCCTTTAATACTAGTCACATTCACGTAGATCACTCACCACCCGTGGATCAATCTACGGTACCGGAGACGCAGGCTGAGAAATTTTTGACTCGCTCCATCAGTTGAAAGGTCAGACTTGTGCATTTGCAATGTCGCCTGCTGGTGCTGCTACTGCGACAACTGGCGCTGCTGCTGTGGAAGCTGCTGCTGTTGTGACTCCATGCTTGAAGTACCTACAGCGATTGCCACCATTATTGTGGAGCCACCTCTTTAAATACTGGGTGGCTCCTCCTCCGTCGTGACTTCCTTCTTTTTTGCCCCTTTTTTTTTTTTTTTTTTTTTTTACACAACGCATACAGGGATCCCAAGCCCTGCACACGCCCTCCTCTTGCGTCACTGGCTTCCCACGCCGCAGGACCGCCCCTCCTGTTCGGCGTCCTGCGCGTGTGCAATGTTGGGACGTGCCGGAAGTTCGGCCGCCCGAACATGCGCCGACCTCAGGCCTCGCTTACCGACGCGCTCAGCTCACCGTTCGCAGACCCGGTGATTTCGTCCAGCTTCCTACTCACCGGCGCACTGCGGTGCCTGTGCGCAGCCCCGGAGCGTGACCCAGCGCACATCACCGGGGGGGGCCATCTTCTCGGTCCCGGACCTCTTCTCCCCCCCTCCGTGCGCGCAGTCCTTTTTCAAAGAGGTCCCCTGCCGCAGCTGCATCGGCCCGATGGCCGCCTTACAACCCCAGATGGCATCCCGATCCTCCTGGACACCATCCTGGGTAAGTGTACCGCACCTGCTGTAGGCTTCCGCGAGGACAGGAAACCTAACTGACGCGAAGGAGAGGTACCGCCCTTTTATTCAGTAGGTTTCCTGTCCTGGTGGGCGGAGACCCTCTCTCAGGTGGTGCTGTCATGGGAGAGGGGAAAAAAATAATTCTAAACCACATGTTTAAAAGGGAGTGTTGGTTTTGATTTCTTTAACTGAAATCCACATCCTACCAAATTATACCACGCAAGCAACAAACAAACAGAATTGGTATGGTACTTAATACACTTGGGTGGACCACCATCACCACCACTCAAATCAACTTGCAACATCATTCTGAGAACATAATTCGCTTCTAGCCCAGCACAAAAATAACCCATGATCTTTCTTCTCTCTTTCACCCTAATTATTAGCTGGAGCTTAGGAAGAGGCAAGAGGGCCTCAGGAAAACTGATTAACCAGTTAGGTCCATCTTTATTTTAATAGACTGGAATGTCCTTGATTTTAGCCTGCAACCCATATGAACTTGTACCACCATGCACTTTTAGTTTTTCGTCATTCAGGTCACCAAGATGTGTATTCTATGGCACGGACGCTAGTTTAGCGTCGTATTTGTGTATTCTATGGCATGGACGCTAGTGCCGTATTCCTCACTTATTTACATGAAAACAATATGGCCTCAGTTCATCATTGCTGGTTCTTCGGTTTACTTGAGTACTTAGAGTTAGTGCCTTATTTATTTGCACATTATTCTCTATTAGACAAAACTGGTGCAAAACTTTTTAACTTCGACAATTTTGCTTGTCCAGTTGTTTTAGGCTAGAGTCACACAGTAGTCGATTCTCTCATCTGAGATAATTCAGCAGATTATACAAATGACACTCTGATCAATCTCTGTCAGCATAGTGTGATCCGATGCTCTCAGGTGAGGAGAAGATGGAGAACAACATTTCTCCATTTTGTGTGGAAATCAAACCTCACTTAGACGGCTTCGGAGTGCAGTCCCATGATTTGAAAGTCCTCATTGACTTGCATGGTAGAGTGTGATTCGATAATCAGATCAAACTGCGAATTTTTCCTTGGACAGAGGAAAAAAAAAAACAAACAAAAGACATTTGTGGCCATCATTGAATAACATTGGTCCGAGTGCAGTCCAATATTTTGTTGGATCACACTTGGACAGAAAATATGGTGGTGTGTGTACCTGGCCTTAGAAGAGTCATGTGATACGACATTTAGCAAGTATAGAATTTTTTGGGTGCAGGTCACTGCAGGCCCTACTTGGTGTAAGGTTTCTGGCGGAGCTTTTAATTTGGCACAGTTTGACAAACGTGTGACTTTTTAATAAAATAAATAAAAAATTTTGAGCTAGAAAAAGAAAAAAAAACCTGTTAAAGGACAAAAATAAAAAGAGCATTTTTGAGTTTGAACCCAATTGATGAAATGCATTTGCCATTTTGAAGAATTTGGCTTTGCAAAGATATGCAGCTAACACTGCAAGACAAAAAAGAGTGACTTCAATAAATAGCACATGATGAATCGGAGCCTAAATTCAATGTAATATCTCTATATAGATCTACGTCTATGGATACACACTCCCCCGCTCACCCTATAGACTACTAACAATTAGAATACCATAATAATACAAGAAAGTGTTCTCCGTTCTAGTTTTATGCAAAGAAGAAGAATGTGATGACAGAACTTATGCTAAAGACAATTAAAAAGTTAAAATATGTAAATGTGAAAACGTCAGGTGCTTATGGGAAGTGAAGACATCCGAGATGATGTCCCTCCAGGGAAATCAGGCGATTTGGACATTTTTAATGAGCCAGGAGGTAACTTCTGCTGACCATGCCAATCTGATGTGAGGACAGGTCATCATAGTTACTCCAGGAAATAAGAAATGTAGGAATCTGACAGTGGTGCATGCCATCAGCCTAATAAGAGGGCCATCATCTAAAACTGCAGATTGTAGACAATCTGCATAGATCTAACAGTCTCTGAATGTTGAGCTCTCTATAACCCCAAACATGAGTATGCTTGACTACCTGGCAGCAGGTTTACTAGTTCTCTAGTTATAATCTCCCGTGATTTTATCAAAACTATAGCAAGCACCCCAGTAAGTGATAGATCGTGGAATAAGGGGCTCTGCCTCTATATTATGGTACTTTCAGATTAGGTGACAGATTCCCTTTAACATAGATTAAAAAGTTTTCTCTACATTTATAACTGATGTTACCACCACGGTAAAAGGTTGCTGGAAAAACAAGCTATAAATAAAGTGTTCACGCTCTGTTAATTTCAGTCCTCTAGTGAAGACCTTGGACACCAGAGACGGAGGAATTAAGATTGTATGATTATGTATATTCATCAATAGTGGTCTCAGCTCAGATACAAGGACCCCTGACCACAGATCGCTGACTTTTATCCCATTTAGCTTACAATTAAAGCTAATCATACACATTATGTAAAATGGGTCAAACTAGTTGAGATCAGCCAACAATCTAATGTGTATGGTGACCTTCCAACCTGCCCCCAGCAGCTGGGGTTGGAGGATAGAACGATCAGGCATGTTGGGCATTCAATAAGCCCAATCTTTTAACCACAGAAAGTTTTAGTTTTTTGTGGGTTCGTCTTTTCCTCCCTTATTGCCAAGAGCCATAACAGTTTTTATTGTTCTGTCAACTAGCTGTATAAGAGCTCATTTTTGTTTTTAACAATGAATATACTGGAGAAAGGGGAGAGAGGGGGAAAAGCGTGGTGAAATTTTAAAAAAATGCAATTCTGCCATGTTATTTTGTGTTTTGTTTTAATGGTGAAAATTCTGAAACACAAATATTGGGATTTAAAAAGAAAAAAAAAAAAAAAAAAAAAAAATGGGGAAAAGGTGTGGGGAGAGTCACCATTTTCTGAGACAACATTTTTATTTTTACATCAGTTGAGTGGTGTAAGGTTTCTTTCTATGCGTGTGCGATGTGCTGATGGTTTTATTGTTACCAATTTGGGTTAAATATGACTTTCATCAACTTCTATTCCATTCTTTAGGGAGGAGCGGTGAGAAAAAAAAGCAATTCTGGCAGTTTGATTTTTTTCTTTTTTTACGGCATTTATTGTTTGGGTTAGTTCTATAATTTGATAAATCGGACTTTTATGAATGAGGTGATTTTAAATATACATTTTTTTTTCAATTTAATTTTAATGAGGTGATATGAACTTTCATATTGTAAAAAAAAGTCTATCTTTATTTTTTAGCCCCAACAGGGAACTTGTGATCATCTGATCGCTCATACTGTATACCTCATTATGCTTTGAGGCACAGCAAAAAGCGGAGCTTCAGAAGACTAAAATGGCAGCAATGCAGGCCCCCAATTTTCAGAATAACCCATCGGCACTACACAATCGTGTCATGGGGCGCCGATGAGAGCCAGTGCATGCAAACACTGGCACTTGCCCTGGATGTTAGAGTCCTCTCCACTCAGTCACATACATGGATGTGATACTATGAGCAGGGGTTAAAGGGTTTTCTCATATTGGTTATAATTGGAAAGTGAATGTAAAAACAAGCAAATGTGCAATGTATTTGTTTTTAAAATTCCTCTCTGAGAATGGAGGGATTTTTTAATTTTATTGGTTTACTATTCTCTTCCCTAAAATTACCAGCCACCACTACAATTTAGCAGGGGTGGCCAAACACGTGCAGTGCTTGAAAGTGCTTTTCAATAGAGCTTGGAAGCGCTGCTTTAATGCTGGCCATATTCGCCAAAGCACACTCCTCTGAAGATGCAATGCAAAGCTACAAACAGCAGCATCAGAGAATGCACAAGTCAGCAGTGCCACAAGTCTAAACAGGCCATCCAGCTTGAGCACTCTACACCACACCATCAAGCAGGAAGCTTGGGCAGCAGTGCGTTCATGCAGTACCTAATACAATCCCTTTAAGCAGGCGAGATCTGGCAGTGACTTATTTCCCTCCACATATTGTCCTGCATAACTCCAACATTTTGGCCGGCAAGCTCTAATAGCCCATTACATTGTGGTTATCCAAGCTGGGTATTTGTCAAAACAGAGCCTTTAAGGTTCTAAATGATGACGGAATTAAAATAACAAAGACTGACCCATCACTTCTGAAGAGAGACCAGGTGTGAACAGGTGCATACTAAAGAGTAGCTACCTCAAATAGGAGTATTTATTTATTATGCTTTGCTTACATGGTGCCAACTTCTTCCGCAGACATTAACATCACTGTCCCCAAAGGAGCGCACAATCTAAATTCCCTATCTGTACGTCTTTGGAGTGTGGGTGGAAACCCACGCAAACCCGGGGAGAACATACAAACTCCTTGCAGATGTTGTCCTTGGTGGGATTTGAACCCAGGACCCCAGCACTGCAAGGCTGCAGTTCTAACCACTGAGCTGCCCTGATGCACCTGTTCACACCTGGTCTGTTTGGAAGTGACGGTCAGTCTTCGATTTTTGTATAAACAGGCACTCTGATCGAGCACACCTCCCATCAGCCTATGGCAGTTTTAAATCACTGCAGGATCCTACCTACCCATATAAATGTAGGCTATCAGTCCAGGAGGGGAATCACATTAGGTTAGGTTACCAGCAAAGAGTATCGCCTTGTCGTTGGCTGCTGGGCACATGAATTAGCAAAATTATGTACTACGTATCTTCAGTTTTTCCTATTTTGTAGAGCAATAGTGCAATTCCAATTTCATAGATTTTATATCTGCATGCTATAGCGTTACAGAGTGCAACTAGCTACATAATGATTGAACCAGTATAGATAAATCCACGGGCTAAGTTATTTATGTTATGGAGCTATACAACAACTGGCACAGATTTCTGTAATATTCTTCACACTGCTCTGACGTGCTATACAAAACCATAGAGAATTCATGCTCATCTGTCATTTGCACTGTGAAGCTAGCAATCTAATTTCCCTAGCACAAGACTGCATACAAAAGCGTAAATTGTACAAGACACTAATTAATCATTTTATGGCCACACACTATAGGAACAAATGGCACTGCAAAAAAAATGTAAGTTCACCCTCTCCAGAGAGCAGAGGCATCATTAGGCCCATCTGTAATAAAAGAGTTGGGGTAGTAGGTGCCAATCCGGTATAAAGCACACATGCACCAAAGCAAGTGCTGCAAACTGTGCCCCAGCACAGCATCATGTCCCATACACATGATGGAAAATATATTTATTATTAAAAATGCAATACCACATTTGCTATTTTGTTTGGGAAGACCATTATTAGCACTGATGGCTTAATTGCCTAGAAATAGCTGTATATACTTAAAGAAGTGTCTGGTCATTAAATAGCTATACTATTCAACTGTAGAAGGAAAGTTAAGATCCCAAAGAAATCCTAAATGAAAAAAAAAAAAAAAAAAAAAAATTATATATATATATATATATATATATATATATATATATATATATTATATATATATATATAATATAAATGACTATTTGCATCAATAGGACTGATCAAGGACTGCGGTAGACAACATTGTTCTATGAAAGGCAAGTAGTTTTCAAGAATTATTTTGTCTAAAAATCTGATTCAAATACCCACGTAGTAAATTGAGGCTGGGTTTAAAGGGGAGTTTAAAAAAATAAGTCCATTTTTTTTTTTTTTACATCTGTATGGCATTCGTTTTCACACATCAATAATTTTAAATAAACGTGCATGGCCAGATACTGTCATATATGGTTATGCATCTGCTAAAAAATATAAAACATGCAATATGGGTGATCCACGTGACAGCCGCAATTTGAAATTTTTGATTATTAATTTTTTTCTACATTTTTAAAAACTTAAGGGATTGTAATCTGTGAACACTTTTACTATACTGTAGTACTCCAGTATATGGTAAAAAATGACGGTGTGCTACGGAGCTCAGACTACAGCTTCACGGGAGTACCGGGAGGTCAGCGACAGGGGTCTTCAGCAGACCGCCAGATGTGACAGTAACCCATCTGTCCCCAGTGATTGCACTGCAGGGAGTCGGTGGGAGCCAGTAAGCTGAAGCACATGTATTTAAATGCTGATGTCAGATTAGCAGCTGTGTGTAAATGGTTAACTGCAGCGGTCAGAACTTTGCTTTGGCAGTGGCTATTAGAGACTAATATAATATAACTGGCAGCAACCACATGTGGAAGGAGCTCGGTTCCCGAGCTCCCCTCTACACACATGTAGACCCCTCAACAAGACGGTAATTCACTTTCCAATGCGAAAACGGGTTAACAATCAGAGGAGAAAAATGCACATAAGAATTTTGTGAAGACAAAACACTTATATATGTGGGCAATTTTCTTGTATGTATATAGAACAGTGGTACATATTTTAATTTGTGTAATATTCATAAGGGCTTTTTTATGTGGTTTTTCATAGCAACATTTAGCTCACAAAGGACTGCCTAGACCTATAGTTGTAGAAAACTAACCTGCAAGAAATATTAGGCCTGTTCAGTTTCCATTTTTTAAGATGTTACAAAGACTATTTTCATTAAAGGTAATCTGTCAGCAGGTTTTGTCGTGTGATCTGAGAGCAGCATAATAGAGCGAAAGAGAGAATAATTCCAACAATGTATCACTTACTGGACTGCTTGGTGTAGTTCTAATAGACTCCCCGATTTATCTGTTATGCCGGGGTCACACTTGTGAAAAACTCGGCACTCGGACCAGAGCGTGCAGCTGCATAGAAATACATGCAGCCGCATACTGCGGTCCCGAGTGCTGGCAGCAGTGCCTTGTATTGATGAGAGTTTCTCGCATCACACTTGCAAGTGTGACCCGGCCTTAATGTAAGAGTGCTATGAGCTGTATATATCCCAGCCCACATCCCTGATTGGCTGCTTCCTGTGGACACTGTATATTGCTGATAATCAGAGGTGGGGGCGGGGTAACAGATTAGCCTGACTGCTGTGCACATGAGACCTAGTCCAGCAGTGATAATCTCCTCAAGATGATACACCGATTGTATTGAAACTACCACACACTGCCGAATAAGTGACACATCCCTGGAATCAGGCTCACTTGCTCCATATCATGCTGCTCTCAGATTAAATAGCAAAAACCTGCTGACAGATTCCCTTTAACAGAGTTTGAAAAACATTTGAAAATGACTAATGATTGAAAAAAAAAAAAAGGGAAACAGATTGCACATATTTGACCATTCTCTTGTATAGAAATATTCAATTCTTCAGCGGAAATAAAATTATTAATTTTTACTTCTCCTGGGTCTGTTTTAATCACACAGGTATGGAAATAGACAGGCTATGAAACACGCTGGTACAGTCTGGTCACTACAAAAGAGGACTGAGA
>JARQOD010000002.1:243939949-244035378 GCA_033576555.1 Oophaga sylvatica | reverse complement strand
GGACTGCGGTAGACAACATTGTTCTATGAAAGGCAAGTAGTTTTCAAGAATTATTTTGTCTAAAAATCTGATTCAAATACCCACGTAGTAAATTGAGGCTGGGTTTAAAGGGGAGTTTAAAAAATAAGTCCATTTTTTTTTTTTTTTTTTTTACATCTGTATGGCATTCGTTTTCACACATCAATAATTTAAAATAAACGTGCATGGCCAGATACTGTCATATATGGTTATGCATCTGCTAAAAAATATAAAACATGCAATATGGGTGATCCACGTGACAGCCGCAATTTGAAATTTGATTATTAATTTTTTTCTACATTTTTAAAAACTTAAGGATTGTAATCTGTGAACACTTTTACTATACTGTAGTACTCCAGTATATGGTAAAAATGACGGTGTGCTACGGAGCTCAGACTACAGCTTCACGGGAGTACCGGGAGGTCAGCGACAGGGGTCTTCAGCAGACCGCCAGATGTGACAGTAACCCATCTGTCCCCAGTGATTGCACTGCAGGGAGCCGGTGGGAGCCAGTAAGCTGAAGCACATTTATTTAAAAGCTGATGTCAGATTAGCAGCTGTGTGTAAATGGTTAACTGCAGCGGTCAGAACTTTGCTTTGGCAGTGGCTATTAGAGACTAATATAATATAACTGGCAGCAACCACATGTGGAAGGAGCTCGGTTCCCGAGCTCCCCTCTACACACATGTAGACCCCTCAACAAGACGGTAATTCACTTTCCAATGCGAAAACGGGTTAACAATCAGAGGAGAAAATGCACATAAGAATTTTGTGAAGACAAAACACATATATGTGGGCAATTTTCTTGTATGTATATAGAACAGTGGTAATATTTTAATTTGTGTAATATTCATAAGGGCTTTTTTATGTGGTTTTTCATAGCAACATTTAGCTCACAAAGGACTGCCTAGACCTATAGTTGTAGAAAACTAACCTGCAAGAAATATTAGGCCTGTTCAGTTTCCATTTTTTAAGATGTTACAAAGACTATTTTCATTAAAGGTAATCTGTCAGCAGGTTTTTGTCGTGTGATCTGAGAGCAGCATAATAGAGCGAAAGAGAGAATAATTCCAACAATGTATCACTTACTGGACTGCTTGGTTAGTTCTAATAGACTCCCCGATTTATCTGTTATGCGGGGTCACACTTGTGAAAAACTCGGCACTCGGACCAGAGCGTGCAGCTGCATAGAAATACATGCAGCCGCATACTGCGGTCCCGAGTGCTGGCAGCAGTGCCTTGTATTGATAAGAGTTTCTCGCATCACACTTGCAAGTGTGACCCCGGCCTTAATGTAAGAGTGCTATGAGCTGTATATATCCCAGCCCACATCCCTGATTGGCTGCTTCCTGTGGACACTGTATATTGCTGATAATCAGAGGTGGGGGCGGGGTAACAGATTAGCCTGACTGCTGTGCACATGAGACCTAGTCCAGCAGTGATAATCTCCTCAAGATGATACACCGATTGTATTGAAACTACCACACACTGCCGAATAAGTGACACATCCCTGGAATCAGGCTCACTTGCTCCATATCATGCTGCTCTCAGATTAAATAGCAAAAACCTGCTGACAGATTCCCTTTAACAGAGTTTGAAAAACATTTGAAAATGACTAATGATTGAAAAAAAAAAAAAAGGGAAACAGATTGCACATATTTGACCATTCTTTGTATAGAAAATATTCAATTCTTCAGCGGAAATAAAATTATTAATTTTTACTTCTCCTGGTCTGTTTTAATCACACAGGTATGGAAATAGACAGGCTATGAAACACGCTGGTACAGTCTGGTCACTACAAAAGAGGACTGAGGCATTCTGGAATCCCGAGACACTAGGTCAGCCCAATGTTAAAAAGGACAGGTGTTAGCAGTGCATGCAGCTCATGTTTTGTTACAAAAAGAGGACGTCACTGCTAACAACGTATAAATAAATTACCCCCGATACAGCAAAGAGGGAATCACTGTATATTAAAGAGGTCTCATGAGACCCTCATATAACATACAGAGGACTGTTCAATATCAAATCTACACGACACAAAAATTTGGCATGAAAATAGAAACATGCTTCATATTTTTGAGTTCCACGTCAGTTAAAGTCTGATACGTGTGGACAGTTTTAGGCTACTTCCAAATGAAAATTTTTACCATCAGATTTTTGGGGTTTTTTTTGCACACGAAAAGTTTCTTAAAAGGGCTTATGTTGTTTATGTTTTTAAACACAACATGAAACTTCTAACAAAAGACTCAATCTTATCAGCTCCTCCTGATCTATAACATCCCGCCTGCAGATCAGATGCCATTTTCAACCTGCCAGGTAGCCTTGAACTAACCACAGCAATATGTTATAACGTATGTGGTAGGAAAAACTGCACTAAAAAGGAAGCTTCTAGGATTTTATGAAGTTTTGCTTAAAAGAAAAAAATAAAAAAACTTTTCTTTTATTAAAGAGCTAACAAAGCAGTGATCTGGCCAGTCCTGAATGTTGACATGACCTCTGCAGCCATCACTGGCATCAATCAGCGATTGGCTGTGGAGGTGACATCATTTACTTACGGTCACTGATGGTGAGGAAAAATGGAGCAAAGGGGTAGGAACAGCCAGTGATTTGAAAGGGCAGTTATAGGGTATTCTATCATATTGCCTTACGTTCGGCAACTTACAGAAAATCCCTTTTACAAATGCACATGAAGGTGACAGAACTAAAACCAGCTTGTCTTGGAGACCCCCTTTTGAGTGTCACCGGCTCTTGCACAGGAGTGACAAGTCATTCACCTTCAAGGGTCTTGAAGATTCAGGAGCCAGCTATAATTTTCGTGTTTAAAGACAGGATGATCTAGCAAGGATTATTTCGAGACTCATGTCCCAATTGACATGCAAATAGATGAAGACTGTAGTTCACAGGGTGAAGATATTCTCAAAATACAAACTGACAAAACAAGAAGCCCATACATTAAATAATTTTATATCAAAATCCATTCAAGCACTTTCACTGCCAAAGACATATATAACAGGTCACGACTTGAAACGATTGCAGTGGCCAGAACAGAAGGGCTAGACAGCAGGCACAAAACCCTGCAATATTCAGTGTGTAGCGCTCGTTTGAAGTCTGAGAGTAAGCAGGATGAAAGTTTTACTTCCTGCATTTCCATCTGTATACTGAATATGTAGGAGGGGAAAGCTGCCAGTGAGAGCAGAAAAAAAAAACCAAAACTGAAGTGCAGCACGAATGAGATTTGCTTAAAAAAAAAATAAAAAAAATTGTGGCAATTGAGAACAATTGCATAACGTGACCATACCCTTAAATTTATCCAACCACCTGCAGTCTTCCTGTCACCCCAGATATGTGATACAGGACCTTTCCTTTTCATCATGTCATCACCCCTCTTAGAAAGGAGAAGTACGTACAATGTCACAATTAGGAAACATGTCTCTTCGTTTCCCTAAGTCTAGAGTCACAGTTAATTTTTTTTTTCTCAGGCAAACTATGCTAATCATAATCGGAGTGTGATCCAATTTTCTCTGATGTGAAGACGATGGAAAAGAAAAAAAATCTCCATCTTCTCCAGTCTGTCAAAAATCGCATCCGAGTGCAGTCCAATGTTTTCCACAGGACTCACTGACTTGCATGGTGAAGTGCAATCCGAATATCAATTGCAAATCCTGCATGCTGTGATTTTTTTTTTTTCTCGGAGAAAATCAGTCTGATGAAAACAAATCAGACGTGCATAGCCTCATAGAATAACATTGGTCCAAGTGCAATCCGAACTCATCTGTACGAACCCTAATAAAAAGGTGTGACAATATAAGCAGGCACACGTAATCACCTGCAAAGCCAAATTCAGACCATTTGCTGACGATCACGATTGCTAATCTTTGGATCTGATATAAGTAGATATGTGCATGGAAGAAAACGCAGTATGTGTATATGTGTAAACTTATTTTTATAAGGGGTTGTGCATTTCAGGCTCTTGGGACACAAAAATAACCTTTTTATGCCACATTACACTTGGTGTAAAATAGCAAATTAATTAAAGTGACCGTAAGTGTAAGGAGCCAAGCAGTATTTTTTTAAATGTTTAAAGGTGTCTAATTTTAATTAATATATGCTAGGAATTTTTTACTTTGCAATTCAGATTTTGTGGGTGTTAAAAGTCTTGCTGTGAAAATGTTCATACAAGTGTAAACAGGCATTACATTCATCCTGATGAGCATCATATATTGGGAAGGTAAAAAGTACAATCAGTGTATTGGGAAGGATAGAGAGTCATGGAGAAGATCGCTAGCAAAAAAAATAAATAAAATGCTTATGCAAAATCTGTTGCCATCACTAAGTTTTCCCAGAATTTGGGGTTTGCTCCATCTGCCAATTCAGGCCTGGCGAAACGCACAATTATCATGCAGTCCTGCACCAGAAATCAGCGTCAGATTGAGCACTTGTGAATTCATGCACGATGAGTTAAAAATAACTGTGCGCACAAAATGTCATCTGCAATACATTTATCACACACTGCAAAATTATTGCTGGTAAAGTACAGAACAGTCTTTAGACAAGTGTAAGCAAGGACCCATTAACAGCAAACATGAGGAAAGTTTTAGAAAATGCTGCCAGTCAAATTGTGGAACAATAAATCCCATGTTGGATGAATGGTTTTAAAAAGGATTTGTTTGGTCTTTTCCAATAAGGTGGCCGGATCGTACTTTCAAGGGTGCATCGCTTTACGAGCCATTAAGACTCAAGGCTCTGTCTGTTCCAATGAAAACTAGGAGTGGCAGATCAAAAACATGTCAAGGTCTCGCCATATGACAACAGTGACCAGACTACCCAAGAAAGCGGATGACAATGCCAACAACTAAACCTGCTGCAAGCTCCGAGAAGCGATACATAATGATGCAGAAGGCCAAAACTCCTAACAGGCTACACACATTTAAGAAAGGCTTGTGACAATTCACAGTATGCCAGGTTCCTAGCCGGTCTGGATTACCTTTTTTCTACCATCACTGGCAGTCAATCCCGTCATTAACAGTCAACGAAATAGATGACGATAACTCACAGGTAAAAGAAATGAAATAAAAAATAAAAACAAACTTCACCAAGCATTTTTTTTTACAACAATGTTTAATTTTTAGTAAAGTAAATTACAAACCAAAAGCATCCACTCTTTTCTAGTTATAAAATCATGGCAAGTTCTGAAAATCTCAAACAAGCAAAGAGCTTTATTTGCCTAATTGTAAAGTGAAAAAAAAAAATAAAATAGAAATGAAGTCAAGTAAACTTAATAAAGTGGTCACATTTTGGCCTAGTGAGTACAGAGTTAAACCTAGACACCACAGCTCTCCTGTAGTTTCCCAGCCATATGCTGATACCCTTAAGACGCCATGCGCTCCAGCTTTATAAGCTTTCATCTCCAATTCCCTGTTTGAAACCTGAACCGCCTGGTAACAATGACTCTCTGTGTGCCGAAAATCCCATTATTGATCCTCCTACTTACCTTGGGCTGGGCTCTTCTTGGAAATGCAACTTTAGGGTCAATCTGAAAAGGAAATAGGAATAAAGGAGAGAAAAGAAGAGGGGAAAGAAAAAAAAAAAAAAGAAAAATCAGTGAGTAGCGTGAATTCATCTTTACCACCTGGAGATTAATGGCTCATATTTAAAGGGTGGTATTATAGGCATTTATCATTTAACTGTTGAAAGGGCATTTTAGCGTATACTGTAATGCTCTGCAGCCTCGACAAAGTCAAAAAGGGTTACTAGCCTGAAATAAAATGAAAATTTAATGTGCTCAGTTTGTACCTTACAAAAATGACATTGATTTCCTTTATTACAATGTATTGAGAAATGACAAGTCCCGAGCACACAAGAGACCCACTGATAGCTGTATAACAAAGTGCTTCTTTCTTGCTCAGTGTGCTGAACAGATGTTAGAGCCCCACAGCTAAAACTTAAAGTTATTTGCATGTGCTTCATAATGCACCACTCCGCAGAGCGATGTGCAAACAATTCTGGATAGAAACCTTCACCCAACAGATTAATCTATGGAAAACTCAACCCCTTCTGAGCCACCACTCGGAGCTGCCTGCAATGCAACATGCTGCCGTTTCCACCTAATCACTGATAACGCGCACAAATACAGATGCCAATACCTGCTTCAAAACATAAATCCCTTCTGTTAAAAAGCGACATGCAGTCTATTACAGTTTAGGAAGAAATAAGTGGATTTTCCTAGAGGACTTGAAATAAGCAAATGTTGTGGCTGGCAAGAAGCTATGTGCAAGCCTTCAAAATGAAGATAAACATACGAATCCAAGCAGCTCCACTGAGAGTTCTGCCGCAATAGATTCCCCGAACCACCACTACCCCATTTACTTCAATAATGTCACCAACAGATTGCCAGGTGACACTGCACTTTAATAAATGAAGTGCAGGGTGAAGATGAATCTGCACAATGGAAAACATTTCTGCAAATCTCAATAACTGCTCACAAATGACCGTCGACCCCCTCTCCTGGTCTAATGTGATGGAGTTCACATAATAGCACCTTAAAACGAGCCATTAATCCTACTCTTTGATACATGATACAAAAACAGAGGGAATTCTAAGATCTCACCAAAGCGTCATAATACTGGGGGGGGGGTAAATGCAACAGGTAAGATTTTTATAGACCAATAAAAGATTCAACTTAAAAAGTCATCATTTTCCCCAAAGCATAGATGCCGGCGATTTTTTATCATCTCATTCGCTGACAATACATCCTAATAAGGTCTTTAAAAAAATATATAAGCTTTAAAGGATGCGGTGCATTTTTGGAGAAAATATTGCCTAAAGTGCATGTCACAGACCATACATACGCCAATACCAAACTGTCATAAGTTAGACACAGTAGATTCTACTTACTGCATCCACAAAAAAAGCAACGACTAGTCCCCAATTTCTGTGTATTGTAGGCCATTACCTAAAAATCAAACTTTTAACGCAAGTGTAAACAAGAATGGTGACTCCGTGCCAAAACCCAACCGAGCTGCCTCCTGCACTGAATGTTCTAACGCTACAATAACCAAGAACATAGTGACAGACATGCCATCACGTTCCATGGACCACTCAGCCTTCCCTCGTTACCCGAGCTCACGTGTCCCCCAAGAGTAAAGTCTACTAGTAATACTCCAGCAGCATGAAACCGACGTTACCGCTAAATAAAATATTGACCTTTCTGTACGTTGCAATATATAAAGTCGTCATACAATAATAACCACATAATTAGACAATGACCAAGCAACAACAACAAAAAAAAAAAAAGAAGAAGCAGAATGAAGTTCAGTGACCTTGTGCGGACAACTCAAAAATAAGGGCCCTGAAGGCACAGTTTTAGCAGTTGGTAGATACAATATATACACAGATACAAAAAGATTACACCACAGATAGACGTGCACATATCTAGACGGGTCAGCAAGTACAGAAACTAGCTATAAAAATGCATTAGTGTAATAGGAATTTGATCCTATATCTTATCCTTCTCCCTTTCCATCAGTAGCAATGTGCCTAGATGAGTGTTAAAATTCTGACATTTAACAGTTGTTAAAAAATCCTTTATCTAATCAGTGTAATTAGCTCACCTTTCCCTCCTCATTAAGCACCATACCAGCAACACAGTGGATCTTTTGTCAGTGTCCTGTCTCCAAGCTTTGTTAAAGCATAATTAAACTGGGTAATAGGGTGCAGAAAAAGGCCACATTTTCCCCTCCCTTGTGCTATGCAAACACCTCTGTGACATACCCAGGCAAGCCTGGTAGACCTGTCACAGACACTGATGACTGGACTCAAGCAAATTGAGATCGGAAACCCCCAACACCACAAACAAGTCAAAAGTGACAGTGAATATTTCAGATTTATAGATTATTATAACCCCTAAGGTCACCATGCCTAACTAAATTATAATGAGGTGACCTCACTGGGGAGAAGTAGCGGTTTATAGACTAAAGAGAATAAAATAATTCCCCGTTACTCATCGTCAAGTGTAATAATGATAAGAATGAAAACAGAAGCATCGATAAGGTACAGCTGATGGAAGGAACGAGCAGGTGTAATGCAGAAACTTTAGCCGGACCAGTAGGAGCTGCTAGACACGCCATTACAACAAGCCATCCAACCACAGAGCAGAGAAGAGAAATTGTAAAATAAATAAATAAAAAAGCACAACATACCGTCTTGGAATCTAATTCATGGTGGGGTTGAGCTAATACTTTATCTACACTTGCAGGATCTGCAAACGTAACAAAGCCGAAGCCTCTGAAATCAGACAAAGAACAAGAGAAATGACAATGAGCGCTAAACATTGAGCACGGATACAAGGCAAAAAATGAAAGAAACACAAATACAGATCAAAAAAAGTCACATATCAGAAGTGCAGCCCGGGCACATGTAGGTGTTCTCGGAGCGGAATAATGGCAGCTGACCCTGGGCAGGGGTGTGAGGGCTACACTGTGTGTAGGGCAGGAGGAATATTTACAATCATAGAAATAAGAAGATACAGTTGTGAGCAGGGCACAGCTCTCACATCATGGGCCAGGGGAGAAGGCACTGGGCAGAATGCTGCCCCCAGACTCTTGGTGATGGTCCAGAGGCAGATTTCTGGCACACAGTCATGGTAGTGACGATCAGGCGGAGACGCTGGGAGACAGGGGGGTGTGTGCCTGACATCCAGATGGGATCTGCGCCCAGGCCAGTGTCAGTCCCAGTACGGGGCCACCACGACTTCCACACGGACATTACCTGGATCGCTTCGTGGTGGGGTCCCTCATCACCATGCATTCTCGGATTTCTCCAAATTTGCTAAAATAGTCTCTGAGGCTGTCTGTGCAGAAACAGAAGAGATGACAGCCGTCAGCCAGGAAGGGTTAACAGTCCGGCAGCAGCCACCCCCATCCAAAGAGCCCAAATAGCGATAGGGGTCGAATAGAGGACTCAGAAAGAGGGAAGAGATGAGGAGGAGAGGGAGAAGCTGGCAGAGGGAACAAAGAGCCGAGAGGGCACGGAGCCGCTTACCTGGGGAGGTCTGCCAGCTCAGGCCGCCGATAAACATCTTACTACAGGGGAGAGAACACAACAAGTCAGCACAGATGTCACATCGGCCATTTGACGTGTAACTTACAAAAGCTTAAAGGGAGAGGAGAGAGAGCGGCAGAGATGAGGGCACAGGGATGCCAGGCAGCTGAGGGAGGCCCCTGCCCGGCGGCACAGCCAGGTGTCACAGCAGGGGACGCCCGCATCCCTGTGCCCCTCCGGTGCCCACACCCCCAGCCAGCCCGTGGAACTTACCCGGGGTCGTGCTGCGAATCGCTCGGACTCCCGGAGGTGGCCTGGCTCCCATCTGCCTCCATAGCCCCTTCACACACTTACAGGAGAAAATAATAACAAGTGAAGAACAAGCGGCAGAAAGCAGCGGAGCGGCTCAGGGCGCGGAGCGGGGCTCATACACGGGCACGGCGGGCGGCGGCGGCACTCCAGCACTGGCACCACTGTGTGTCACACACGGAGACAGGCAGCAGCTGAGCTACGAGGAGCCCACAACACCAGATTACTGAGCCGGGAAGGAGCTCGTCACACGTGGGATCAGCTCAACACTGCTCTGCCTCCTCCTCCTCCTCCCGCCCCTTGTCTCCCAGAGCGCCGGCCGGGGGCGGGCCCGCAGAACGTGGCCCGTGACGTCATGCTGCCCGGCTCCAGCTTCTGGCCAGTAACAACAATAACAAGAAGGAGCATGACGCGCTCCGGTGTGTGGCTGCCGAGCGGCGGGGCTGTCACCTGCCTGCCCGGTGTGTGAGCGGCGGGGCTGTCACCTGCCTGCCCGGTGTGTGAGCGGCGGGGCTGTCACCTGCCTGCCCGGTGTGTGAGCGGCGGGGCTGTCACCTGCCTGCCCGGTGTGTGAGCGGCGGGGCTGTCACCTGCCTGCCCGGTGTGTGAGCGGCGGGGCTGTCACCTGCCTGCCGGTGTGTGGCTGCCGAGCGGCGGGCTGTCACCTGCCTGCCCGGTGTGTGAGCGGCGGGACTGTCACCTGCCTGCCCGGTGTGTGAGCGGCGGGGCTGTCACCTGCCTGCCGGTGTGTGAGCGGCGGGGCTGTCACCTGCCTGCCCGGTGTGAGAGCGGCGGGGCTGTCACCTGCCTGCCCGGTGTGTGAGCGGCGGGGCTGTCACCTGGCTGCCCGGTGTGTGAGCGGCGGGGCTGTCACCTGCCTGCCCGGTGTGTGAGCGGCGGGGCTGTCACCTGCCTGCCGGTGTGTGGCTGCCGAGCGGCGGGGCTGTCACCTGCCTGCCCGGTGTGTGAGCGGCGGGACTGTCACCTGCCTGCCCGGTGTGTGAGCGGCGGGGCTGTCACCTGCCTGCCGGTGTGTGAGCGGCGGGGCTGTCACCTGCCTGCCGGTGTGTGAGCGGCGGGGCTGTCACCTGCCTGCCCGGTGTGAGAGCGGCGGGGCTGTCACCTGCCTGCCCGGTGTGTGAGCGGCGGGGCTGTCACCTGGCTGCCCGGTGTGTGAGCGGCGGGGCTGTCACCTGGCTGCCCGGTGTGTGAGTGTGTCGACCCGCCACCACAATTGTGGGTTACCAGGGCAATGGGGTACTCAGAGCCGAGCCCATGGAAGTCTATGGGGTTGTCACAGGTAGCTGTGGCTCGGTCTGTGGCCCTGGCGGTCTGGCGTATGTTGGGGGAATATTTACAGGGGATAGATTTATATACAGTTCGTGACGCCACCTGTAGTCTTCTGGTAATTTGTACCAGCGCTGCTATAGATCTCTGAGGGGATGGTGAGGCAGCTAGATGTCGGGTCCCCCACAGGTGGGACTCTTCCCTCAGGTCGGTAGTTAGGTAGGGATTGTGCAGGCATGCAAATCAATAACTCAGTCTCACACGGTCAGCGTCTTTCCATACCTTTACTTGCAAGATGGTAAGGCAGGTCCCAGGGAGGCTGATGGGGTTGATGGAGGATGAGCTTTGAGGCAACGGCTAAGCAAGTTAGGGGCCTCCTGTACTGTCCAATAATGATGAGTACAACCAGCTTGCAGCGTAGTTCCCTCTATAACTCCAGCTTTTCCATAGCTGTACCGCCCAGTCAGATTTGTGGTGAAGCCTTCCAATTGATGAAACTAGGTTCTTGCTTTTGTCTGCGCTTGACTCAAAGTCCCTATTCCACCTGACTCCGGTTACGTACTGACTATATGGGGCTGTTTGCCGCGACCTAGGGTCCGGTAAATCCCTGGTTTTCTTACCACTATGCTTGTAGCTAATAGTGATCCTTCGGTCCCCAGTGACCGGTTGCAATGTGCAGGACTTTTCCAAGCCAAAAGCACTTTTCCAATAATCTTCCTTCCACTTTGCCCTTCGATTTGCTCGACTCTTAATAGATAGCTCAGTCTGTCTTCCAGTGGGGCACAGCTCTGACTAGGCTGAGGTGAACTAGACCACCTGTACTAGCCTCCACTTTCTGAACTGCTAACAGGGTCAAACTGGACACGTCTACTCTGTCCAAGGACAGGAAAACTGACTGACTAAATCACTCCCTTCCACACCCCTGCTGGGTGTGTCAGAAGTGTACGTGATGTTATGAAGAGCCCTTAACTGTTACCTCTCCACTCATCCTCCTGGTATTGTGTACCAGGGCTACACATTCCCCCATGGTAAACGACAGCACTCCCGGGCTGTAAAATATAAAGAGACAGTTTGTTTATGCATGAAAACATCAACAATAACATTAATTCGTCCCATCCGGGAGGTGAGGACATCTTGAACGTTGCGAACAATAACATTATAGAGAAATACAAATATTAAATAAACATGTTCATAAAAATAGACAATATACTTGTGAAGGACCCGCACCAAACCTTCAACGTGGGTCCTGGGTGGGCTGCAGGACATCCAAATGCAGACCTCACTCAGTGCCACACCACACGGGTTTTAGGTTCAGAGGTAAGTCAAGGCTTCATGTGAAACCATTAAAAAGGCACCTTAGTGCAACTATTTACAGGATACAGTTTTTGGGCTGGCTCAGTCCTCAGCCTCTGAGTCCATTATAAGACATAATAGGGAAAAACACATATATATATATAGACTTTTTACAATATTCACATCAATTCGTTATAATTACTGCTGATATCTAATGGGTAACTTTCCTTTTGTGATTCGCTCTGATCTACGTGGTGTAACCTCAGGTATATTAAGTTGCGATCTGTCTGCACTGCGTAACGGCAAACTATAGAACTGCCTCAATCTTTCTATGGATCTGGCAAGCGTACTGATGGCTGGGCGGTGTGAGTCAGCTTCACCAGGGGATCCCATAGTATGGGGCGCTGCTTCAGATGATCCTTCTTGAGATTCCACAGGTTGAGGTGTTGCTGGAATGGGTAACTCCTGAGCGGGCTCAACTGGCACCACAGCACAACTGGAGGTAGAACTTCCTCTTGTGGCTGATAAAACTGCAACACTGGAATTATCACAGCATCTCCCAGTCTAGGCCAATCCGCAGGAAAATCTCCCAGATCGGTGTGTATGACCTCTTCCTTTCTTTCTCCTTGATTGAGGGCAGGGTTCTTTTCACAACGCTTTAAGTGTTCTGGACACAATTTCAAATGATCTCTGGACACAGTGGTTGTTGTTCTTCCTCCGTCCTTACTGACGACACAAACTTTTCTGTTGTCATATTTAGAATCTTGTATGACGTAGGGTTCTTGTTCCCACTGGTTATCCAATTTGTGCATCTTCCTTTTTCTTTTTAATACTACCTCTCCAGGCATCAAAGGCTTGGCAGGAGCATTTCGGTTGTAAACATCTTCCTGTTTCTCCCGTGCCTTATTGAGACTTTCCTCCACACAGATTTGCACTCTTCTGTACTGCTCTTGCCGATTGATGTCCCAGTTTTCAACGGCGTCGTCTACCTCCGGTTCTACCACTCCAAGTTCTAGATCCATTGGTAGTCTTCCGGGCCTTGCTCTCATAAGATAGGCTGGAGTGCAGTTAGTTGAGCTATGTATATGGTTATACAAATCAACCAAATCAGGTAGTAAATCCGGCCATCGATTCCTGTCTTCCAACGGTATGGACCTCAACAAATCAAGGACCATATGGTTCATTTTTTCGCAAAGACCGTTAGTTTGAGGGTGATATGGGGTTGTTCTAATTTTCTTGCACCCGTACATGTGACAGAATTCCTTGAATAAATCAGCTTCGAAAGCAGGTCCCTGATCGGTTAATACTTGCTCGGATACCCATGCGGTCTGCAGAAGCTTGCTTGAAAGGTTTTCGCTGCCGTCACTGCGGTCTGGTCCTTAACTGGAACAACCACCAGAAATCTGGAGTAATGGTCCACCATGGTCAAGGCGTATGAGTATCCAGTTCTACTTGGCGACAGTTTGACGTGGTCCAGGGCCACAATCTCCAGGGGACGAGTCGTCCGGATAGGTTGCAGGGGTGCCTTCTGACTACCATAGTCCTTTCTTCTGAGACCACAGGGTCCACAGTTCCGACACCACCTCTCGATGGAGCTGCGCATCCCTACCCAGTAGAACCGGCATCTCAACAGGGTCTCCAGCTTTCTCCAGCCAAAGTGTCCTGCTTGATCGTGGTACGCTTCCAACACCATTGGGACGGCTGCCTTGGGGACCACTATTTGCCAGACCATTTCATGGGTTCTGGGGTTGACGTATCTCCTGCACAACTTCTCACGGTATAGGAACAACCTGCTTTTCTCGTTCCACAGGAGCTTGGCTGACATAGGTGCTTCCTTTTCCAAAGAGGAGCCTTCCTGTCTTAACAACTCCTTGATGCGGCTGACCACTGGATCACTGTCCTGAGTCTCTTTCCAACTGTGATGGGGTAAAGGATTTAATGTTGCACCATACTGCTTTCTGTGGACTCGATGCTCGTGGACTACCCCATTTCGATGGAACGCAGGTAGCTCAATTTCTTCCAGGTCATCCGATTCTTCTTCCGTATCAGAGTCATGCGGCATTCGGGACAACGCATCAGCATTAGCATTCTTTCGACCTGCCCGGTACTTGATAGTAAACTGGTAATTGGACAACCGAGCCATCCAACGCTGCTCCATGGCACCCAGCTTGGCAGTCTCCAGGTGCGTTAAGGGGTTGTTATCTGTAAACGCAGTGAACTGGTTGGAGGCCAGATAGTGCTTAAATCTTTCCGTAATGGCCCAGACCAGCGCCAGAAACTCCAGCTTGAAGCTGCTATAATTTTCCGGATTCCTTTCAGTTGGCCTGAGTTTTCTGCTGGCATATGCGATGACTTTTTCTTGGCCATTCTGCTTCTGACTGAGAACTGCTCCCAACCCTTCATTACTGGCGTCGGTGTACAACAGGAACGGTTGGCTGTAATCAGGATAGGTTAAGATCTCATCACCTGTCAGGATCTCTTTCATCTTTTGGAATGCTTCAGCCTGTTCTTTACCCCAATTAAAGGGAGGGTTTCTGCTCTTTAAGGATTGTCCTACCAGGAGGTCCTGTAAAGGAGCTGCTTTCTTCGTGTAATCTTTCACGAATCTCCTGTAGTAACCCGTTAGTCCCAGGAACTGTCGCACTTCCTTAAGGTTCTTCGGCTCCGGCCACTTCTGGATGGCAGTGACTTTCTCTGGGTCCGGCGCTACTCCTTCCGAACTGACGATGTGCCCCAAGTATTGTACCTTCTGTTTGAGTAGATGGCATTTTGAGGGTTTTAATTTCATCCCGTACCTGGACAGGGACTCAAACACTTCTGCCAGGTGTTTCAGATGGTCCTCATATGTCTTGGAATACATGATAACGTCGTCTAGGTATAGCAGCACGGTTTCAAAATTGAGATGTCCCAGACAATTTTCCATCACTCTCTGAAATGTTCCTGGGGCACTGCTGAGCCCAAACGGCATTCTGTCGAACTCACAGAGCCCCATTGGGGTGGTGAAAGCCGTTTTCTCACGATCCTCCTCAGCCACAGCCACTTGCCAGTAACCACTAGTCAGATCAAGGGTAGAAAAGTAGTTAGCCGTTTTCAGAGCAGCTAATGATTCCTCTATACGTGGTAACGGGTATGCATCCTTGTGTGTTATGCGGTTCACCTGCCTGTAATCCACACACATTCTCATACTACCATCTTTCTTTTTAACCAGAACTAGAGGGGCTGCCCAGGGGCTACAACTATCCCTTATCACCCCGGCTTTCTTCATATCATTCAACATTTCTTTAGCCTTCTGATAATGAGCTGGAGGTATGGGCCTATACCGCTCTTTGATGGGAGGATGACTGCCTGTAGGGATATGATGTTGTACTCCCTTAATTATCCCAAAATCAAGTGGATTTTTGCTAAACACTTGGGCGTACTCTTGCACCACCCGTAATACCCCTTGCTTCTGGTGAGCGGGAGTGGTGTCCGTCCCAACATGGAGTTGCTGACACCATTCCGCCACCTGAGTTGCTGGGTCATTGTCCTCCGCTATTTGACAGGAGTCTAAGGACTCAGCCGGGAGAATAGAATTATTATCAACAGCATGTAGTTTAGCAATGGTTGCATAACGGGGTAAGTTTACCTCATCATCTCCCCAATTGAGAAGCCGTACCGGTACTCTTCCATTCACCACTTCTACTACTCCTCTAGCAGTCATAAGTGTAGGTCTATGTTCTGAATGGTGGGGTTCTACTACAGCTTGGTAATTCTGTCCTCTCAGACCTATGGCTGCCCTGCACCAAATGATCATTTCACTCATTGGGGGTATCACAATAGGATCCGAGTCAGTGACCCGTACATTACCAATTTCGCCGTCTGTAAGCTTCGCTTGCTGCTGACACACCAGGGCCCGGATCTCTCTTTGGATTACTCCTTTCTGCCTTGGTCGGGCAATCTCAGCGAGCTGTTGGAGCAAGAACACAACTTCTCCCAAACAATTACCGATAATGTTAGTACCCAAAATTATATTTAAAACCGTTCTCCTCATTTACAGTCTTTACTACCAGAAGCCCTTGGTCTTTCAACTCCTCTCTGCCCACCTTTACATCTACACATTTTGTTCCGAGTACTTCTACAGGAAGACCATTAGAAGCATACACAGTAAAGTCAAGGCTCGGAGGTTTAAGACTGTCCATTGACCAGTACTTGGTATATAGAGCATCAGGTATTAGGGTCACCTGGGACCCAGTGTCTAACAATGCTGGAACAGCAATACCATCTAGAATAATAGACAGGTAGGGTCGCCCGCCCACATACCTGCGGTTCCAGTCTAGGGGGCCTGACGGGTATTCTCCTGGGTGTTGGCCCTTGGACCCAGGTTCTGCCCGTTTAAAGGACACTGTGTAGACAGATGACCTTTCCGGTTGCATCGGTAACAGATGATCTCTCGACGAGAAGGTTGTTGGTCAGAGGTCGCTCCTGGGGGTGGCGTTGTCCTCCTCCGGGGGGCGACGTCTTCTTTCTTCTCCGGTGCATCCACGGGACGTCTTCTGGGCAGTCAGCTAACAAGATCTTTCCTTCCTCCTCTTTCCGCAGCTGCAGGGCACTCATTACAGCAGCCAGATTTTTAGTCAACTGGCGCACCTCTGAGCGCAGACAGTCCAATTCACTAGGAGGTGTCATCTGCGCTTTGGCTTCGGCCACTAACGGGGAACAGGGGGTTACTGCCGGTTCCAGAGTGACTTCACCCTGATGATGTTGGGTGGCCACCTCAGGTTTGCCCAGGGGCCGCAGCCCTTTTATTGCCATGTCCTTTAGGGCATCAAAGGTAGCATCTGGATGGTCTAAGGACCACCAGTTTACAGTTCTGCGTTCCTCTTGGGATCTCAATCCCTGTATAAATTGTTCTTTCAGCATTCTATTCTCGTCGATAGCATTTAAATTGTTAATTTGCTTGAGGGCTCTCAGGGCTCCTTGTAGTCGGCAAGCGTAGTCCCGGATGCTGTCACCTGGCTGTTGTGAACAGTGATAGAAGGCCATCCGGAGATCCGTTTCTGTGCGGTCTTCAAATATGGCATGCAGCTTAAGGAAGATCGCAGGTACCGACTCCTGATCAACGGTATCCCAAGTCTCCACTTCCCTCTCAGCAGCGCCAGTTAGCTGCCCTATTAGCACAGCAGCTTTTTGTCTCTCAGGCATGGAGTACATTTCTAGGATGCTGCATAACTTCCGCTTGAAGCCTGCTAATGTGCCTGGCCCACCGCTGTATTGGGGAAGCCATTTCGCCCCAGGCATATATGGGAGCGTTAGTGGCATGATCGGGACTACCGGACTGGGTGCAGGGCCTGCGCCCCCATCTTGCGCTACAATACCAGACGGTGCGGGATTGGGGCCTCCGGCCGGGGCCGCACTGTCAGCCGGTTGTTGTGACATCTTAGCGCCCCCTTGGTTAAACGGAGCCTACCGGTTTCAGACGCTGCTATTTCACAGGCACCGCAGTGGGAACAGGACCTTCGTCGCAGGCGCTCTGATGTCAGAGCGTTCACTTCCTGTTGCAGGACCTGCCGATGAGTCAGAGCCAGGGGCGTGTCCAAGACTGCGCGCTCTTTCAGGTACGCCCACCTTCTTCTCCAGCGCCTTAGGGCGCGAATCTGGCGGCAAATATGGCGGTATTTGGCGCCAAACAACAGCAACAGTCTTTTTCGCCAAAACACTCCACAGGCACACAGGGCTCGCAATGCTGCAAGTTTCGTATCCTGTTCGTGACGCCAAAGTTTTTGTGTCGACCCGCCACCACAATTGTGGGTTACCAGGGCAATGGGGTACTCAGAGCCGAGCCCATGGAAGTCTATGGGGTTGTCACAGGTAGCTGTGGCTCGGTCTGTGGCCCTAGCGGTCTGGCGTATGTTGGGGGAATATTTACAGGGGATAGATTTATATACAGTTCGTGACGCCACCTGTAGTCTTCTGGTAATTTGTACCAGCGCTGCTATAGATCTCTGAGGGGATGGTGAGGCAGCTAGATGTCGGGTCCCCCACAGGTGGGACTCTTCCCTCAGGTCGGTAGTTAGGTAGGGATTGTGCAGGCATGCAAATCAATAACTCAGTCTCACACGGTCAGCGTCTTTCCATACCTTTACTTGCAAGATGGTAAGGCAGGTCCCAGGGAGGCTGATGGGGTTGATGGAGGATGAGCTTTGAGGCAACGGCTAAGCAAGTTAGGGGCCTCCTGTACTGTCCAATAATGATGAGTACAACCAGCTTGCAGCGTAGTTCCCTCTATAACTCCAGCTTTTCCATAGCTGTACCGCCCAGTCAGATTTGTGGTGAAGCCTTCCAATTGATGAAACTAGGTTCTTGCTTTTGTCTGCGCTTGACTCAAAGTCCCTATTCCACCTGACTCCGGTTACGTACTGACTATATGGGGCTGTTTGCCGCGACCTAGGGTCCGGTAAATCCCTGGTTTTCTTACCACTATGCTTGTAGCTAATAGTGATCCTTCGGTCCCCAGTGACCGGTTGCAATGTGCAGGACTTTTCCAAGCCAAAAGCACTTTTCCAATAATCTTCCTTCCACTTTGCCCTTCGATTTGCTCGACTCTTAATAGATAGCTCAGTCTGTCTTCCAGTGGGGCACAGCTCTGACTAGGCTGAGGTGAACTAGACCACCTGTACTAGCCTCCACTTTCTGAACTGCTAACAGGGTCAAACTGGACACGTCTACTCTGTCCAAGGACAGGAAAACTGACTGACTAAATCACTCCCTTCCACACCCCTGCTGGGTGTGTCAGAAGTGTACGTGATGTTATGAAGAGCCCTTAACTGTTACCTCTCCACTCATCCTCCTGGTATTGTGTACCAGGGCTACACATGAGCGCCGGGGCTGTCACCTGGCTGCCCGGTGTGTGAGCGGCGGACTGTCACCTGCCTGCCGGTGTTGTCGTGAGCGGCGGGGCTGTCACCTGCCTGCCCGGTGTGAGAGCGGCGGGGCTGTCACCTGCCTGCCCGGTGTGTGAACGGCGGGTCCGTCACCTGCCTGCCCGGTGTGTGAGCGGCGGGGCTGTCACCTGCCTGCCCGGTGTGTGAGCGGCGGGTCCGTCACCTGGCTGCCCGGTGTGTGAGCGGCGGGACTGTCACCTGCCTGCCCGGTGTGTGAGCGGCGGGACTGTCACCTGCCTGCCCGGTGTGTGAGCGGCGGGACTGTCACCTGCCTGCCCGGTGTGTGAGCGGCGGGGCTGTCACCTGCCTGCCCGGTGTGTGAGCGGCGGGGCTGTCACCTGCCTGCCCGGTGTGTGAACGGCGGGTCCGTCACCTGCCTGCCCGGTGTGTGAGCGGCGGGACTGTCACCTGCCTGCCCGGTGTGTGAGCGGCGGGACTGTCACCTGCCTGCCCGGTGTGTGAGCGGCGGGGCTGTCACCTGCCTGCCCGGTGTGTGAGCGGCGGGGCTGTCACCTGCCTGCCCGGTGTGTGAGCAGCGGGTCTGTCACCTGCCTGCCCGGTGTGTGAGCGGCGGGGCTGTCACCTGCCTGCCCGGGTGTGTGAGCGGCGGGGCTGTCACCTGCCTGCCCGGTGTGTGAGCGGCGGGGCTGTCACCTGCCTGCCCGGTGTGTGAGCGGCGGGGCTGTCACCTGCCTGCCCGGTGTGTGAGCGGCGGGGCTGTCACCTGCCTGCCCGGTGTGTGAGCGGCGGGGCTGTCACCTGCCTGCCCGGTGTGTGAGCGGCGGGGCTGTCACCTGCCTGCCCGGTGTGTGAGCGGCGGGGCTGTCACCTGCCTGCCCGGGTGTTGAGCGGCGGGGCTGTCACCTGCCTGCCCGGTGTGTGAGCGGCGGGCTGTCACCTGCCTGCCCGGTGTGTGAGCGGCGGGGCTGTCACCTGCCTGCCCGGTGTGTGAGCGGCGGGCTGTCACCTGCCTGCCCGTGTGTGTGAGCGGCGGGGCTGTCACCTGCCTGCCCGGTGTGTGAGCGAGCGGGCTGTCACCTGCCTGCCCGGTGTGTGAGCGGCGGGGCTGTCACCTGCCTGCCCGGTGTGTGAGCAGCGGGTCTGTCACCTGCCTGCCCGGTGTGTGAGCGGCGGGCTGTCACCTGCCTGCCCGGTGTGTGTGAGCGGCGGGGCTGTCACCTGCCTGCCCGGTGTGTGAGCGGCGGGGCTGTCACCTGCCTGCCCGGTGTGTGTGAGCGGCGGGGCTGTCACCTGCCTGCCCGGTGTGTGAGCGGCGGGGCTGTCACCTGCCTGCCCGGTGTGTGAGCGGCGGGGCTGTCACCTGCCTGCCCGGTGTGTGAGCGGCGGGGCTGTCACCTGCCTGCCCGGTGTGTGAGCGGCGGGGCTGTCACCTGCCTGCCCGGTGTGTGAGCGGCGGGACTGTCACCTGCCTGCCCGGTGTGAGAGAGGCGGGACTGTCACCTGCCTGCCCGGTGTGTGAGCGCCGGGCTGTCACCGGGCTGCCCGATGTGTGAGCGGCGGGACTGTCACCTGCCTGCCCGGTGTGTGAGCGCCGGGGCTGTCACCTGGCTGCCCGGTGTGTGAGCGCCGGGGCTGTCACCTGGCTGCCCGGTGTGTGAGCGCCGGGGCTGTCACCGGGCCTGCCGGTGTGTGAGCGCCGGGGCGTCACCTGGCTGCCCGGTGTGTGAGCGCGCGAGACCGTCACCTGCCTGCCCGGTGTGTGAGCGCCGGGGCCGTCACCTGCCTGCCCGGTGTGTGAGCGGCGGGGCCGTCACCTGCCTGCCGGTTGTGTGAGCGGCGGGGCCTGTCACCTGCCTGCCCGGTGTGAGGCGGCGGGGCTGTCACCTGCCTGCCCGGTGTGAGAGCGACGGGACTGTCACCTGCCTGCCCGGTGTGGAGCGGCGGACTGTCACCTGCCTGCCCGGTGTGTGAGCGCGGGCTAGTCACCTGTCCTGCCCGGTGTGTGAGCGCGGGGCTGTCACCTGCCTGCCCGGTGTGTGAGCGGCGGGGCTGTCACCTGCCTGCCCGGTGTGGAGCGGCGGGACTGTCACCTGCCTGCCCGGTGTGAGAGCGGCGGGACTGTCACCTGCCTGCCCGGTGTGAGAGCGGCGGGACTGTCACCTGCCTGCCCGGTGTGTGAGGGCGGGACTGTCACCTGCCTGCCCGGTGTGTGAGCGCCGGGGCTGTCACCTGCTGCCCGTGTGTGAGGGGCGGGACTGTCACCTGCCTGCCCGTGTGTGAGCGCCGGGGCTGTCACCTGGCTGCCCGGTGTGTGAGCGCCGGGGCTGTCACCTGGCTGCCCGGTGTGTGAGCGCCGGGGCTGTCACCTGGCTGCCCGGTGTGTGAGCGCCGGGGCTGTCACCTGGCTGCCCGGTGTGTGAGCGCCGGGACTGTCACCTGCCTGCCGGTGTGTGAGCGCCGGGGCTGTCACCTGGCTGCCCGGTGTGAGAGCGGCGGGGCCGTCGCCTGCCTGCCCGGTATGTGAGCGGCGGGGCCGTCGCCTGGCTGCCCGGTCTGTGAGCGGCGGGGCCGTCGCCTGGCTGCCCGGTGTGTGAGCGGCGGGGCCGTCGCCTGGCTGCCCGGTGTGGGGGCGGTCACCTGCCTGCCCAGTGTGTGGCTGGCGGAGCTATCACCTGCCTGCCTGGTATGTGGATGCCAAGTGGCAGGTATTTCACCTGCTCGGTTTGTGAGTGGCGGGGCTGTCACCTGCCTGCCCGGTGTGTGAGCGGCGGGGCTGTCACCTGCCTGCCCGGTGTGAGAGCGGCGGGACTGTCACCTGCCTGCCCGGTGTGAGAGCGGCGGGACTGTCACCTGCCTGCCCGGTGTGTGAGCGGCGGGACTGTCACCTGCCTGCCCTGTGTGAGAGCGGCGCGGGGACTGTCACCTGCCTGCCCGGTGTGTGAGCGCCGGGGCTGTCACCTGGCTGCCCGGTGTGTGAGCGGCGGGGCCGTCACCTGGCTGCCCGGTGTGTGAGTGGTGGGGCCGTCACCTGCCTGCCCGGTGTGTGAGCGGCGGGGCCGTCAACTGGCTGCCCGTGTGTGAGCGGCGGGGCCGTCACCTGCCTACCGGTGTGTGAGCGGCGGGGCCGTCACCTGGCTGCCCGGTGTGAGAGCGGCGGGGCCGTCGCCTGCCTGCCCGGTATGTGAGCGGCGGGGCCGTCGCCTGGCTGCCCGGTCTGTGAGCGCGGGGCCGTCGCCTGGCTGCCCGGTGTGTGAGCGGCGGGGCCGTCGCCTGGCTGCCCGGTGTGGGGGCGGTCACCTGCCTGCCCAGTGTGTGGCTGCGGAGCGGCGGAGCTATCACCTGCCTGCCTGGTATGTGGATGCCAAGTGTCAGGTATTTCACCTGCTCGGTTTGTGAGTGGCGGGGCTGTTACCTGCCTGCCCAGTGTGTGGCTGCAGGGCCGTGGAGCTGTCGCCTGCCTATCTGGTGTGTGGTGCGGAACACCGGGGCTGTCACCTGGCTGCCTGGCAGGGCCGGCTCCAGGTTTTTAAGGGCCCCTAGCGAAAGAGTCTCAGTGGGCCCCTTTAACACAGACCACGATTCATGATGCACAGATACTGCAGAAAATATGGGTATAGTACAATGCCAAACACTTCTCTTCTTCCATTTCATGAGTGATATCTATATTGTAAATTCTACAATAGCTCAAAAACCGCCAAATCCTCACAGCGCACAGTACAGACTGGACAGTACAGTCCTCCATACAATATTATGGGCACCACATAGTCTCCCCCTCATCACCCATATAATACCCCATGCAGGATTTCACCCCCCATTCCCCATATAATGCTCCATACAGAATACTGGACCCAATATAATGCTCCATACAGAATACTGGACCACATAAATTGCTCCATACAGGATACTGGTCCCCATATAATGCTCCATACAAAATATGGAGCTCTCCTCTGCACTGTGCTGCGTTCTGCACTGTGAGGCTGGAGTCACACACAACCACAAAAAATCGTCCGTTTTAGACGGTCGACAATCGGATCAAAATAAAAACATCACACATCCTTCTGGCATCCGATTTTCCTTCAAAGATGCGATTTAATCGCATGTGTGTGTACCTTGTAACATCCGATTTTCATCCGACTTGCGAGATTTTCTTGCAGGCTTGCAAAACTGACATATAATGGATCCAAAAGAATAGTATTTAAATGCCAAAAGAAAAGAATAGATATATACACATAGAGACATATATATATATATATATATATATATATGTCATTGTGACATATATATATACATATATTTATAATTCTTACACTTCTACATACTGTTATAGCCGCTAATTCAATTGCCGGCTTCAGTGAAATCACAGAAGCCGACATGAAATGATACATTGTTTCCACACATTTAACCATGTAATTTCATGTATTTTTATATATGTTTGAAACATACAATTACATGAGTATATGTGTGCTAAATTTCAGACATGTAGGGGTTAATTAAAGGTGTAAATTCGTTGAAAAAAAATGCGTGGGCTCCCGCTGTATTTTCTCCACCAGACAGACAAAGCAAGCGAGTGGGGGCAGATAATAATAGCCTAGGGAGGGTACATTTTTTTTGTGCCCCCCCTGGCTACTAACATCTGCCCCCAGACACCCCAGAAAGGGCAAATCTATAATTAGATTCGCCCTTTCTGGCACTTTGCCCGTCTATTCCCATTGCCCTGTAGCGGTGGCGAATGGGTTAATAAGGGGTTAAAATGACCTTGCAATTGAAAGGTCACTTTAAGCCAGGTTAATAATTGATAGCTGTCAATTAGACAACTATCAATTATTAATCCTATTGTATGAAAGAAAAATCAAACACACACAGTTTAATAAAAAATAAGTTTAATGAAATAATCACACAGTTTTTGACCATATTTTATTTTCCTGCTAAAACCATTTCCTGTAATAAAAATAAAATAAAAAAGCAAAATTATACTTACCAATCCGATGTACAGTCAGGTCCCACGGTGTAATCCATCAGAAAGGGTTAACAGGTTACAGGTCGCAGAAGCTAATAATGCTGTCTCAGACCTGTATTCCCCTGAATGAATAACTTCCTCTCCCAGCGAAAGTAGAGGAATAGATTCATGAATGGAGCTTAATTGATTTATTGGCAATTTAACTGTAGTGACCTGACCTAAAGGGAAAGTGGACACAATCAATTAAGCTTCATTCATGAAACACATCCTCTCCTGTCGCCAGGAGAGGAACTTATTCATTCATGAGCTTTGAGCTGAGCATGCAGGATTACTTGCACTGCTTGGCTCAAAGCTAGTTAACCCTTTGTGAAGGATTACAGCGTGGGACGTGACAGATCGGCGGAATAGGTAAAAATAATGTTGTTTTATTTCTTTTTCTTTATTTTAGGAGATCAATGGCTTCGCACGGATTAAGTGTAAAATAAAATATGGTCAAAAAAATGTGTTTTTATTTCATTAAAATTATTTATTCTTAAAGTGTGTGTGTTTTTTTATTTACTTCAATAGGATTAATAATTGATAGTTGTCTAATTGACAGCTATCAATCATTAACCTGCCTTAAGGTCACCTTTCAATTGCAAGGTGACAGTAAGGTGAGATTAACCCATTCGCCACCGCTACAGGGCAATGGGAATAGACGGGCAAAGTGCCAGAAAGGGCGAATCTAATTATAGATTTGCCCTTTCTGGGGTGTCTGGGGGCAGATGTTAGTAGCCAGGGGGGCACAAAAAAATGCACCCTCCCTGGGCTATTATTATCTGCCCCCACTCGCTTTGCTTTGTCTGTCTGTGGAGAAAAATACAGCGGGAGCCCACGCATTTTTTTTCAACGAAATTACACCTTTAATTAACCCCTACATGTCTGAAATTTTGCACAAATACACTCATGTAATTGTATGTTTCAAACATATATAAAAATACATGAAATTACATGGTTAAATGTGTGGAAACAATGTATCATTTCATGTCGGCTTCTGTGATTTCACAAAACCCGGCAATTGAATTAGCGGCTATTACAGTATGTAGAAGTCTAGGAACTATAAATATATGTATATGTACATGTCACAATGACATGTATATATATATATATATGTGTTCTATGTGTATATATCTATTCTTTCTAGTCTTTATTAAAGCTGTCAGTGTGATTTTACAGTATAGCCGGGGATGAATTGCCGGCTTTTCTAAAGGACACCGATGCGATTTCATCGCAAGTCACACAGTGTGGTCCGTTTGTAACCAGATTTTTCATCGCTCCCATAGACTTGCATTGGCGATAGTCGACCCACAATCGGTGACAAATCGATTGTACACGGACGTTTAAAACGGACCACAAAAAATCTGATACTGGGAGCTGCTCCATAGATTAACATAGGTCCGACTGCAATGCGATATTTCATCGCATTGCAGTCGTCCGATTTTGTCGCCAGTGTGACTCCGGCCTTACGGCATCATTGACTCCCCATCATCATTTACTCCCCATCATCATCATCATTGCCTCCCCATCATCATCATTGCTCCCCATCATCATCATTGCCTCCCCATCATCATCATCATCATCATTGTCTCCCCATCATCATTATCATTGCCTCCCCATCATCATCATTGTCCCCCCACCACCATCACACATACAGCACCAAACACAGACAGCACCGCAGCACTCTCACATACACACAAAGCACCGCACTACATACACACAGACACACACACCTCACATCTCACCTGTCCGGCGTCCGCGCTCTCTCTGCCACAGCCGGCCGCTGAATGATGACGTCATTCAGCGGCGCTGCTGTGAGAGGAGGCGCAGGCGCCCCCTGGAGCCCGGAGCTGTGGCAGCGGAGGCACGGGAGAGGTAAGTATTGCGCCGGCTACAGCCGGGGCCCTGAGCAAGCGGGGGGGCCCCAGTGGCGGCGCTGGTACCGCTCTCATCCGCTAACTTGCGCCGGGGTGCCCGACGGCGAGTGGGCCCCCTGCCTGCTCAGGGCCCCGGCACTTGCCCGGGTGCTGACGCCGACCCTGCTGCCCTGCGTGAGGTACGTGATGAACTGGCTCCACCAGGCAGAACACGGTTACTGGGAACATGTATGTACTGGTGCAGGTGGTGCCAAGTATAGTGCCCGCCACTCACATAATGCAGGGCTCACCTGGCACCTCACCACAGCTAGAGGGCGGCAAGCTCAGCTGCTGCTCCATCCTCTTCAGTGCCCTCTACACCACTGACTCATTCACTGACTGCAAACAGAGGAATCGCATTGCTTTACATTATGGAAAAAAATCCGCTAGTTTATGGGAGACTTTGATAGTGATATGTGACAAGTCCACTAGTGGAGCCACTGCCGGTGTCCGAAATTATCAAGGTTATGTACAAAAGAGATGAAAATTTCTAGATCACTGGGGTCTAACCGCTGGGCCCCCACAGATCAGTTCAGGGGTGAAAGTTGCGCTCTGTTGTCCCTGGAGCGTAAAGGGGCCATATGAGAAAACAATGCTATTGGAAGTACCTTCTTTCTATAGGATAGTGGGTAATGTCCCAATCGCTGGGGGTCCGATCGATTGAACCCCCCCACGATCTCTATAACTGTGGCAGTGAAGAGCCCGTGTGAATGGAGTGGTGATCAATCATGTGCACCTCTGCTCCATTCATCTTAATGGGAGTGTCGAAGGCCAGCCGAATGCTGCATTTGGCTATCTACGGTTGTCTCATTTAGGCCATGTTCACATGTTCAGTATTCGGTCAGTATTTTACATCAATATTTGTTTTCCAAAAACTTTTATTAGGGTTTTATATAACAATGGGAAGGGAAGATAAAGAAGGGAAGGGGCAGGGAGGGGAAAGACAGAAAGGGAAAAAGGGACCATGTGGTCCTTGAAACCCATAGGGTAGAAAGCAACAAGTTAACTTTTACAAAATCTCAATAACTCAATATCAACAAAGGCATTGAATACAAATAGATAAAAAAAAAAAAAATTAAAAAAAAGAACAGAGTAAGGTAATGCTGTATAATACCTTTGGTAAGCATTAAGGAAATAGAGTAATCCATCTGGACCATTTTCTGGTATATTTGTCAAACTTATTATTCACCTGAGCTATTTTTTTTTTTTTTTTTTTTGTATATTCTTTATTTATATGAATATGAACATGAGTACAGATAACATTGAGAGAATGTCCACTGGACAGAAATGTAACAACAATAACTGAATAACCAAAAATATCTCATAGTCCATGGTCCATCCCATTACATTACATAAACCGGGAACAAATGTATATGCAAAGAGAAGCAGTACAAGATTACAGTGGGAATACCTACATATATCTTAGAACCACTCCGCTTGTACGGGAGGGATATAAATATCGGTCGGCAAACTGTATGGAGTTCTCAGTAAATATCTCTCGCACTGCATCATGAGGTAGCAAGCGAGTAAGGCGAACCTGGTCACCGGTAGGATGGAGGGGGAGGGGAACGGAAAAGGGGAGGAGAAGGAACGAGGTTAGAGTACACGGACTAGAGAAGAAGGGGAACAGCTCGACATTAGATGATACTGCGGTCCAATCCTTCCTCGACTCCTTAACGTCACCTGAGCTATTTTTTGTTCGAAAGCTTTATGGAGGGTAATTTTTTCGATAATGTCTTGGATTTTGGGAGGATCTGGTCTTTTCCAATTAAAGGCAATAGAGTTTTTAGTGACTAGTAAGATGTGGATCACTAAAGGAATAGAGAAATGCTCAATGTCGTCTGAGTTTAATGATAAGAGGGCTAGTTGAGGTGACAGAGTAATGGGTTTGGGAAGTAGTGAATTGATTAAGGCTGATATGTCATTCCAAAGGGGTTTGATTAGAGGGCAGTTCCAGAATATATGAAGTAAGTTACCATATTGGCCGCATCCCCTCCAGCAAGTTGACAGATTTTCCGAATTTATCTTGGAAAGTCTAGCTGGAGTATAGTACCATCTAGTCAACATTTTGTGATGGGCCTCCTGAAGAGACATGGAGATAGTGGCGGCATAGGAAATGGAGCAAGCCTGTTCCCAATCTGCTGACTCTGGGGCTATATGAAGTTCTTTCTCCCATCTCAGCAGATTATGGGATCTGACAAACACTTGGCTTTTATTTAACCACATGTATATATATGAGGTGCTCCAAAAAATATTATGGTTTATGTTGATTATGAGGTTAGCTGCGGGTTCTGATAAGTTTGGCTTGGTTGAAAGAAATTTTTCAATTAGGTCTTTAAGTATAATGTACTGACAGAATGAAGAAGATGAGACATTGAATCTCTCTTTTATTAGGGTGAAAGGGATGTGGATGTTTTCATTATAAAGGTCTTTAACTCTTCTAACGCCATGTGTTGCCCAAATGGAATCAATATCTTGATTGTAAAGGGTGCAAATTAATTGGAGTGGGAGATTTTTAAGGAAAGTAAATTTGTTTGAGCCCCGTTTTTGTTTGGAAAGTAATTTCCAGGCATCCAACGTAGCACTAAATATGGGGTGGGAAAGAGAGGGTGTTTTTTTAAGTAGGATTGCATCTAGGATTAGGTGATAAGGTGGGATATTTTTATTAAGAAATCGTTCCAGCTCACACCAAGCTGGGGGATCTGGAAGGGGCCACCAGAATAGACTCTGTTTGATTAGAAAGGACTGGTAATATGCCGAGATGTTAGGCAAGCCTGCACCACCAAATCTTTTGTTATTATAAAGGATATTGGTGGCAATCCTCGCCTTTCTATTGCCCCATATAAAGTTATTGGTGCGGGTTTGTAAACTTGTTAGGTAAGGGACTGAGATCGGTAATGGCAATGATCGAAATACATACAGGATTTTTGGGAGGATGTAAGATTTAAAAGTGATAATCCTCCCCCACCATGAGAGGCCTTTGTCTCCAAATGAGGACATGTCTTTGGAAATAGATTTGTGAAGAGAGGCTAAATTAACCGGGATCAGGGAGGAGATAGAACTAGAAAATTTCAAGCCCAGATAGGTTATGTAGTCATATGACCAAGACCAGGGTGTTATTTGTTTAATGTTGTTGATGAGGGAAGGGTTTAGATTTAATGGCAGGATTTTCGATTTGGATTCGTTTATCTTGAAGTAAGATACCTTGGAGAAAGTTGAAAGCAAGCTTTGAATTTTCATAATTGACGTGGAGGGATTTGAAACTGTTAGGATTATGTCATCCGCAAAAAGGCTAATTCTATACTCTCTAGAGCCCGCTACAATGCCTTGAATGTCTGGGTCATCCCTTATAAGCTGAGCCAAAGGCTCTATGGCTAGGACAAAGAGGAGGGGTGAAAGTGGGCATCCCTGTCTAGTGCCATTGGAGATTTTAAAGGACGGGGACAGGTGATTATTAACGTATATCTTTGCAGTGGGGTTGGAATAAAGGGCTGAGATGCTAGACAGAATTCTTGATTGGAAGCCGAATTTATGAAGGGTTGCAAATAAGTATACCCAATTTAGGCGGTCGAATGCCTTCTCGGCATCGAGGGAGATGATAGTTGCTCTAGATTTCTTAGAATTAATCAATTTTATAAGATTAATCAATCTCCTTGTGCCATCGACGGATTGCCGGTTAATAACAAATCCAATTTGATCATTATTTATTAGGTTAAGGAGGGAGTGATTTAATTGGTTTGTTATAGCCTTGGCGTAAATCTTAATGTCGGTGTTGATCAAGGAGATCGGCCTATAATTTTTCATATGGGATGGGTCGGAATTGGGTTTGGGTATGAGGACAATCGTAGCTTCTAGCATCTCTTTTGGGAAGTTTCCGGAATCTGAGGCTGAGTTAAAAATTTTTGTTAGGTGCGGAGCCAGGAGGTTACTAAAAGTTTTATAATAGTCATTCGTGAAGCCGTCTGGACCAGGGGCTTTGAAGGGTTTTAGGTGCTTGATGGTATCTAAAATTTCTTTTTCTGTGAAAGGGGAGGAAAGGGAGTCCAAAGTGTCTTTGTCCAATTTAGGTAGGTTAGCTGAATCCAAAAAGCATTGGATGTTTGCCTGATTTGGTTGAGATTGGGGTGAATCTTGGTTAATGTTATAGAGGTTATAAAAGAATTGGGCAAAAGAGTTTGCTATGTCCTGGGGGTGAGATAAGAGGGTACCGTTGGGGGAAGATATGGCATCAATTCTGTGTTTACGTCTGAGGTATTTAAGTCTATTTGTCATATATGAGGACGGGCGGTTTAGGTTGGAATTACATCAATATTTGTGAGCCAAAACCAAAAGTGCAACAATCAGAGGAAAAGTATAATAGAAACACGTCACCATTAGTGTTGATTGAATAGCTTTGGATAAGAACTTATATGAATATCTATAGTGCTTACTGAATAGCTGCCTCATGAACCCGGATACATCGAGCGCTCCCGATGAACAGCTGTTCGGCGCCGCAGCTGCATGTGTCACGGCAGTGTGACAGTCACAACAACACATACATGGAGAACCTGTTTGTTGGAAGCGCTCCAGGTATCCGGGTTCCCGATGCAGCTATTCAGTAAGCGCTATAGCTATTCGGATAAGTTCTTATCCATAGCTATTCTATTAACACTAGTCACCTCTTCTGTATTTATCACCCACTCCTGGTTTTGGCTTACAAATACTGAGATAAAAAACTCACCAAATACTCAACGTGTGAACATGGCCTAAGAGTAAGTGGAGGTGTGTGTGATCGACTACCAATACATTCACATGCCCGATTCTCTTTATCGTTGAGGTCCCAGCAGTTTGACACCCAACGATCAGTAAGTTATTCCTTATCTTAAGTATAAGGGGATAACTTACAAACTTGTTACAACACTTCTAAAGATTCGTTATAGTTAGAGGCTCTGTTGGAAATTTTGCATTGGGGCCTACAAGCTTCAAGTTATGCTGCTGTCTCTGATGTGCTTCTTACTTTGGGACCACACCTTTATCATGAACATAGGGTCCTACAACTATATCAGATTTGATGAGGTGACCACGGTGAATGAGCCCTAAATATCTGTGATGGGTATACCCCTTTTTCCCAAGAATCTGGGAAAGGAGATGTTGGGGCATGGTTAGAATGGTCTTTCCTTGTTAGTCTGGTTTGTGTATTCTAATACACTACAACACACCACTTCTCTGAGTGGGAAAGGGGATAAGTAAGTGCTGATTTAGGAGCTCAGCAAGGCACATGGCCCTGGCGTCTTCACTATCAGAAGTAATCCGGAAAGCAAGGATAGCTAGGGCGCTCCTAGCTTTAGGGATAGAGGAGCCCCTAGCCCTGGGATATCCAGCAACAGTGCCCACGACAGATATAAAATGTATGAAATCTAAAAATATAGACAGGTTTTATATTTACGGAGTATGACAAAGCTAGGTGATAACATTTTTGGGGAGCTGTAAGAGTGGCAATGTTAGATTTTGTTTCTGCCACCATCAACGTCTTCATCAGCATTTCATCCAATTTAATGGCAATCATAGCAGCATGCAAAACGATGAGCTCTATAACAAAGCCCAAACAGGCCCCAATAGAAGATACTATTGGTATCTACTATGTGATGGAACCTGCAGGGCATCTTAGATTTACTTATGAATCGAAAAAACACAGCAAAATTCAACAGAGTTTAAGTTGAAACCCAGCTTTCTGACTGTGAGAAATAAGAAAGGAGCTCCTGAATTAAAAAAAAAAACAATAACCTAGAGGAAAAAGATGACTGAAAGACAAATATTATAAAGAAATTCCCTATCATAAGAGTTGATCCTCTTGTGAGATGGTGGACAGGAGCTCTGTCTCCCTCAAGATGACATGTCCAGAGGATTAAAATTGCTAAAAGTTGTTTTTGTGTGATGGCAGTATTTGCATTTATTATTTATAAAAGTATATTTTATCCTTATGGCCGATGTGTGCCAGGTTCCTGTAGGGTTGACCTGAAGCTCGTCCCCAGGAACAGCGGAGGGCAGTCCAATAGGGGAACCAGTAGGAAGGATTTAGTCAGTGGGCAGAGTGTGGAGTAAGCTGCATGCTGGAGAGGTGACAGAAGAACAGGTCCAGCATACCTTACTGCCAAAATTGGCCACTTAAGATTATCTGTATGTGTCACCTCTCCACTAACCACACTTAAACTGATGTATTAATGGGTTTGAGGCAGTATACTGTAATCTACCCTTAACAACAATCTACAGTCTGGATCAGTACTACCTTACCTGTTTTTTGTTAATATTGTTACCCTGTCTATCTGTCTATGCCTCCTGGGATTTGCTAAGATACCTATTTAATTTGCCCTAACCAACCCATTTATACATCAGCTTAGGTGTGGTTGTCGTGTGACACATACTGAAAGTCTTAGGGTCCCGTCACACTCTTCAATGTCCCAGCGATCCCACCAACGATACGACGTGGATGGGATCGGTGGGACTTCGTTAGCTGATCGCTGGTGAGCTGTCACATAGGCAGACTCACCAGCGATCAGGACCAGCGAGCACGCTGGTATCCAATGTACACATCGGGTAACTAAGCACCCCGCGGCACCTAGTTACCCGATATGTGCCCTAGATACCGGCTCCCAGCGCTCTGCAGCAGAAGCTGGGAGCCGGTATCAGGGTACATATCGGGTAACTAGGCGCCGCGCAGCCCTTAGTTACCCGATATGTACATTGGATACCAGCTCGCTGATCGTTGGTGTCTCCCGCTGTCACGTAGCGATGCGCGCTGGCCAGTGGGAGACCAACGATGAAAAAATGGTCCAGGACATTCAACGACGATCAGCGATACCCAGCAGGGGGGCTGATTGTCGCTGCGTGTCACAGCGAATCACTGGCTAGGTCGCTGTTGCGTCACAAAATCGGTGACACTTCAGCGATCTCGCTAGTGATCTCGCTTAGTGTGACGGGGCAATGGCCAATTTTGGCAGTAAGGTAAGCCTTCAGCACGGCCATTGATCTAAGATCTCATAGATTTATATGCAAGTACTAGTTGTGAGGGCTGTCTAGGGATAATAAGGGACAGTCTTTGTTGAGCAGGGGCACCACATCGCCTGCAATATAGGGCACCAACCTCCGCAGCTAGGCAGGAACCAGCCATTTAGGTACAACCAGGGTAAGGCTGTCCAACCAGCTAGATTTATTAAATTTAGATATTCAGACTCTTCCCTATCTTTGTGAGCCCTGTAGGGTCACTGTGGGTGGGTATAATCCCAAAGTTTGGGAATGCTTTGATATAGCATTCATTGATGTGGATTACCCTTCCTTGATCATTGTTTTCTTTTTGGTTTGGTTGTTAACAACAAAAATGCACCAATTCCATAAGGATGACTGAGATGTTACAGTCTAATTTGGGGTTCTAACATTATAGTGCCTGTTCTTTATTTTCCTGCCTTTTCTTTCTAACATAGGGTGGAATAGTAATATCAGGGATCGGCACCAAGGAGCGGGGGGCCCCACTATCGTATATAGGGTGCCAACCTCCGCTGGTAGATAGGAATACAGAGCAGGTCCTTTGCTAGGGTGCTGATAGCATGTCTATTTTTCTATCTTATTGAATTTATTGTATATGTATTGTCTCTGTTTGGGATCAATATCCCTTTCGTTTTAACGAGTCATTAATAAAGAGATTTTTTTAGAGGTTTATATATGACAGCTGTTTTGGGGTTTAGACCTCTAGCTTCAAATCCGTTTTCTATTTGGGACATGGAAATCTCTGACAACAAGGAGGTGATCCACCTGGTGACCCCTTGAACCGCCAAAGGAGAAGAGCGACCAGAGGGTGTGAGTGCAGAACAGGCAACACCACTGCCTGTTTCTATTCAGTGGCGCCACAACCGAAGGTGGGCCTGTACCAGCACAAAGTTCAGGTACTCTATCAGAGCTGGAAGCCGGTGGGCGACCATATGCCAGCACTCGAAGAAGTTACTGCATCAGGTTAGTTCCATCTTGTTAGGCTGACATTGCCATAAGTGGCCATTGAAGCACTGTCTCTGAGAGAATGTCCAGGCCCTGGGGATGCCCCACAACCTAAACCCAAAGCAGGCGTGGCCTGAGAGGTTTGACTGGAATCGGGGGAGGTGGGACCCCCCAGCCACTATAAGGAAGACATCCAGGGGAATCCTATAGCCACGGGAAATGCCCAATGTCGTGGAGGCATCAGAGTCGCAGCCAAACAGCAGGATTCATGGGCCAGGAGCAGAAGGGGGAAGTGCAACAGCACCACAAAGAAGATGCGGGGACCCAGATTCCCGTTTGGACTGAGGAGGAGAAGAAAGAGCCTCCTGGCACTGAGATACCCCTTGTGGCCGCATCTGGTACTAATATTTGTCTTTCAGGAAACACGTCTGCACAAGTATTCTTGACCGGGACAGGACTTCTTCAGGATGACTATGGGAGGCGGAGGTATCATATAAAAGAAATGGACATTTCCAGTGCTGTTCCAGGTTTGTCCCTTAAGGTCATGTTAGTAAGGCCTTGTTCTGCTCTGTTCTAGTGAGGATCAGTTGGACCCAGGGGACTCGAACTGCTGATGGTGCCCCCAGTTGTGCAAAGTTTGACAGCCTGTTTCTGTGTTAGGCCTACGGCGCTAGTTAAAGGTACATGGATACTTGTTCCGGGGTCCAAAGCCTGTGGGACCAGAGTCAAGATGCCTCAGAAAGAAAGAGGATATCGATTTCCAGGAGAACAGTGTGGTGTTTGGACTGTGACCAACGTGTGAAGTTAAATGTGCGCTAATGTTTTGTTCTCAAGGTTTCACAGATCAGTATGGTTGAGGACAACCATCTTTAAGTGTGGTGGTATGTGAGAGGGTGGACAGGAGCTCTTTCCCTTCAAGAAGATGTGTCAAGCGGGTTAAAATTGATCAAAGTTGTTTTTGTGTGATGGCAGTATTTGCATATATTATATATAAAAGTGTATTTTATCCTTATGGCCAATGTGTGTCAGGTTCCTGGATGGTTAACCTCAAGGCCATTCCCAGGAATGGGGGAGGACACTCCAATAGGGAAACCAGTGGGAAGGCTATAAGGCTCTAGGAGGTAGTTAGAGTTCAGCGGGCAGAGTGTGAAGTAAGGCTAGTTTCACACAAGCATATGGCTGGGCTGCGGACTTCCTCCGTGAAGCTCCGCCCACCGCCGAACCTTCGGGCAGCTCCGCCTATGTCTGCAAGCGACCTGCATGCGGCCTGAGTACCTATATTTAACATTAGGTACACAGGCCGTGCAGATGTATGCGGATGCCACCACATGCGTCGTTTTGACGGTGCGGTGACCTGCGCCGAACGCAACATGTTGCATTTTGTTGTGGTCGCCGCACCGTCAAAATGCCTCATGTGGCGGCATCCGCATACATCTGCACGGCCTGCATACCTAATGTTAAATATAGGTTCTCAGGCCGCATGCAGGCTGCTTGCGGACATAGGCGGAGCTGACCGGAGGATGTGCGGCAGTGGGCGGAGCTTCACGGAGGAAGTCCGCAGCCCTCCGCAGCGCAGCCATACGCTAGTGTGAAACTAGCCTTAGCTGCGATTTGGAGAGGATGTTACAGGAGAACAGGTTCTTCGGAGGTACAACTGCAAGGCGCAGCATGAAAATAAGCTAGTTATAGAGGCGGCAGGACATCAAAGGCAAGTGGGGACCCTCATCGAGGAGGAAAAAGCTTAGAAGTCTGGGAAAAGTCTGGTCCAACGGAAGAGGAGGACCTTAGGAAAAGGTAGCGCCCTGTTGTGAGTCCGAAAAACAGGGAGCTTAGTCTCAATGAGCGGCTCTGGGTGCTGGGAAAATAACGTTACACATGGACCCGTATGATCCTACCCTTATGGAAATGCAGATCAAATATCTACCATGCCCCCTGCAGAACCTGTTGCCGGGAACAAAGTGCTGAACGTAACTGAGAATGGAGCCGGTGTATTGTGCGGAAGATAGAGGAAAGGAATGTATAACCTGTAATCCCTGTTCTCCATTTTTGCTGAATATAAAATGGACATTGTTTTTAAGGACTGGTCTGCCTTATTGATTGAATAAAACAGTTAACAGGAGCGGCACTGCACTTAGCGCAATGGAACCGACGATGGAATCAGCATATCCAGGTACAATGTCACACACACACCAACAACACAAAATTCTCTATAGCTGGCCCTGACATGGAAATGGTGGACCACTCACTCGACTACTGCCGGGGCCAGTTTGCACTCTTCCCATGTAGATTGTAGGACTCCTTAGGGGCAGGGGTTTCTCTTCTATGTACCAGTGTGTAACTCATTTAGTCATGCATATTGCACTTGTTTTTTTACCCTACTCATGTTTTATTACATGTATGTTATGTGCCATAAACCCAGTCTGCACCTGTTCTGTATATACAGCAATCATTGCTATCACTAATATGGGGGCACTGAACCATCTGAGAAAAGGAGTATGCAGTAAATTTCACGCTCTTGGAAGTGTTTAACTTGAACATGACAAAAATAAATGCTGCCTTATTGGCCAAAATAGTTGCTTGTTAAAAGTTGGTGACAGAATCCCTTTAAAGAGTTAACCCTCCACAACAGAACTGCATCCACTAGCTACGATTGATAATATATGAAAATCTTCTTACATGGTGAAAAAAATACTAGTATTCTGTATCAAGTAGCGTTCAGGCTCGTTGCTGGAGGAGAGGAAATTCTTATCCTGATTTCTTCACCACCCTTTTAGGATACATTGAAAATTAATTTGCTAGATTTGAGAATCACTTCTGACAAATAATGTATGAGAAAAATAGGTGAATCAATCCTTCCCTTCTGTTCTATAGACCAGCAATCAACAAAATGTTCTCTATTTTACCATTCAGATGCTCTATAGGATCAGCCTTTACTCGCACAGTCAGTACTCTTAAGGCTACTATTCATCATTGCAGTTTTTTAGTGACTATTCTTTTTGGTTTTGTTGCATTCATTGCTCTTTTTTGCATCAAATGATTTACAGTGGTGCACATGAGTTGATGAATTTTGCGCAAAATTCAAAATGTTCTTTTTTTTCCTTTTACCTTTTTTTGTCCCTTTTAAAAGTAAAATGTATGATCTTTTAATGTTTAGAATTGAGAGTCCTCAGTGGTTGATACCTTTTAATGGCTAACTGAAAAGATGGTAACAAATTGCAAGCTTTCGAGACTACGGTACAAAGATATACATCTTTCCTTATCTTTTAATGTATATTTATAGGTGTGGGAGCGTCTGTTTACAGAACCATAGAATTAAAATGTAAAAAAAAAATGTGTGAGCTGTACTCCAGTGCTAGACAGACTTACTTTGCTTCATCAGTCACATGACAATCACTTTGGTAGTGTATAATCCAACACAATACACACGTGGTCAAAATTGTTGGTACCCCTATGTTTAATGACAGAAAAACCCACCAATGGTCACAGAAATAACTTGAATCTGACAAAAGTAATAAAAAATCTATGAAAATGAACAAATGAAAATCAGACATTGCATTTCAACCATGCTTCCACAGAATTTTTAAAAAAAATAAAACTTATGAAATAGGCCTGGACAGAAATGATGGTACCCTTAACTTAATATTTTTTTGCACAACCTTTTGAGGCAATCACTGCAATCAAATGATTCCTGTAACTGTTAATGAGACTTCTGCACCTCTCGACAGGTATTTTGGCCCACTCCTCAAGAGCAACTGCTCCAGTTGTCTCCTGTTTGAAGGTTGCCTTTTCCAGACGGCATGTTTCAGCTCTTTCCAAAGATGCTCAATAGGATTTAGGTCAGGGCTCATAGAAGGCCAATTCAGAATAGTCCAATATTTTCCTCTTAGCCATTCTTGGGTGTTCTTAGCAGTGTGTTTTGTGTCATTATCCTGTTGTAAGACCCATGACCTATGACTGAGAACAAGCTTTCTGACACTGGGCAGCACATTTCTTTGTAGAATCCCTTGATAGTCTTGAGATTTCATTATACCATGCACAAATTCTAGACACCCTGTGCCAGATGCAGCAAAGCAGCCCCAGAATATAACAGAGCCTCCTCCATGTTTCACTGTAGGGGCAGTGTTCTTTTCTTGATATGCTTCATTTTTATGTCTGTGACCATAGAGCTGATGTGCCTTGCCAAAAAGTTTGTTTTGTCTCATCTGTCCACAGGACATTCTCCCAGAATCTTTGTGGCTTGTCAACATGTAGTTTGGCAAAGTCCAGTCTGGCTTTTTGATGATTTTTTTTCAACAATGGTGTCCTCCTTGGTCGTCTCCCATGAAGTTTACTTTGGCTCATACAACGATAGATGGTGCTATCTGACACTGATGTTTCTTGAGCTCGAAGTTCACCTTTAATCTGTTTATAAGTTTTCCTGGGTTCTTTTGTTACCATTCATATTATCCGTCTCTAGAATTTGTCATCAATTTTCCTCTCCGGCCACGTCCAGGGAGGTTGGCTACAGTCCCATGGAGCTTAAATTTCTGAATAATATGTGCAACTGTAGTCACAGGAACATCAAGCTGCTTGGAGATGGACTTATAACTTTTACCTTTAACGTTTTTGTCTATAATTTTCTTTCTAATCTTCTGAGACAACTCTTTCCCTCTCTTCCTCTGGTCCATGTTGAGTGTGATACACACCATGTCACCAAACAGCACAGCGAGTATCTGTAGCCCTCTATACAGGCCCACTCACTGATTCCAAGATTGTAGACACCTGTGATGCTAATTAGTAGACACACCTTGATTTTAACATGTCCCTTTTGTCACATTTTCAGGGGTACCATCATTTCTGTCCAGGCCTATTTCATGAGTTTTAATTTTTTTTAAATTCTGTGGAAGCGTGGTTGAAAAGCAATGTCTGACTTTCATTTGTTCATTTTCATAGATCTTAAATTGATTATTACCTTTGTCAGATTCAAGTTATTTCTGTGACCATTGTGTGTTTTTATGTCATTTAAACGAGGGGTACCAACAATTTTGACCACATGTGTAACTGTCACATGTCTGTTCCAATGGACACTGATAATTGTGTAGTCTCGAAAAGTCAAACTATCTGCTTGTTTTTTGATGCAAAAAATACATTTGAATCTTTCTCTGTACAGTCTATGAATCTGCCAAGAGATTTAATGTTTCCACTACTATGATGTATGTATGACTTTGATAGTTTAGAACACTGCAGACAGTTCATGAATTTGCACTAGCATTCCCATTTCATTAACTATTTGCTTTTTTTCCTAGTGATATATGTATTTTATAGATTTTTGAATTTTAATTCACCAAGTTTTACATTTTTTCCCCAAAATTTAATTATTAGCAAATCAATTCACCAGGAATTGAAGTATTGCAAAACCTCTAATTTCCCTGAAAATATGTAAAATATGTGTGTAGTACTCTGAGGTCTCCTTAGATTGTATCCAACCCCCTTCAAACCATTTAATACAATCACAACCTTAGCAATGTCAAAGTAACTCATCATAGTAACACAGATGGTAACCCGGTAGTAGACAACACCAAGTTTAATAACATAACACAGTGACAGACTCTTCATCTTTTTTAATGAAAAAAAACAGTTAAAAATTATCTTCTTAGTCATTTTGTGATCATGCAAGCCATTCTGAGCAGAACACTGACTCAAAATGACAGTGTCGCTGTCAGAGATAACATCATCCTGTTGTCACTGACTAATTGTAATCTGCGTTTGTTAGTACTACTGCCTGGATTTCTGATGTTGGTGGTGATGCTGCTACTACGGCTAGCAACATCCACATTTTTACCTGTGGTATAGTTTTTTTAAAATTGTACAATATCCCATTGCTTTCCATTGACACTTGTTTTACCCTACATATTTGTACACTACAACACTATAATTATACAGTCATGGCCAAAAGTGTTGGCTTCCTTGGAATTATTCCAGAAAATGAAGTACAGTGAAGAGCAAAAGGGTAACAATGTTTTGAACTTTTGACTCTCAGGTTCAATATCTCACCACCCACTACTGCTTTGATCGTGAGAGTATCATCATTTTATACACAATCATCTTGGCTATCTTATACATACATTTGACTTGTAGCCATTTAGCATATGATCAGTTATGCAGAGTCTTGTCATGTCACTGCATTGTTACTGATTTGCTCCTGGTGGGGTGGAAAAATATTTTTGTTCCTGAATACTACAAAATACAATCTGTTTCCACACTCCCTAATAGGTCGTTGTATTATTAAGTTGATTCACAAGTGAAAGGTCATTGGTTTGAATCGAGTAGATTCCCAAGAAAAGAGAAACCGCATCATCCAGCTCATCGATAGCGGTCTCTTGGCTAAGAAAATTTCCAAACTGCTTCATGTGAGTGCCATGACAGTTGGAAGAATACAAAATTAAGTCTGTCCATTTATTCAGAAGCCAAAAAAGTGGTCATCCAGGCAAAATAGCGGAGTCAACAAGTCGTCTCAACCCAAGGTCTATCAGCTCTGGCGTGACAAACATGGCAGTGGAGGTGGCTCGTATGGTTCATAATAGTGAGATCACAGGCGTCGATGCAAGCACTGTGTGCTGCACATTACATAAGTCTAGATTAGTGACCCGAAAAAAAGTGAAGAAGCCTCAACTTCAGTATTGTCATAAGAAGCATCGGTTCGAGATTGCAAACAAGTACGAAAAGTGGACATTTGAAGATTTGAAACAGGTGATTTAGAGTGGTGACATGGAAGTCAATAGACTAGGCAGTGATAGGTGCAAATGGGTCTGAAAGAAACAAAGAAAAAAGGCTAACGGATTGAGAAATTGAACGAAATGTCAAGTTCAGTGGAGGAAACCTGATGATATGTGATTGTTTCACAGCTAAGGGCATTGAATATTTGGTGGTCTCAATGCTGAGTTATATGAGTAGTATCCTGCAAGATGTTATTTCGTACACTCAAGTATACGTTGAGATTGGCAAAGAAATGGTTCAGTGACAATGAAGTAGAGGTGCTGGAATGGCCCCCACAGTCCCCGGACATCAACCCAATCAAAAACTTGTGGGTAGAATTGAAGAAAAAAATGTATACATACCCAAGTGAGTATGAGTATGCACCAACTTTGGGAACATGTAGAAGAGGTCTAAGATCAAATTTCAGTCAACACATTTTTGAATCTGATTGAGAATATGCCCGGAAGGATTCAGGCAGTGTTGAAAGCCAAAGGTGGATTTACAAAATACTAACAAAATAATAAAAATTTAAATTTAGATATTTAGGAGCAAAACAGTAACAATGAAGTGATATGACAAGAATCTGCATAAGTAATCATATACTAACTAGTTGTAAGTCAAATTTAAGTATGAGATATCCAAAATGATAAAATGAGAATGAGATATAGAGCCTGAAAGTCAATTGTTCAAAACATTGTTACCCTTTTGCTCTTCAACGTATTTCTCCCAGAAAATTATTGCAATTGCACATGTTATATACATGTTTATTTAATTTGTATATGTTGGATACTATAAAATAGTATACTGGAACAACACAAAAAAAAACAGAAAAAAGTCAAATTGGACATAATTTCACACAAAACCCCAAAAATGGGCTGGACAAAATTGTTGTCACCCTCAACTTAATATTTGTTTGCATACCCTTTGGCATAAATAACTGCTATCACAAGCTTTTTATACCTGTCAAGTAGAATTTTTAACTACTTTTCTTTTGCAAACTGCTCCAGATCTCTCATTTTTGAAGGGTGCCTTCTCCCAACAGCAATTTGAAGATCTCTCCACAGTTGTTCAATGGGATTTAGATTTTAGACTCATTGCTGGCCACTTCAGAACTCTCCAGCATTTTGTTTCCATCCAATTCTGGGTGCTTCTTGAAGTATGTTTGTGATCATTGTCTTGCTGAAAGACTCATGACCTAGGACGCAAACCTAACTTTCTGACATTGGGCACTGTATTGCGACCCAAAATCCTTTGGTAATCTTCAGATGATATCTTGCACACAGTCAAGGCAACCAGTGCCAGAGTCAACAAAACGACCTCAAAACATCTTTGAACCTCCACCATATTTCACTGTAGGTGTTCTTTTTTTAGGCATCGTTTTGTTTTCGGTAAACAGAAGAATGACGTACTTTACCAAAAAACTCTACCTTGGTCTCATGTACACATGACATATTCCCATAAGGATTTTGGCTTACTCACATACATTTTGGCAAATTGCAGTCTAGCTGTTTTAGGTCTCTTTGTCAGCAGTGGGGTCCTCCTGGGTCTCCTTCCATAGTGTTTCATTTAATTCAAATGTCGACAGATAGTTTGCGCTGACACTGATGCTCAAATTATGTGCAATTTGCCTTTTTTTCTGTTTTTTTATGTTCCAATACATACAAAGGTAATAAACGTGTTTGGCAAAACATGTGTGATTGAAATAATTTTCTGGGAGAAATACTTAATTTTCTGGAAAATTTTTAAAAAAGACATAACAAGAAATGCTGGGCAGCTACACATACATAAATCAAAATGCAGCACTGAGTTGCAGTTTAAGTCTGACATGTGTCAATTTAGATTAGTAAAATTGTCTGTTATGATTTGGTAGCTGAGGAGAGCAGGCAAAAAAGGAAAAACACCAGAGCAGTTGGAAACTATGAGATTGCAGTACCCTGACTAACCACCACAACTAGAGGCAGCCGTGGAGCGTTCCTACGTTGGTCCTAGACGCCTCGTCACAGCCTGAGAAACTAACTACAACTAAAGATTTGAAAGAGGAAAGCGATCTGCCCCGGAGCAGATCCCCAAAGAACATAGAAAGCCCCCAAACATGTAATGGTGGTTAGACAAGAAGAAATACTGACACAGACAGAAAATAGTATGAGCAAACGTTGGGGCCCAAACTTACTAAATAGAAAAGGATAGGAAGGGCACTTACTGCAATCCCAAAAAACCCTGAAAAGCACCAACTCTACTAATTTCAAAAACACCTGAGATCACACGACCTCTACCACCTAAATTAGTTCTCTGGTGTAACCAAAAACAAAACAGCAGCCACTGAAAAAACTGGAAAAAGCAAATGTACAAACATCAGTGGCTGAACTGAACTGAGAGGCAAAAGCCCCCAGAGGGGACCCTGAAGGCCCCAAAGAAGTGCAGGACAAAATGCAAAAATCAAGCACAAAAACAAAAAGAGAAAATGTCTTATCTGTTAGCAGGAGATTCAGACACGACACAGCAGGCTACCAAGGAAACAGGAATCAAGGATTGAGACCAGAACAATTGATCACCGGAAACCCTGATGGGAAGGTGACTCCCTTATATAAGACCAGTCAGTAACACCTGATTCCCAATCCTCACAATCTTCACTGGACAGTCCAGTACCGTTTGTAACCACCAGAGGGAGCTTCTGCTCAGAACTCATTTCCAGCCTATTCACAACAGTACCCCCCCCCTTGAGGAGGGGTCACCGAACCCTCATTTGAGCAACCAGGTCGGTCAGGATGAGTTCTATGATACGCACGGATGAGTCTCCTAGCATGGATGTCCGAAGCAAACACCAAGAATTGTCTTCCTGACCATAACCTCTCCATTTAACCAAATACTGGAGTTTCCGTCTAGAAAAACGAGAATTCAATATTTTCTCAACCACATACTCCAGATTGCCCTCAACCAAAACAGGGTCAGGAGGCACAGTAGTAGGAACCACTGGCTCAACAAACCTCTTCAACAAGGACTTGTGGAACACGTTATGGATCTTAAATGTCCCTGGAAGAAGCAAACGAAAAGAAACAGGGTTAAGAATCTCCATGATCTTATAAGGTCCAATGAACCTAGGCTTAAATTTAGGAGATGCCACTCTCATAGGAATATTTCTTGAGGACAACCAGACCAAGTCCCCCACTTTAAACCGAGGACCATCAGTCCTATGCCGGTTAGCAAACCGCTGGGCCCTCTCCTGAGAGAGGGACAACCTCTCCACTACCTGGTCCCAAATCTGTTGCATACGCTCCACAACAGAGTCAACACCCGGGCAGACAGAAGCCTCCGTCTGTCCAGAAGAAAATCGAGGGTGAAACCCAGAATTACAGAAAAATGGAGACATCAAAGTGGCAGAGCTAGCCCTATTATTAAGAGCAAACTCAGCCAAAGGCAAAAAAGAGACCCAGTCATCCTGATCAGCAGACACAAAGCATCTTAGATAAGTCTCCAATGTCTGGTTTGTTCTCTCAGTTTGACCATTGGTCTGAGGATGAAACGCCGAGGAGAAAGACAATTGAACACCAATTTTAGAACAAAAGGTCCTCCAAATCTGGAAACAAACTGGACTCCTCTGTCAGACACAATGTTCTCAGGAATGCCGTGTAAACGAACCACGTGCTGAAGGAACAAAGGCACCAATTCAGAGGAGGAAGGCAACTTAGGTAATGGCACAAGATGTATCATCTTGGAAAACCTATCGCAAATCACCCAGATGACGGTCATTCTCTGAGAAACAGGGAGGTCGGAAATGAAATCCATAGAGATATGGGTCCATGGTCTCTTGGGCACCGGTAATGGCATCAACAAACCACTAGAACGAGAGCAAGGCTTGGAGCGAGAGCAAGTCCCGCAGGACTGCACAAACTCCCTGACATCACGAGACAAGGTAGGCCACCAAAAGGACCGACCAACCAAGTCCCTGGTACCAAAAATTCCGGGATGACCGGCCAACGCGGAACAATGAATCTCAGACATTACACTCTTTTTCCACTGGTCCGGGACAAACAATTTCCCAACAAGGCAGCGCTCGGGCTTATCTTCCTGGCACCCCTCCAGAGCCAGTCTCAAATTGGGCGAGATGGCGGAAAGAACTACACCCTCTTTCAAAATAACAGAAGGATCAGATAACTCAGGAGAGTCCGCCAGGAAACTCCTCGAGAGGGCATCCGCCTTAACATTTTTAGTGCCAGGAAGAAATGAAACCACAAAATTAAAACGTGTGAAAAACAAGGCCCACCTGGCCTGTCTAGGATTAAGTCGCTTGGCAGATTCCAGATAAACTAGATTCTTATGGTCAGTAAGGACCACCACCTGATGTTTGGCTCCCTCCAGCCAATGTCTCCACTCTTCAAAAGCCCACTTCATGGCTAATAACTCCCGATTACCCACGTCATAATTACGTTCAGTGGGAGAAAATTTTCGAGAGAAAAAGGCACAAGGGTTACTTTTAGAGGTCTCTGGATCTCTTTGGGACAAAACGGCACCTGCCCCAATTTCAGAGGCATCAACCTCCACCTGAAATGGTAGAGAAACATCAGGCTGCCGTAGAACAGGAGCAGAAGTGAATCTCTGCTTAAGTTCCTGAAATGCAGAGACTGCCTCAGGAGGCCAATTCACCACATCAGAACCCTTCTTGGTCAAATCAGTTAATGGTTTAACAATAACAGAGAAATTACCAATAAATTTACGATAAAATTGGCAAAACCCAAGAATCTTTGAAGAGTCTTTAAAGAAGTAGGTTGGACCCAATCACAGATAGCCTGAACTTTGACCGGGTCCATTTCAATAACAGATGGGACAAAATGAAACCCAGAAATGAGATCCTCTGAACGCCAAAAAGACACTTTGATCCCTTCACATACAGAGCATTCTCTCTCAAAATCTGGAACACAGTCCGAACATGTTTTACATGAGAGTCCCAGTCATTGGAAAAAATCAAGATATCATCCAAATAAACAATCAGAAATTTATCCACAAAATCCCTGAAAATGTCATTCATGAAGGACTGGAAGACAGAAGGAGCATTAGTGAGCCCAAAGGGCATCACAAGGTACTCAAAATGCCCTTCAGGGTATTAAATGCCGTCTTCCATTCATCCCCGTGCTTAATGCGAATAAGGTTATATGCCCCCCTGAGGTCAAGCTTGGTAAACCAAGTAGCGTTTTTCACCCTGGAAAACAGATCAGAGATCAAGGGTAACGGATATTGATATTTCACAGTAATATTGTTCAAGAGACGATAATCAATACACGGCCTTAATGAACCATCCTTTTTGGCCACAAAGAAAAAACCGGCACCTAAGGGTGAAGAGGATGGTCTGATATGACCCTTCTCCAATGACTCCTTGATATAAGACCGCATAGCGTCATGTTCAGGTACAGACAAGTTAAAAAGGCGACCTTTAGGGAATTTACTACCAGGCACTAATTCAATAGCGCAGTCATAGCTCCTATGGGGAGGTAAGGATGCAGATTTACTTTCGCTAAACACATCAGAAAAATCAATCAAAAAGTCAGGAACATCCTGAGCCTGGGGGAGGCAGAAAAAACAGGAGTGTTGGTATTAACACATTGACAGCCCCAACTGGTAACAGACACAGATTTCCAATCCAAAACAGGATTATGAGACTGTAACCAAGGGAAACCCAGTACGATAATGTCATGCAGATTATACAGAACCAAAAATTTGCAACTCTCCTGATGATCAGGTTCTACCCTCATTATCACCTGAGTAGAGAACTGAGGTTTATTCTCAGCCAAAGGGGTAGAATCGATCCCCAGTAGGGGAATAGACTTCCGTAGGGGTATCAAGGGAAACCCACAACGTTTAGCAAAATCAAAATCCATCAGGTTAATAGCTGCTCCAGAATCAACAAAAGCCTGAGCAGAAAATGAGGACAGAGAGCATATCAGGGTAACAGTTAACAAAAACTTAGTCTGAACACTACCCAAGACAACTGAGCGAGCAAAACGTCTTCCCCGCTTAGGGCAGACAGAAATAGCATGAGAGGCATCACCACAGTAGAAACATAACCCATTGCGCTTTCGAAATTCATGACGCTGTGCCCCAGAAACCACTCTATCACACTGCATGGATTCAGAAGCAGGTTCACAAGGCAACATTATTCCACGCATACCTTTCCGCTCACGCAAACGTCTGTCAATTTGAATCGCCAATGACATAGAATCATTGAGACCAGAGGGAACAGGGAATCCCACCATAACATCCTTTACATTATCTGACAGTCCCTTCCGAAAAAGAGCTGCCAAAGCGTCGTCATTCCATTTGGTCAGGACTGCCCACCTACGGAATCTCTGACAGTATAACTCAGCGTCCTCAAGCCCCTGACTTAATGCCAACAAAGTTTTTTCAGCTTGATCAGTGACATTAGGCTCATCGTACAATAACCCCAAAGCCTGAAAAAACGCATCAACATCACTCAAAACAGGATCCCCAGGTGTCAGGGAAAAAGCCCAATCCTGAGGGTCGCCGCGCAGGAGAGAGATGACAATTTGAACCTGCTGCGCTGCGTTCCCTGAGGACTTAGATTTTAAGGCAAAAAACAATTTACAGTTATTTTTGAAATTCAGAAACTTAGCTCGATCCCCTAAAAACAAATCTGGCATGGGTATCCTAGGTTCCACAACAGGCAACCTAGCAAGATAGGTAGCAATACTCCGAACTTCAGTGGCAAGCTGATCCACACGGCCAGACAACTGTGCAAACTCCATTGAGAGAAAAAAAAATCCTCCTCAGCACCCAGAGATACAGAGGGAAAAAAAATGCAACAAACAGAAAAAAAAAAATCTCTGACAACTCTGACAACTTTTTTCTTTCACAATATTTTTCCCTTCTGTCAGTACCATATAATTTTCAGTTTAGGCCGGTGATACTGTTATGATTTGGTAGCTGAGGAGAGCAGGCAAAAAAGGAAATACACCAGAGCAGTTGGAAACTATGAGATTGCAGTACCCTGACTAACCACCACAACTAGAGGCAGCCGTGAAACGTTCCTACGTTGGTCCTAGACGCCTCGTCACAGCCTGAGAAACTAACTACAACTAAAGATAGAAAGAGGAAAGCTATCTGCCCCGGAGCAGATCCCCAAAGAACATAGAAAGCCCCCAAACATGTAATGGCGGTTAGACAAGAAGAAATACTGACACAGACAGAAAATAGTATGAGCAAACGTTGGGGCCCAAACTTACTAAATAGAAAAGGATAGGAAGGGCACTTACTGCAATCCCAAAAAACCCTGAAAAGCACCAACTCTACTAATTTCAAAAACACCTGAGATCACACGACCGCTACCACCTAAATTAGTTCTCTGGTGTAACCAAAAACAAAACAGCAGCCACTGAAAAAACTGGAAAAAGCAAATGTACAAACATCAGTGGCTGAACTGAGAGGCAAAAGCCCCCAGAGGGGACCCTGAAGGCCCCCAAAGAATGGCAGGACAAAATGCAAAAATCAAGCACAAAAACAAAAAGAAGAAAATGTCTTATCTGTTAGCAGTAGATTCAGACACGACACAGCAGGCTACCAAGGAAACAGGAATCAAGGATTGAGACCAGAACAATTGATCACCGGCAACCCTGATGGGAAGGTGACTCCCTTATATAAGACCAGTCAGTAACACCTGATTCCCAATCCTCACAATCTTCACTGGACAGTCCAGTACCGTTTGTAACCACCAGAGGGAGCTTCTGCTCAGAACTCATTTCCAGCCTATTCACAATAATTGTCACAGTTAAATGTCTACATTTTTTTATACAAAATTCAAACCCCTTTCCAAAATTGATGTGATAGGAAAAGCGAAGGTAGTTGCATGTTCAAAAAGCTACGCCTGCAACAGGGTGCCATATTGGTGTAATATGTAAGAATATAAAGTTTGACCAGTAAAACAGATGTGCCAAAAAATAATTATTTGTGACACACACTCTTTGAGGGGTAGACAGTCACAATTATAGTCTGGATTTTATGGAACTTTCTTTTGTATTATTAAAAAAGAATTATTTCTTGTCCCGGTGAAAAAATTAAAATCCATAGGACCTCTCCGGAGAGTGGACATATCACATTGAACATATGGTATTATAATGATGCAAGAGAGAAACTAATTATAGCTGGGGAAGTGAGTGGGAGAAATAACACTTAAATCTCCATTGAAGTAGGGGTCTCCTGCCATTAACAGGTAATGACCACAGGAGATTTGTTCTGGGTAAAAGATAGCAAGACTGAGATTTTTTTATGATGAGGCAGGGAAGTATGCTTCCAAACCAAAGAGCTTCCTCTTATCAAAGCAAAGCATATTAGCAATGAATATTAGGCCTTGCATTGATCCGATATTTATGGGAGATATATTTTCATCACAGTGAAGGGACGTACATAACGCATTCACTCACATCACCATATTGGTCCAATGGATGGTGTTATCCAGGCCTTGTTTCATCTCTATAGACAGATAAAATTGCGATAAGAAACATTAAGACAATATCTACCACTTTGGACATCCAGGAGCGAAAATATCACAAAAGTTAGAGATCTCATAAAATTCTAACATGCCTATCACGTCAGACATCCAACCCCCATATGACCTCCCAAAAAGGAGGTATGAGGGTGTAACCTTGATCTAATAAAAAGAAGATTTTGGTTGTCTTTCTTATTCTGGAAGACATAATTCTCTGTAGGAGTGTTCCAATTTCCCAATCAAAGTGCTTCCTTCCATAAAGATAAGAGCCATTCGTGCAACATCAGGTTTAGCAATTTTCTTTTGTTATTCCTTTCAATGTTATGTAATTGTATATATTGCATTATTTTGTTCCCATTTTGCATCATCTTTCTATATTTTTTTTATAAACCCTGCCTACCTTTTTGGATTAAATATATAAAATGTAATAGCTCTGTTCCTCTTGCTCTGAAAACTGCACCTCTGAAGCCATTTGTGCCTGTAACTGGTGTTCATTCGACCTGTATAAACAATTGGTGGTGGCAGCTAGCAGTTCTTTTTTCTTATTGTGGAGTTGGCAGTGAAGTTACCAGGGTATATATACAGTGGCATGTAGAAGTTTTGGCCCCCCTGGTCAAAATTACTGTCATTGCGCACAATAAAGCAAGTTGAAGATGAAATAATCTCCAAAAGTGCTAGTTAAAGACACATTGTAGTTTAGACAAAAAAAAATACATATATATTTTTTTCATCTTTTACATGTTATAAATTATAAAAAGGAAAATGGGCTGATGCAAAAGCTTGGGCACCCTGCATGGTTAGTACCTAGTAGCACCCCATTTTGCAAGTATCACAGCTTGTAATTTTTTTTTTGTAGCCAGCCAAGAGTCTTTGAATTCTTGTTTGAGAGATTTTCATCCTTGGAAAATTATTTCAGTTCTGTGAAATTCCTCTGTCATCTTGCATGCACTGCAATTTTGAGGTCTAGCCACAGATTTTCAATGATGTTCAGATCAGTGGCCTGTGAGGGCCATTGTAAAACCTTCAGTCAGCTTGCACCTTTTCAGGTAGGCAATTGTGGATTTTGACATGTGGTAGGATCATTATCCATTTGTAAAGGCCATCCTCTTCTCAACTTCAGCTTTTTTTTACATATGGTGTTATGTTTGCATCAAGAATTTTATTCAAATTTCATTGAATCCATTCTTCTCTCTACCAGTGAAATATTTCTCATGCTGTTGGCTACAAAAACAACCCCAAAAGTGATTGAGCCACCCCCAAGCTTAATGGTCTTTTCCTAAAATTCTATGCCCTTTTTTTCTCCACACATACCTTTGATCATTGTGGCCAAACAGTTCTATTTTAACTTTATCGGTTACAGGACTTGTTCCCAAAATGCATCAGACTTGTTTAGATGTTCTTTGCATATTTATGATGCTGAATTTTATGGGGGGATGCAGGAGAGTTTTTCTTCTAATGACTCTTCCATGAAGGCCATATTTGTGCGGTTGTTTTTGAACAGTAAAACAAAGTACCACAACTACAGAGTCTGCTAAATCTTACTCAAGGTATTATGCAGTCAATCGGGGAGTCTGATTTGCCTCTCTAGCAATCCTACGAGCAGCTCTCACTGAAATTTTGCTTGGTCTTTGAAACATTACCTTAACCTCCACTTTTCCTGCTAACTGCCATTTCTTAGTTACATTTCAAACTGAGGAAAGGGCAACTTGAAAACGCTTTGCTATCTTCTTATACCCTTCTCCTACTTTGTGGGCCTCCACCATTTTTATTTTCAGAGTGCAAGGCAGCTGCTTAGTAGAACCCATGGCTGCTGTTTTTTGGCACAAGGTTAGAGGAGGCTGGATTTTTATAAAGCTGGGAAATTTGCATCATCTGGCCTTTCCTAACGATGATAGTGAACAAGCCATAACCCTAACAGGCTTATTAAGGTCTAATAATAATGTTAATTCTACAGCGCCAACATATTCTACAGCACTTTCCATTTTAGAGAGGACTTGTACAGACAATAAAAGACAATAGAAAAAGTCAGCTTACCAGACCCAGTTTTTAGACTTCCTTTTTGCACTCTGGCGCCTCGCACGGATAGGGGTGAGACAGCCACAGCAATATCCAAACAGGGAGAGAGGTCCTGCGAGTGGCGGAGGTGACTAAAAAGTAACTTTTATTTCTTGTGAATAAAATAAACCAACATATGGCATCCAGCGTTTAAACACACTTAGCAGCAGAAATCAACGATCAACACGTTTCGACTTTCCGTCTTATTCATGATCACATTGATCGTTGATTTCTGCTGCTAAGTATGTTTTAACACTGGCTGCCTATGTTGGTTTATTTTATTCACAAGAAATAAAGTAAATTTTAGTCACCTTCGCCACTCACTGGATCTCTCTCCCTGTTTGGACAATAAAAGACATTACAGAATAACAACAGTCACATAAATCAACAGATACCAACTAGGAGCTCGCAAGCGTACAATCTGTGAGCAAACAGGCAAGACACGAAAGGTCAATGGTAACAATTTCTTGTATTATACGGTCTAACCATCAATATGATAAATAGGGTGTTCACGTAATGATGCATGAACCGGTCACCAAAAAGTATGTGTACGGACACAGAGGGCTATTAAGTGCATGTAGGGTTTGTGAACTGATGATACGAGGGTAATGGTTTGGAAGAAAATCTTGTATGGGCAAAAAAGAGATAGTTCGATAAGTATATTGAGGTGATAGACCAGGCTAAAGAAATGCGTTTTTAGGGCACACTTAAAACCCATATGATTCTATGGGTATTGGGGATTAATCGAAGTGTCCTTGGTAACTCAAGAAGTCTTGGAGACGTGAATGGGAGGTTCGGATTATTGAGGATGCTAATCTTAGGTCATTACCAGAACAGAGGGCATAGGTAGGTTGGTTGACTGAGATGAGGGAGAAGATGTAGAGTGGTGCTGAAGCTGAACTCTATATCGGATTGTCAACCAGTGTGATAACTGACACGGGTAGAGGCATCAGTGTAGCGGTTGGCGAGGAATATGATCCTGGCTGCTGCATTCATGACAGATTGGAGAGGGGAGAGTTTAGTAAGAGGGAGACTGTCAGGGACACCGCACTGCACTTGCTCACTGAGCCAGTGCGTGTGTCCTTAGTGAACAAACTATGCCCAAAGATACCTGTAGCAGAGCCGCAGCAGAGATGACGTGTGTTTCTCAGTAACAGGACCTTCCACATGTGACTGCTAGTGGGCGTCTCTCAGAGTCAGCAGTAGCAGATAGAGAATGCTTCAGACCAAAGGACCTGCGGGCACGTGACTGCTAGTGGGCGTGGCCTAAGCTCCAGAAAGCTATGAGGTGAAGGAAAACTCCTAGAAGGGTAACTACGGGACACAGTTACCAAGGGGCATATACCGAACGGATAATCAGAACGTAGCCAAGGGGTCATACACATAGAGGGTGACGAAGTACAAGAGGAGCAGGCAGAGCGGAGTCAGAACGTAGCCAAGAGTCATACACGTAGAGAGCGACGAAGTACAAGAGGAGCAGGCAGAGCGGAGTCAGAACGTAGCCAAGGGTCATACATGTAGAGGGCAGCAGAGTACAAAAGGGACAGGCAAAACTCAAAACAGGGACACAGCCAAATCAGAACCAGACAAACAGAACGTAGCACAGGCACAAAGCACTGGCACAAGCACAACAGGGTCACACACACTCGGCCAAGGGTCAGAGTATAAGCGACAGAGGATGGCACCACAATGAGGCTATAAAAAGCCTCCCAGAATCCCAGAGTGAGGCCATCCCGGTTAACCCTAAAACCACTTAATCCCAGAAACTCAGCAGACCATGACAGAGACCCATTAGTAGAGAGTTGCAATAGTCCAGATGAGAATGAATAAGATCAAGAGTAAGAGTTTTTGCAGAGTCAATGGTAAGAAAAGGTCGAATTCTAGAAATGTTTTTGAGGTGTAGATGACATGAGCAGGCGATCGGATGTGGGAAATGAAGGAAAGATCTCAATCAAGTTTGACCCCAAGACCGCTGGCATGTTGCTAGGAAATAATGGTTGAACCACACACGGAAATGGCAATATCGGTTAGTCGAGGGAGGAAGCACAAGTAGTTCAGTTCTTGACAGGTTCAGTTTCAGATAGAGGGAGGACATGATGTTAGAGACAGCGGAAAGACAATCACTGATGTTTTGTAATAATGCAAGTGTGATGTCAGGAGTAGAGTTGTATAATTGAGTGTCATCTGCATAGAGATGGTACTGAAAACCAAATCTACAGATTATTTGTACAATAGGGGCAGTGTATAAGGTAAGAGGAGGGGTTAGGATTGATTCTTGAGGAACCTTGACAGTAAGGGTAAAAGCAGAGGAAGAGGAACAAGCATAAGATACAGTGAAGAAGCGGTCAGAGAGATAGGAGAACCAGGAGGGAACGTTGTTCTTGAGGCCCATAGAGTATAGCATAGTGAAGAGGAGTTGGTGATCCACAGTGTTGAATGCTGCAGAGAGATCCAGGAGAATCAACATGGATTAGTGACCATTAGATTTAGCTGTTAGTAAATCATTAAAGACTTTAGTAAGGGCAGTTTCAGTAGAGTAGAAAAAGCGGAAACTGGATTGTAGAGGGTCAAGAAGATAGAGAAGGCAGATTAGACAGGAGTAGACCAAGTGTTACAGGATTTTAGAGATGAATGGAAGATTAGACACAGGTTTATGGTTAGCAGCACAGTTTTGGTAGAGGGATGGTTTTTTAATCCATTTCTGACATCTGACGTACTATCCTGTCCATGTGACATGGACCCCTATGACCATGGACGGGATAGTACGTCTTACGCGATCAGCCGCACTCATGGGGGGAGCGCGGCCGATCGTGGCCAGGTGTCAGCTGATTCTCTCAGCTGACACCCTGCACTAAGTGCCAGGAGCGGTCACGGACCTCTCCCAGCACTTTAACCCCTGGAACACTGCGATCAAACATGATTGCAGCGTTCCGGAACAGGTAGAAGGGCTGTCAGGAGCTGACAGCCTCTCTGCCTTTGGATCGGAGACATGACACAGGGTCCCGATCGCTGCTATGGAGACCCGATGTCGTCATGACGACATCCAGGTCTCCAGAGCTGAGAGACTTCCTGACATGCGCAGTGCATGTCAGGAAGACTCTCAGGTTAGTGTAATAGAAGCTGCACCGCTGACAGCTTCTATAGCATGCAGATCTGCATGCTATAGGAGCTATAAGCCTGCAGAAAATGAGTGTCCCATAATGGGACAAAGTGTAAAACTAAGAATTAAATAAAAAAATTTTTTTAAATAATTAAAAATATTTTTAAAAAATAATAAAAAAATCAATATTTATTTTACCATTAAATCAATATTTGAATTAAAAAAATCAAAACAATAATACAACACATATTTGGCATCGCCGCGTCCGTAACGACCCGACCTATAAATCTGTCCCACTAGTTAACCCCTTTAGCGAACACCATAAAATAAAGCAAAAAAACAATGCTTTATCATCATACAACCGAACAAAAAGTGGAATAACACGTGATCAAAATAACGGATATAAATAAATGTGGCAACACTGAAAACGTTATCTTGTCCCCAAAAAACAAGCTGCCATATAGCTCCATCACTGGAAAAATAAAAAAGTTATAGCTCTCAGAATAAAGCGATGCAAAAATAATTATTTTTTATCTAAAATAGTTTTATTGTAGAAAAGCACGAAAACATAAAAAAATTATATAAATGAGGTATCGCTGTCATCGTACTGACCCGAAGAATAAAACTGCTTTATCAAGTTTATCACACACGGAACGGTATAAACGCCCCCCCCAAATAAATTCATGAATTGGTGGTTTTTGTTCAATCTGCCTCACAAAAATCGGAATAAAAAGCTAACAAAAAAATGTCATGTGCCCGAAAATGGTGCCAATAAAACGTCAACTCGTCCGCAAAAAACAAGACCTCACATGACTCTGTGGGCCAAAATATGAAAAAACGATAGCTCTCAAAATGTGGTGATGCAAAAACAATTTTTTGCAATAAAAAGCATCTTTTAGTGTTTGACAACTGCCATACATAAAAACCCGCTATAAATAGTAAATCAAAACCCCCTTTATCACACCCTTAGTTTGGGAAAAATAATAAAATGAAAAAATGTATTTATTTCCATTTTCCCATTAGGGTTAGGGTTGGGGCTAAAGTTAGGGTTAGGGCTAAGGTTAGGGTTGAGACTAAAGTTAGGGTTAGGATTGGGGCTAATGTTAGGGTTAGGGTTGGGGCTAGAGTTGGGGTTAGGCTTTGGATTACGGTTACGGTTGGGATTAGGGTTAAGGGTGTGTTAAGGTTAGGTTTGTGGTTAGGGTTGCTATTAGGGTTAGGGGTGTGTTGGGGTTAGGGTTGGAGTTAGAATTGGGAGGTTTCCACTGTTTAGGCACATCAGGGGCTCTCCAAACGCGACATGGCATCTGATCTCAATTCTAGCCAATTCTGCGTTGAAAAAGTAAAATGGTGCTTCTTCCCTTCTGAACTCTACCATGCGCCCAAACAGTGGTTTACCCCACATATTGGGTATCAGCATACTCGGGACAAATTGCACAACAACTTTGGTGGTCCAATTATTCCTGTTACCCTTAGGAAAATAAAAAATTGGGGGTGAAAATATCATTTTTTTTGGAAAAAATATTTTATTTTTACGGCTCTGCGTTATAAACTTCTATGAAGCACTTGGGGGTTCAAAGTGCTCACCACATATCTAGATAAGTTCCTTAGGGGGTCTTCTTTCAAAAATGGTGTCACTTGTAGGGATTTTCTACTGTTTAGGCACATCAAGGGCTCTCTAAACGGGACATGGCATCCGATCTCAATTCCAGTCAAGTTTGCATTGAAAAGTCAAACGGCGCTCCTTCCCTTCTTAGCTCTGCCATGCGCCCAAATAGTGGTTTTCCCCACATATGAGGTATCAGCGTACTAAGGACAAATTGCACAACTTTTGGAGTCCATTTTTTCCTGTTACCATTAGTAAAATAAAAAAATTGGATCTGAAGTAAATTGTATGTGAAAAAAAGTTAAGTGTTCATTTTTTTTAAACATTCCAAAAATTCCTCTGAAGCACCTGAAGGGTTAATAAACTTTTTGAATGTGATTTTGAGCACCTTCAGGGTGCAGTTTTTAGAATGGTCTCACTTTTGGGTATTTTATATCATATAGACCTCTCAAAGTGACTTCAAATGTGATGTGGTCCCTAAAAAATGGTGTTGTAAAAATGAGAAATCGCTGGTCAAATTTTAACACTTATAACTTCCTAAGAAAAAAAATTGTGGTTCCAAAATTGTGCTGATGTAAAGTAGACATATGGGAAATGTTATTTATTAACTATTTTGTGCGATATAACTCTCTGATTTAAGGGCATAAAAATTAAAAGTTTGAAAATTGCAAAATTTTCGCCAAATTTCCATTTTTTTCACAAATAAGCGCAAGATATATCGAAGAACTTTTACCACTAACGTGACGTACAATATGTCACGAAAAAGCATTCTCAGTATCGCCAAGATCCATTGAAGCATTCCAGAGTTAAAATCTCATAAATGGACTGTCGTCAGAATTGTAAAAATTGGCCTGGTCATTAACGTGCAAACCCTCTGGGGTAAAGGGGTTAAGTCACATGCTGTGCATATCCTTGTGATCCTCCTTGAGATGGTTCTACTCCTTCATTGGAGTCCAGCTATGTTTAATAATTAAACTAATAGGACTTGATTTGTAAAGGCACACACCTGTCCATATAAGACCTCACAGCTCGCAGTGCATGTCAGACCAAATGAGAATCATGAGGTCAAAGGAACTGGCCAAGGAGTTCAGAGACAGAATTGTGGCAAGCCACACATCTGGCCAAGGTTACAAAAGAATTTTTGCAGTACTCAATGTTCCTAAGAGCACAGTGGCCTACATAATCCTTAAATGGAAGAAGTTTGTGACCACCAGAAGTCTTCCTAGACCTGGCTGTCCAGCCAAGCTCAGCAATCATCAAAAGCAATAAAAAAGGATTTTGGGGATATGTCAAAAGTAAAAGAAAAGTCAAAGATGCTATAGGATTTTTACAGGATGAAAATGATGAAATGGTAAGAATGGATGTTGAGAAGGCCAAACTTTTAAATTCTTATTTTGCATCTGTTTTCTCTCAGAAAGGAAATGTAACATCAACTGATCTTCACTGTCGTATTAAAGAAATAGGAGAATCCAGGATATCTATAAACAGAAAGATAGTGAGGAAACACTTAGCTAACATAAATGAATTCAAGTCTCCAGGTCCAGATGAATTACACCCCAGAATACTGAAGGAGATAGCAGAAGAAATTTTTGAACCACTCTCCATAATCTTTGAAAATTCTTGGAGAATAGGAGAAGTCCCAGAAGACTGGAGAAGAGCAAATGTTGTTCCTATCTTCAAAAAGGGGAAGAAGGTGGGACCCAGGGAACTATAGGTCGGTGAATCTGACTTCTATACCAGGAAAGATCTTTGAACAAATTATTAAACAACATGTATGTAAGTACCTGAATAAGAATCAAGTGATTAACTAATAAGTCATGTCAGACTAAATTTCCTTCTACGAAAGAATCACTGACTGGGTGGATCAGGGAAATGCTGTAGATATAGTATATCTTGACTTCTGCAAAGCATTTGACAAAGTATCTCACACAATCCTTATTGAAAAAATTACTAAGTATGGAATGGACAATGCAACGGTTAGGTGGATTTATAACTGGCTTAGTGATCGGACCCAAAGAGTGGTCGTAAATGGCTGCACATCCAGTTGGAAGAATGTCTCAAGTGGGATACTACAGGGCTCTGTCCTGGGTCCTGTATTGTTCAACATCTTTATCAATGATATAGATGAAGGAATTGAGGGTAAACTGATTACATTTGCTGATGACACAAAGCTAGGAGAGATAGCTAATACTAGAGAATAGAGAGAGAGGATTCAAAAAGATATAAATAAACTGGAGCCGTGGACAGTAACTAATAGAATGCTTTTTAACATGGAAAAATGCAAAGTACTACATCTGGGCAATAAAAGTGAAAAAAGCATATACAGAATGGGAGGAATAGGGCTAAGTAACAGCACATGTGAAAAAGACTTAGGTATACTAATAGATCACAGACCGAACATGAGTCAACAGTGTCATGCAGCAGCAAAAAGGCAATTACAATTCTGGGATGTATTAACAGAAGCATACAGTCTAGATCACGTGAAGTCATTATCCCTCTACTCTCTTTGTCAGACTCATCTGGAAATACTGTGTCCAGTTTTGGTACCACATTTTAAAAAGATGTCAACAAACTGAGCAAGTTCAGAGAAGAGCGACCAGAATGGTGATGGTCTGCAAACCAGTCCTATGAGGACGGTTACCGGATTTGGAATGTTAGCTTGCAAAAAACAAGACTGAGAGGAGACTTAATAGCTGTCTACAAATATCTCAAGTACTGTCACATTGTAGAAGATCATCTTTATTATCATTTGTACAAAGAAAGACTAAGCAATGGGATGAACTGAATGGAGATCACAGATTAGATAATAGAAAAAACTTTTTGACAGGGTGATAAATGAGTGGAACAGGCTGCCGAGAGGTGTGAGTTCTCTTCAATGGAAGTCTTCAAACAGAGGCTGTACAGACATTGACTGGGATGATTTAGTGAAACTGCTTTGAGCAGAAGGTGGACAATGAGAGAGGTTAAAAAGGAACCCCAAGATCACTGCAGATGCAGTAGGGAGATGGATAAAGTTCCACAAAGTCAACTATCACTGCAGCCTCCACCAGTCGGCCTTTATGGCAGAGTGCCCGACGAAACCCTCCCCACTGCCAGACATATGAAAGCCCGCATAGAGTTTGCTAAAAAAAAAAACACATGGAAGGATCCAGACTATGAGAATAGATTCCTGGTCTGATAAGACGAAGATAGAACTTATGTGAATTCTAAGTGGTATGTGTTGAGAAAACAGCACTTCTCATCACCTGCCCAATACATCCCAACAGTGAAACATGGTAGTGGCAGCATCATGCTATGGGGTGTTTTCAGCTGCAGGGACAGGACGACTGTTGCAATTGAAGGAAACATGAATGCGGCCAAGTACAGAGATACAGTACAGACCGAAAGTTTGGACACCCTCTCATTCAAATTTTTCCTGTATTTTCATGACTATGGAAATTGTACATTCACACTGAAGGCATCAAAACTATGAATAACACATGTGGAATTATATACTTAACAAAAAGTGTGAACAACTGAAATATGTCTTATACTTAGGTTCTTCAAGTAGCCACCTTTTGCTTGATTATGCTTTGCACACTCTTGGCATTCTCTGATGAGCTTCAGAGGTAGTCACCGAAACGGTTTTCACTTCACAGTGTGCCCTGTCAGGTTTAATAAGTGTGATTCTTGCTTATAATGGGTTAGGACCATGAGTTGTGTTGTGCAGAAGTTTGGTGGATACACAGCAGATAGTCCTACTGAATAAACTGTTAGAATTTGTATTATGGCAGAAAAAAGCAGCTAAGTAAAGGAAACGAGTGGCCATCATTACTTTCGATGTGCAGTTGTAAACCATCAGCGCTACAAGAAACTGCGTCACATTTAGGACCCCAAGAAGAAGACCAAGAGTCACCTCTGCTTCTGAGGATAAGTTTATCCGGTCACCAGCCTCAGAAATCGCAGTTAACAGCAGCTGAGATTAGAGACCAGGTCAATGCCACACAGAGTTCTAGCAAACAGACACATCTCTACAACAACTGTTATGAGGAGACTTTGTGCAGCAGCCTTAATGGTAAAATAGCTGCTAGGAACCACTGATAAGGACAGGCAACAAGCAGAAAGAGACTTGTTTGGGCTAAAGAACAACACAAGGAATGACATTAGACCAGTGGAAATCTGTGCTTGGTCTGATGAGTCAAATTGAGATCTTTGGTTCTAACCACCGGTCTTTGTGCGACGCAGAAAGGTGAACGTATGATCTACATGCCTGGTTCCACCGTGAAGCATGGAGGAGGAGGTGTGATGTTGGGAGTGCTTTGCTGGCGACACTGTTGGGGTTTATTCAAATTGAAGGCATACTGAACCAGCATAGCTACCACAGCATCTTGCAGCGGCATGCTATTCCATCCGGTTTGCATTTAGTTGGACCATCATTTATTTTTCAACAGGCAATGACCCCAAACACACCTACAGGCTGTGTAAGGGCTATTTGACCAAGAAGGAGAGTGATGGGGTGCTACGCCAGATGACCTGGCCTCCACAGTCACCAGACCTGAACCCAATCGAGATGGTTTGGGGTGAGCTGGACCGCAGAGTGAAGGCAAAAGGGCCAACAAGTGCTAAGCATCTCTGGGAACTCCTTCAAGACTGTTGGAAGACCATTTCCGTTGACTACCTCTTGAAGCTCATCAAGAGAATGCCAAGAGTGTAAAAAGCAGTAATCAAAACAAAAGGTGGCTACTTTGAACAACCTAGAATATAAGACATATTTTCAGTTGTTTCACACTTTTTTGTCAACTATATAATTCCACATGTGTTAATTCAGTTTTGATGCCTTCAGTGTGAATGTACAATTTTCATAGTAATGAAAATATCGAAAAATCTTTGAAAAATTGTTCTTGGGTGGTAGCCCTGATTTAAAAAGGTCTTTCTGAGGCGACCAAGGTGTTCAATTTAGGAATTTGCTCCTAAGACCTTGTGGGAGCATCACAAAACATTACCAGACCCCAGAGGGCAATAAACTTTCACACTCCTTATCTATGAACTGGTCCAATATTTATTGCCACAACTGTTCATCCTCTCCCATAATGACAGTTCTGCTTTACGTCACTTGTCTGTTTCTGTGCTGTGTTGTGTATAAATATGTGATTCTTCAGATGTTGTATTAGTCTTTGCCTGATGAAGAGACCTGAATAATCTCGAAAGCTTGCAATTTGTTACCATCTTTTCAGTTAGCCATTAAAAGGTATCAACCACTGAGGACTCTCAATTCTAAATATTTTTCTATCTACTGGCTAACACGGTACTTTGCTGTATCAAGAGTGTGCAAAGCAGTCATCAAAGCAAAAGGTGGCTACTTTGAAGAACCTAGAATATAAGACATATTTTCAGTTGTTTCACACTTTTTTGTTAAGTATATACCGTATATACTCGAGTATAAGCCGACCCGAGTATAAGCTGAGCCCCCTAATTTTGCCACAAAAAACTGGGAAAACTTACTGACTCGAGTATAAGCCTAGGGTGGAAAATGAGATTATGCCCTATATGCTGCCCATGTATTATGCCCCATAATGTATGATGCCCCATAGATGCTCATGATTTGCCCCATAGATGCTCCATAGATTATGCCCCATAGATTGTCCATAGATATGTGTCCCCCATATATGATCCAAGATAGATTATGCCCCCATAGATGCTCCATAGATTGTGCCCCCATATATGAAATCCATAGATTATGCCCCCATAGATGCTCCATAGATTATGCCCCATAGATTATGCCCCCATAGATTATTCCCCCAATATGATTTGCCCCCATAGATTATGCCCCCATAGATTTATTCCCCCATAAGATATATTCCCCATAGATTATCCCCCATAGATTATGCCCCCATAGATTATGCCCCCATATAGATGCTCCATAGTATATAGGCCTCAATTGCTGCTGCAGCCGAAAAAAAAAAAAAAGACATACTCACCTCTCGTCGCTGAGGGCCAGGTGCCGGTGTCCTGAGCAGGCGGGACACCGGCGCGCTATGGGGGACAGGTGCCGGTGTCACCGCTCGCTCAGGGCCCCGGCACCTGAGACATTTACCTGTCACCGCTGATCGCCGCCGTCTTCCGGGTCCTCCAGCAGTGAATGATCAGGCAGAGGGCGCTGCGCACAGTAACTACGTCATCGCGCCCTCTGCCTGAACATCGCAGCAAGAGGACCCGAGGACACAGCGGAACGGGACAGGTAAATATCGCATATACTTACCCTTCTGCTGGCGCGTCTCTGCCCTGCTCTTCTCCCACGGTCCCGGCGCCTGTGTTCAGCGGTCACGTGTTACCGCTCATTAAAGTCATGAATATGTGCATATTCATGACTTTAATGAGCGGTACCACTGATGGCTGAATACTGGCGCTGGGATCGTGGGAGAAGAGCAGGGGCTGCAGAGACTGGGCCGGCGGAGGGGTGAGTATACAGGACAGCTGCGCTCCCCCTCCTCCGCCGACCCCCTGGTATATGACTCGAATATAAGCCGAGAGGGGGACTTTCAGCCCTAAAAAATGGGCTGAAGATCTCGGCTTATATTCGAGTATATACGGTAATTCCACATGTATTAATTCATAGCTTTGATGCCTTCAGTGTGAATTTACAATTTTCATAGTCATGAAAATACAGAAAAATCTTTAAATGAGAAGGTGTGTCCAAACTTTTGGTCTGTACTGTATGTCGAGGTAAGGAGGGAATGTGTAGTCTGGTCATGGTGTATGTTGTTTTGCACATATTTGTTGCTGAGGCCAGAGATTAATTGCAGCAGACAGTTGAGATGATAGATAGACAGGTGATCATACTTTCCATTTGAGCAGGGCTCCTTTGGTATCTACTGTATTTCCAAAACTTGTAGAAAAACGTTTAAAACTATCCACCATACTAAGAAGTGACTGACAGAGACTGGGACAATGTGCTGGACAGGAGAAAATGAGACTATAAATTAAGGTACAGGTGCGGTAAGAAAGGTAAAGCGCTTTTACTTTTAGTTAACATTACTTGTATTTTATGGTTGATAAAAATGCGTGTCTAGTAGTGTTGAGCGATACTGCTCGATATCTAAAAATATCGGATCGGAATGGTATCGCCGATATCACTAAATATCGGCGATATCCGATTCCGATACCGGAAGTCCAATGTAAGTCTATGGGAACCAAATATCGACATTAAAAAAAACCCATTCTTGCCTTGTTGGTTAATTGTACATGAAGGAAAACAACAAAGAGTAATGTAGAATGTATTGGGGGAGGTTGAGGAGACAATAAAGGCATACATGTTTAACCCAATGCATTGGAATAGCATTAATATATTTTTTTTTGGAAATACGTTTGGATTGACGAACAAATTGACAATGTTGTTAACCTTTTTTCTATTTTGGCAAATATGTATGTTTCACAACTTCCATGCTCTTCACCTTTTTAACTTTTGCCAGTGCCACACTTTCTCCTTCATAATCTTCAGCAGCATCATCTTTCTCATCAAATTATTCTTCATCTTCACCTTCTTAATCTTCTTCTTAAACTTCTTGCTATTCATGTTTTTGTTTACATTACTCATATTGTTATTATTAAACTATTAATCTTCTTCATATTCAAATTCTTCATCTTCTTCCTCTTCATCTTCTTCATCATATTCTTATTTGTGACAGAGATTCTTGTACTTGTAATCTGTAAAAGTATGAATTTTTCATTCTTCCGTTCTTGCTGTCACAAAAGATTTAAATTACAACAGTATTTGTCCGTGTTCAGTTTAGCCTGCAGCAGCAGGCATTTTCCAGGGGCACCACGAGGAGGAACGGACTCACCCCCATACACTGCTTAGTCTTCTTCTGCTTAGAATTTAGAGCATATATTTTGCTCTTCATTTTGGTCTTATACTTCATGTTCTTCTGCTTTTTGATCTTCTGCTTATTGTTCTTCTGTCTCTTGTTCTGTATCTTGTAGTTTGTCTTAACCTTCTTTGTCCTGTTGGTGATCTTCTTCTGGGTAATCTTTTATTTTTTCTTTGTGATGGTGTTCAGGCTGGTTGGCTTCATGCTCGTCGTCCTTGTTGTCGTCATCTTCTTCTGGGTGGTCTTTAAGGTCGTCTAATTTCCGAGAACCAGCTGACGTTACTGGAACCCGGACGGGTATCAGATGGAGCAAGAGACAATGGAAGTAACGAGGACCAGCTGACTGTGCTGGAACCCGGAGGGGCAGCAGAAGGAAAAGAGGCAATGTTACAACCGAGTACCAGCTGACGTTACTGTGACACGGTTACTAAGCAGGAGGTACCTGTGCTCCAAAGCACTACCAAGGACCAGCAGACGTTGGTGGAACTCGGATACGGAGATGGAGGCACCTAGGCCAAAGGCACTGGGGAGAACCAGTTGACGGTACTGGACCCCGGACGGGTAGCAGAAGGAAAAGAGGCAATGTCACAACCGAGTACCAGCTGACGTTACTGTGACACGGTTCCTAAGCAGGAGGTACCTGTGCTCCAAAGCACTACCAAGGACCAGCAGACGTTGGTGGAACTCGGATACGGAGATGGAGGCACCTAGGCCAAAGGCACTGGGGAGAACCAGTTGACGGTACTGGACCCCGGACGGGTAGCAGAACGCACCCATGAAAATGTAAGTTGACAGGACGCAAGCCGTCCGCAGTTACCGAATCACACAGTCCTACAGTGGGTGCTTGTCCTATTGTCACAATGGAAACAGCCTTTATTTACATATCCCACAGCACACATAGGAATCACCTAAACTGCAGGCACCATAGAGTCGGCTAATCCGAATGCAACACGACAGCACAACTTATTGGAGGATAATTGACGTTCACACTGCCAGGAAACAGCTGTCGTGCTGTAACCAGGCTGGCCAGGAGTCAGTACCCCTGCCAATTACTTACGAGCAACAAATAGCGGTGTTGTAGCCCAGGGAGTAGAGTTCAGGTGGTAGAAAGATGAACATAACAGGAGACATGGAAAACGTTGCCAAACAGTTATTTAATCTGAAAACGGACAGGCAAATTCAGGTGAGATCCATGCCTTGTTCATTTCAGAAAAGTAAGCCGGTCTACATTCTCTGAGGATAGTCGCATGCGACGGTCTGTTACTACACCACCTGCAGCACTAAAGACGCGCTCAGATAATACACTGGCAGCAGGGCAAGCCAGCACCTCCAATGCATACTGGCTAAGCTCTGGCCATGTATCCAACTTAGAGACCCAAAATTTGAAAGGGGAAGAGGCATCTGGGAGTACACTTAGAGGGAAAGCCAAGTAGTCTGTCACCATTGTAAGCTTCCGGGGGATTTAGCTCTAGGATCGCTGTCTGGGTAGACAGAATGGCACGGAAACAGTTCATTCAGACAGCAGTTTGGTGAAAACTGGCCGCAACCAGTTTTATTAAAGTCCATAGCACACAGATAAAAACAAATCATAAACAGAAATCCTGGGCTTGTCTAGCCTCTAACTACACTTAGATAGATGGCCCTCTCTATCCGGGACCCAGACTCTACCAGTCTGTGCCCAAAACAACACATATCACATATGTTACCAGTGTGGAGTTTCACAGACACTCCTCCTTGTGTCTGAAAGCACCTTTGGGGAGATCCACTCCTATTCAGCCGCTATTCACACGGATTCTCACTGCGACTACTCCTGTGTCCGGGGTCCTTCCCGCACCCAGACTGAGATAGCTCACACTCCTCTAGAGACTGCTTCCTTGTGCCAGGACACCTCCCTGTGTCCGGGCTAAAGACAGTCCACACTCTTGGAGACACCTTCTGTGTCTGGACCCTTGTCCAGACTGAATGAGCTCTCTGACTGTGCTCCCAAGCACCTACTTCTGGCTTCCTAATCAACACCTGAGTGGATTCAGGTCTGAGCTGCAAGCGTGTACTGAATGGCAGGTGTAGTGACCTTTCTTTACCACCAGGTTTACAAAGCCACACATTTCGCTCATACCAGTCAGCAAGGTACTTAGGTGAAATATACACCTCATTCACCACATATTCCTTCACTGTCTCACATATCCCCTCCCTCTTCTCCAGACCGGAGGGCTGGTCATCCAGACCGGAGGGCTGGTCAACAATCCAACAGAGACAGTGAACTCTGGACCAGTCATGGCCCTCATCAGCTTCATCCTCACCACTGTCATAGCCAACATCAGTTTTCTCTTCATCTGAAGCATCCGCACTACCCTGTACCCTCCCAGGCCTATACTCTCTGCGGGCCTCGGGTATCCTACACGGTTTCATCTTGACCTTAGGGCCGGGCTCAGATTCAATATAGTGCCTGGCCAAAGTAGTACGACCAGACACATCAGAACACTTCTGCTGACTCTTCCTCAGAAACTCATGTACCTCCTGTCCCTGGTGCACTGACCACGTGTCACCAACTATCACAGAAGGTATAGGGGTTTTTCACTTTCTCCCAGTTCCCCACTTTCAGGCTCTTCTGGCAAGACATGCCCAGAAGCCTCACCGTCAGTCCTAGACTCTACCTCTTCAGCCACGTTCTGCATCCCATCTGGGCTCCCGTGTGTCTGCAGTGGCAACGGAGTGACACATCGCTTTTCCCATTTGTTGGGACGTGGCTCCGATGTAGCCTCCCTGAAAGTGCGCTTGAGCTCACCAATGCCAGCTACTGATCCGGACCGTAACCCGTCCACGCCGCTGTCTTCGGCAGAAACAGATTCCTGGACAGAGTCAGTCCCCATATCTTCAGTCTTGCTCCTCACAGCTTCACTTGAAACCTCAGCTTCTGATGAGGCATCTGGCTTGGTGACCACCACTTCCATGGCTTTTTCCACCTCTGCAGCATCACCTTCAGAGTCCTTGGCATGATGCAGATCCACACCACACACTGACAACTTCTCATCTTCAACAGCATCCACTTGTGCTGTGTTCAGTTTCAGAGTCCTGCCTTTAAAGCTCAGCTCTCCTCCTTTCACCTTAGTCTTCGCCAGGGAACCGGCCAACTGTACAACATCTTCAGATGCCATCCTCCGTCCGACTGCAAGGTCAGCCTCAGCCTTCCTCTCAGGACTCTCAATCTCCTCTGCTACCATGCCTTCCTCACTTGCACTGGTTGCTTTACTGTCATCAGATGACTCACTATCACCACCACTATCCCTGTCTGACCCCCTTTTCTCAGCCACATCTGGCTCACTTCCAGGGTTAGACACTTCATTTTCATTCACATCCGGCTCACTGTCAGGGCTATACCCTTCATTTTCATTCATATCCTGCTCACTTTCAGGAGTATAGAATTCATTCTCATTCATATCCTGCTCACTTTCAGGAGTATAGAATTCATTCTCATTCACATCCTGATCTGGAACCTTAGTTAACATGTCATCCACAACATTAACTTCATCATCTGGTCCCTCAAGTATGTGACTATGTGACAACCCCAGAACTACCCTTCTATATAGTTCAGGCACTAGGAGCTGACTCACAACCTCTCCCTGGACTTCAGTGTTTATGGCAACATGAGAGAACCTCTCCTCAGAGTCAGGCTCCTGGGAAACCTCATTTAGAACAATCATTTTCCTGTGCTGTTTTAAGAGAGGGTTCTCGCCACTGCTCACTCTCAAAACCGTCACAGGACACATGCAAGTCAGGGACACTCGGTTCCCGAGAACCACCATCCTCGTCTCCCAACATCACCTGCAAAGGAATTTCATCACTATCACAGTCATCATTATTATCAACATCATTATCATGACTATGATCAGTATTATCATCATTATCACATAATTTTAACATCCCACTAGCATCGTGTTCCGCCCCTCGGGACTGCGCACCCTCAATAGGAGCTTCATCACACTGTCCATCAGAAACATTTTTCCCCCAGAGATCCTTAGCCTGGGGAAAGTCACTACCCAATATGACGGGTTGCACCAGGTTCTTCACTACCCCCCCTTCATATGAAACCTCCCCGAGTTTGGGGACCAAGTCCACGGCAGTCTCTGGGTAGACTTTGATGTCTCCATGGATGCACACCATACTCAGGTGCTTATCAGGGATGAAGTCCCTTTCAATCAGGCTGTCACATACGGAAGTCACTGGACTCTCTGAGTCCAAGAGGGCCTGTGCTGGGCAGTCACTTACAACCACCGGGGACCCCTGTGGTCCAGTCTCTTCGGCTGAGGTGGACACACACACAGGCTCTGCGCAGGGAGAGAGGGATCTGCCATCATCACAACACATAGGCTCCCCCTCTATTGGACAGTTGGCTGCAATTTCACGCCAGCTCCAACACTGTCCATCACACTCTCCCACCCACATGTCCCCTCGGGCCTGAACCCGCTTATCAGCATACCCCATGTCCCCAACAGCTGGAACGCTCTTACCGCGAGAGTTCAGCGTCCGGGAACTCCGAAGTGACGACCTCTCAGACGGCTGTACCTCAGGAGGACGTGCTTGGGTGTAGCGGTCCACTATCACCTTTTCAACTCCATAATCAGGCCTGCTGACTGCAGACTCCCAACTGTATCTCCAGTCACGAACTCCCCTGGCACGGGCTGCAACCGTAACACCCAGCCGGGTAAGAATCTCCGCTTTCAACTTGCCATAGTCTTGGCTGTCCTGCTCGCTCAGGTCAGCATATGCCACCTGGGGCACTCCAATCAGATAGGGTGCGACCATCATGGCCCATTCAGATAGGGGCAGATTCTCCTTCTCTGCCAGTCTCTCAAACCTAGTGAGATATACCTCCACATCATCACGAGGTGTCATCTTTTTCAAGGACCGTCTTACCGCCCTCTTTACAGCGGACAACGCAGGTACCTTCACAACACCACTTCTGGACGAGGTGCTGAGAGCTGCAATCTGCTCCAACACCCGGTTATTCTCCTGCTGCTGCTGCAGGAATTGCTGCCGGTGCTGCAGGCGCTGCTGCTCCATGCTCTGCTGCATGCTTCGCTGGGCCTGCACCAGGTACTCAATGAGCTCCTCCATACTGCCGGACTCATCTGTCTCAATCACAGCAGTCTTATGTTGCACATTAACTTGTGCCATTTGTTCAAACAGCGCCTCCATGCTGTCATCCATGCTGTCAGACTTCTCTGTCTTAACAACTGTAGTCTTCACTCAAGACATACACACTACACAGCTTTTTTTTTTTTTTTTTTTTTTTCTCAGAAAAATTCAGCCTTGCTGTGCAAACACTTTTTTTTTTTTTTTCTTTTGCAAAGTCTATTAGGGCTACTGTCTCTTTAAGACTGCTCCACAAACTTTTCTTTTGCTGCTGCACATTCCACAGTCATTTTCACAACAAGTTCAGCTTTGCTGTGCATACATTTTCTCTCTGCAGACCCTATCAGGGCCACTGTCTCTCCAAGACTGCTCCAAACAGACGTTTCTGCTGACACACACTTTTTTTTTTTTTCTCTGTTGCTATTTCAATAGACTTCACCTTTAATGCTGTCTCTCGCCACTGTGCTGCATGCACACTCCAGCACTAACTGTACCAGGCCCTGCGCTGCCCCAGCATTCTCCGCCAATTGTAAGCTTCCGGGGGATTTAGCTCTAGGATCGCTGTCTGGGTAGACAGAATGGCACGGAAACAGTTCATTCAGACAGCAGTTTGGTGAAAACTGGCCGCAACCAGTTTTATTAAAGTCCATAGCACACAGATAAAAACAAATCATAAACAGAAATCCTGGGCTTGTCTAGCCTCTAACTACACTTAGATAGATGGCCCTCTCTATCCGGGACCCAGACTCTACCAGTCTGTGCCCAAAACAACACATATCACATATGTTACCAGTGTGGAGTTTCACAGACACTCCTCCTTGTGTCTGAAAGCACCTTTGGGGGAGATCCACTCCTATTCAGCCGCTATTCACACGGATTCTCACTGCGACTACTCCTGTGTCCGGGGTCCTTCCCGCACCCAGACTGAGATAGCTCACACTCCTCTAGAGACTGCTTCCTTGTGCCAGGACACCTCCCTGTGTCCGGGCTAAAGACAGTCCACACTCTTGGAGACACCTTCTGTGTCTGGACCCTTGTCCAGACTGAATGAGCTCTCTGACTGTGCTCCCAAGCACCTACTTCTGGCTTCCTAATCAACACCTGAGTGGATTCAGGTCTGAGCTGCAAGCGTGTACTGAATGGCAGGTGTAGTGACCTTTCTTTACCACCAGGTTTACAAAGCCACACATTTCGCTCATACCAGTCAGCAAGGTACTTAGGTGAAATATACACCTCATTCACCACATATTCCTTCACTGTCTCACACCATCTTACGGAAACGTTTCTTCCTGGTGACTGGAGCCGTCTCGGATGGTGTAGACCTTGCTGGCGCTGTCACAAAACTTCGCCACATTTGTAACATACAGCTCTTGCCCTGTGCAGAGGCGCTGCTTGTGCTCCCTCTTGTTGTAGAGGTGTCTACACTGCCTCGACGCACAGAGCTGCTTTGTAAAGCAGTAGCAGCAGCAGCTCTCTCGGCTGGAATGTACAACAGTATGGATTGCACCAGTGTGTCTTGGTACTCCTGCATTTTACGGTCCCGGTTCACCGGTGTGATGAGGGTTTGTAAGTTGTCCCGGTAGCGAGGGTCTAGGAGGGTGTACACCCAATAATCTGACGTGGTGAGAATGTGGGCGATGCGGCGGTCGTTTCTCAGGCACTGAAGCATGAAATCAACCATGTGCTGCAGACTCCCAACTGGCCAACAAAGGCTGTCCTCTGGAAGAGGCGTCATCTCTGCCTCCTCTGCATCACCCCACCCTCGCTCTACATACTGACTAGAGCGTTGTGTACCTCCCTCTGTAGGGATTTCTTCCTCCTCCATTGACTCCTCCTCCTCATCCTCCTCACAAAGTGAGCCCTGCCCAGCCCTTTGTGAGGAACCACGTTGCGCTGACTGTCCTGAAGGTAATTGAATTTGTGACTCCTCATCCTCCACCTCTTCCAAAACCTCTTCCTTTAGTGCTTTCAGTGATTTCTGAAGCAGGCAGATAAGGGGGACAGTCATGCTGACTAGTGCATCATCTGCACTCGCCATCCGCGTTGAGACATCAAACGCACGCAAAACGTCGCAGATGTCCTTCATAGAGGCCCACTCAGTAGTGGTGAAGTGTGAACGGCGCAAATTGCGAGTTGATTGCGCCTGTTGCAGCTGATACTCCATTACTGCTGGCTGCTGCTCACACAACCGCTCCAACATATGTAACGTGGAATTCCACCTGGTGGGTACGTCACATATGATGCGATGTTCAGGAAGGCGAAATCTGACTTGCAGAGCTGCAATGCGCGATCTGGCCATGCTGGAACGTCGCAAGTGAGCGCACTCTAGGCGGACCTTGTGCAGCAGTGCATCAAGATCCGGATAGTCCCTCAAAAAACTGCACGACCAAGTTGAGCACATGTGCCAGACATGGTATGTGAGTGAGGTTGCCAAGGCCCAGAGCTGCCACCAGATTTCGGCCATTGTCACACACTACCAAGCCTGGCTGGAGATTAGCTGACAAAAACCACACGTCGCTCTCCTGCTTGATGGCATCCCAGATCTCCTGCGCTGTGTGGCTTCGATTCCCCATGGAAATTAATTTCAGGACGGCCTGTTGACGTTTGGCCACGGCTGTGCTCATATCGGTCGCAACAGGTAAGCGTTCACGGGTCCATGTGGAGGTATACCGTGACGGCTCGTGCAGCGATGATTCTGAGGAACTGGAGTAGGAGGAGGAATCAATGTGTACAGACTGGATTCCTGCAATCCTTGGAGTTGGCAGAACACGTACAGCGCCACTGGCAAGATCTGTACCCGGCTCCACAACATTGACCCAATGGGCAGTGAGGGAAAGGTATCGTCCCTGGCCATGGGTACTGGTCCACGCATCGGTGGTCAGGTGGACCCTGCTACTGACGGCGTTTAGTAGCGCATGTTTAATGTTTCCCTCGACATGTTTTTGCAGAGCAGGGACGGCTTGCCTGCTGAAATAAAATCAGCTTGGCACATTATATTGTGGGACTGCCAATGCCATTAAGTTCTTGAAACTGTCAGTCTCCACCAGCCTGAATGACAGCATTTCAAGGGACAGGAGTTTTGCAATGCCAGCATTCAGAGCCTGTGCTCGTGGATGGTTTGCCGAGTATGGCCGTCTTTTATCCCATGCCTGTGGTACCGATGGCTGTTTTGTGGTCTGGGAGTGTGACGATGACTGTGAACTTGCTGCTGTGGGTGGAATAACAGTTTGTCTATGGACAACAGTGACCGAGGTTCTTCCATGGAGATCCTGTGAGGAAGCCGAACCAGGTGTGTGTGAGCTGGAGGTAGAGGCTCCAACACGACCTGAAGATGTAGGTGCTGCTGTAGGTTGGCCTACATCTCCAGTGTGTCTTTGTAACTCAGCTACGTGCTTTGTCCGTACATGTTTCCACATATTTGTGGTATTCAGGTTACTGATATTTTTACCTCTTTTAACTTTTTGCTTACACAGCTTGCATTGAACATAGCAAATATCATCTACAAGTCTGTCAAAAAAGGACCACGCAGTGCAAGTCATGGGAGCGCCAATTTTGACATTTGTAAGAGAACTGCTCCCAACACGTGCCAAACTGGAGGCTACAGGCAAGCGAGTCTGCAGCCTACCTCTCCCTCCTCTTTGTACCGTTGGGACAATCTCTTCCTCAGAGCTGCTCCCACCACCTTCCTGTTGCTCACGCCATGTTGGGTCTCGGACTTCATCATCTCCACTACCCTCTTCCAACACCTGCTGCTGTTGGATGGTCTGGGCAGCACCATGCTCCACAAAACCTGGCACCTGAGTCTCATCATCATCATGAGATGCGTTCTGCGGTGTGCTGTCCATCGGCACTGGCTCACCCGCCTCTTCAGATTGAGAGAGACACAGCTGTTGCGCATCACTGCATACTCCCTCTTCTTCAAATTGCAGAATGCTGCTTGCCTGTGCCCGTGTTTGCGAGCCAACAGATTCTGAGAACAGAAGCAGAGACTCAGCTGGCTCCTGTACAGAACTCTCTGACTGCCTGGCCAATTTGACAGGCGGTGAACAGACAGATGGTTGCTCAACAGTGTTGTGTTCCTGAGAGGAGGTGGAAGGAATTGAAGTCGATGCATTGGCTGCCATCCAACCAACAACGGCTTCAATTTGTTCTTCCCGCAGCAGGGGGGCACGCCGAGCTCCTACCAAAGTGCGCATAAAGGAACGCTCACGGGGATAAATGGTGGATGCTGTGTCACTGAGGGCAGCAGCAGCCACAGAATCCCCACGTCCTCTCCCTGCTGAAACTCCACGGCCACGACCACGTGCCTTACTCACTGACTTCTTCATCTTGGTAGATGGATAAAGAAAGTCAGAAAAGTTATAAGGCCTAAGTGTGGTTATTACGCAGAGACTGAAGTGAACACTGAAACACAACTGTTCACAATCTGTGAAAGGCTACTCCTTTGTCTACTTCTATAGTGTTTGCAACCAATGTATTGGATACGGATGGAAGCGCGTCACACTAATAGATTATATTTATTTTAAATGGAATGGAGCAGAACCAATTGGAGAGAAATGAAAAGGATGAGGCACTGAGACACGCTCAGCAGAGTACAAGCAGCAGTGCTTGAACAAGTAACTGGAGCGTGATGTGCACTCAAAAAATAAAAAACACAGACTGAAGTGAACACTGAAACACAACTGTTCACAATCTGTGAAAGGCTACTCCTTTGTCTACTTCTATAGTGTTTGCAACCAATGTATTGGATACGGATGGAAGCGCGTCACACTAATAGATTATATTTATTTTAAATGGAATGGAGCAGAACCAATTGGAGAGAAATGAAAAGGATGAGGCACTGAGACACGCTCAGCAGAGTACAAGCAGCAGTGCTTGAACAAGTAACTGGAGCGTGATGTGCACTCAAAAAATAAAAAACACAGACTGAAGTGAACACTGAAACACAACTGTTCACAATCTGTGAAAGGCTACTCCTTTGTCTACTTCTATAGTGTTTGCAACCAATGTCTTGGATACGGATGGAAGCGCGTCACACTAAAATTTAAATTGCATGGAGCAGCAAGAATTACACTGAAGAAAAAAAAAGAGTCTGTGAGTGACACGTGCAGATGCCTACAGACAGCGTTGCATGCAGAGCAAACTGCAGCGTCACCTGCACTCACACACACCTTGCAGAGCTGTTAAAACAACACTGCAGGCAAAAGGAAGCTTTACACAGCGGTTGGTGCTAGCCTGCCTAAAGCACACTACACTAAATCGCAATCTCTAACTGTCCCTCAGAGTCAGCACAGCAGCGTTCTGTCCCTAACTGAATTCACAGCACAGTGACGCTAAAATGGCGGCGGCGCCTTTTATAGTGCATTCTGACATCATTTCAGCATCCAATCACAGCCATGCCATTAGTTAACATGGCCGCAGCAGTACAGGATATGCCCACACTTCTTAGGATTCCTCATTGGCTGACTAAAATCACATTGCCTCTCAAAGAATTATGGGAACTTCCGATTCCGGTATACGATATATGGAAAATATCGAAACAAAGTATCGAAAGGCCGATAGAGCTAATATCGGCCGATACCCGATACTTGCGGTATCGTATCGCTCAACACTAGTGTCTAGCAAAACTGGGTGTGTCTATTAAATGGGCATGTTTTTTTTTAAAATGGGCATGGTTGAAGCCCAACCCTGCATAGACTTGAATGTGTGAGTGGCATCCAATTTCAAAGTGAAATTGCAGAATGCTGCGATTTTTATTTCACTGACAGATTCTGTCAGTGAAAACATCAGATATCAGCACTGCCCTATTGAATAATATTGGTCCAAATGCTACCCGATAAAAAAAATCGGTGTAAGGGTGCCGAGACTTTCCTAAAATAATAAAATGGCTTCCACATTCCTTGCCTTTATACAGGCTGTGATAATCCCTCCTCATCAAAGAAAATGAAGACTTTCTAGACAGAACAGAAGCATCTCTACTGGTCACAGAAGGTGAAGAAAGTGTCCGGAGAACCTCCAAAAGCAGACGAATGGAAGCACATGACCAAAAGAAGCAAGAAGACCATGGAGACATCACCAATTACACCACTGAGAAACCGATAACAAGGCCTTGTGGAAGACGAAGATAGCACACCTAAGGATGAGGCACTACCAGCAAGCAAAGAAGAAAACGACACACAGCAACACCCAGAAGTGACAACAAAAAGTGCAGCCAAGAAGCGAAGAAGAGTGGTAGTGGTGGGAGACTCACTACTGAGAGGCACAGAAACAGCAATATGCAAACCGGACATAACTGAAAGAGAAGTATGCTGCCTCCCAGGTGTGAAGATTAAGGATGTAACCGATAGGATACCAAAGCTCATCAGTTCCAAGGATGCCCACCCATTTCTTCTGATACATGTTGGCACCAATGACACGGCAAGGAAGGACCTACCGACAATCTGCAAGGACTTTGAAGACTTGGGAAAGAAAGTAAAGGAACTGGATGCACAGGTAGTTTTTTCTTCTATCCTTCCAGTACACGGGCATGGCGCCAGGAGATGGAACAGGGTCATTGATGCGAACAACTGGCTAAGACGATGCTGCAGACAACAAGGATTCAGATTCCTGGACCACAGTGTGAATTACCTGTACGACAGATTCCTCGCCAGAGACGTACTACACCTCAACAAACCTGGGAAACACACATTCGCCAGAAGACTTGCTACACTCATCAGGAGGGTGTTAAACTAGAAGAAGAAGGGACTGGAAGAAAAACATTAGACTCGAACATGAAGCCAGAAAATATACTGATGAAGGATATGTGGTGTGGCAAAGAAGACCCAAGACAACATACTCGGAAGTGAGGTAAGAAAATTTCTAAAACAATCCACAGAGAGGAGATTAAAACAAAACAAAATCCTTTAACCTGCATGCTCGCAAACGCCAGAAGCCTGACAAGATGGAAGAACTAGAAGCAGAAATATACAGGTAATAATGACATAGTGGGAATAACCAAGACATGGTTAGATGATAGCTATGACTGGGCAGTTAACTTACAGGGTTTCAGTCTATTTAGAAAGGATCTTAAAAATTAGAGAGGAGGAGGGGTTTGTCTTTATGTAAAGTCTTGCCTAAAGTCCACTTTAAGGAAGGATATTAGCGAAGGGAATGAGGATGTCGAGTCCATATGGGTCAAAATATGTGGAGGGAAAAATACACCATGTTCCAAATTATTATGCAAATGATATTTTTCTCTGATTTTCCTAAGTGGTCGGTGCAAATGACAGTCAGTCTAAGAAAAGTCATCACCCGTTAGAGTATACATCGAATTTTATTGAAGAAACCGCCCAATGATAACAGTATAATCTCCAAAATGAATAAAAACTCAGAATGCACTATTCCAAATTATTAGGCACAGTAGAATTTCTTAACATTTGATATGTTGTAAAGAACTGAAAATGCTCATTTGTGGAATTTGCAGCATTAGGAGGTCACATTCACTGAACAAAAAAGCTATTTAACTCCAAAACATCCTAACAGGCCAAGTTACATGTAACATAGGAACCCTTCTTTGATATCACCTTCACAATTCTTGCCTCCATTGAACTTGTGAGTTTTTGGAGAGTTTCTGCTTGTATTTCTTTGTCTCCCAGAGCTGCTGTTTTGATGTGAACAGCCTCCCACCCTCATAGTTCTTTTGCTTGATCATACTCCAAAGGTTCTCTATAGGGTTGAGGTCAGGGAAGATTGTGGCCACACCATGAGTTTATCTCCTTTTATGCCCATAGCAGCCAATGACTCAGAGGTCTTCTTTGCAGCTTGAGATGGTGCATTGTCAGCATGAAGATGATTTTGCTCCTGAAGGCACGTTTCTGCTTTTTATGCCATGGAAGAAAGTTGTCAGTCAGAAACACTATATACTTTGCAGAGATCATTTTCACACCTTCAGGAACCTTAAAGGGCCCTACCAGCTGTTTCCCCATGATTCCGGCCCAAAACATGACTCCTCCACTTCCTTGCTGACATCGCAGCCTTGTTGGGACATGGTGGCCATCCACCAACCATCCACTACTCCATCCATCTGGACCATCCAGGGTTGCTCAACACTCATCAGTAAACAAAACTGTTTGAAAATTAGTCTTCATGTATGTCTGGGCCCACTGCAACCGTTTCTGCTTGTGAGCACTGTTTAGGGGTGGCCGAATAGGAGGTTATGCACCACAGCAAGCCTTTGAAGGATCCTACACCTTGAGGTTCGAGGGACTCCAGATGCACCAGCAGCTTCAAATATCTGTTTGCTGGTTTGTAATGGCTTTTAGCAGCTGCTCTTTTAACCCCTTCACCCCCAAGGGTGGTTTGCACGTTAATGACCGGGCCAATTTTTACAATTCTGACCACTGTCTCTTTATGAGGTTATAACTCTGGAACGCTTCAACGGATCTTCGCGATTCTGAGATTGTTTTCTCGTGACATATTGTACTTCATGTTAGTGGTAAAATTTCTTCGATATAACTTGCGTTTATTTTTGAAAAAAACGCAAATATGGCGAAAATTTTTAAAATTTTGCAATTTTCAAACTTTGAATTTTTATTCCCTTAAAACAGAGAAATATATCACACAAAATAGTTAAGAAATAACATTTCCCACATGTCTACTTTACATCAGCACAATTTTGGAACCAAAATTTTTTTTTGTTAGGAAGTTATAAGGGTTAAAAGTTGACCAGCGATTTCTCATTTTTACAAGAAAATTTACAAAGCCATTTTTTTTAGGGACCACCTCACATTTGAAGTCACTTTGAGGGGTCTATATGGCAGAAAATACCCAAAAGTGACACCATTCTAAAAACTGCACCCCTCAAGGTACTCAAAACCACATTCAAGAAGTTTATTAACCCTTCAGGTGCTTCACAGTAACTAAAGCAACGTGGAAGGAAAAAATGAATATTTTACTTTTTAGCCACAAAAATGATCTTTTACAAACTTTTTTTTATTTTCACAAGGGTAAAAGGAGAAAATGGACAGATAAGGTTGTTATGCAATTTCTCCTGAGTACGCCAATACCCCATATGTGGGGGAAAACCACTGTTTGGGCACACGGCAGAGCTCGTAAGGGAAGGAGCGACGTTTGACTTTTTCAAACTAAAATTGGCTGGAATTTAGATTGGATGCCATGTCGCGTTTGGAGAGCCCCTGATGCGCCTAAACAGTGGAAACCCCCCACAAGTGACACCATTTTGGAAACTAGACCCCCTAAGGTACTTATCTAGATCTGTTGTGAGCACTTTGAACCCTCAAGTGTTTCACAAAAGTTTATAAAGCCTGGTGTGAAAAAAAAAAATAAATTTTCCACAAAAATGATTTTTTAGTCCCAAATTTTTGAATTTTCCCAAGGAAATTGGACCCCAAAAGTTGTTGTCCAATTTGTCCTGAGTACGCTGATACCCCATATGTGGGGGGGGAAACTGTTTGGGCGCACGGCAGGGCTTGGAAAGGAAGTAGTAAAGTTTTGGAATGCAGACGTTAATGGGGGTCATGTTCCGTTTGCAGTGCTGTTATGTTTCGGTAGCTGAGGAGTGCAGGTAAAAAAGGCAATACACCAGAGCAGTTGGAATCTATGAGATTGCAGTACCCTGACTAACCACCACAACTAGAGGCAGCCGTGGAGCGTTCCTACGTTGGTCCTAGACGCCTGGTCATAGCCTGAGAAACTAACTACACCTAAAGATAGATATAGGAAAGCTATCTGCCCCGGAGCAGAACCCCAAAGATAATAGAAAGCCCCCAAACATGTAATGGCGGTTAGACAAGATGAAATACTGACACAGAAAGAAAATAGTATGAGCAAACGCTGGGGCCCAAACTAACTAAATAGAAAAGGATAGGAAGGGTACTTACTGCAATCCCAGAAAACCCTGAAAAGCACCAACTCTACTAATTTCAAAAACACCTGAGATCACACGACCTCTTCCACCTAAACTAGTTCTCTGGTGCAACAAAATCAAAACAGCAGCCACTGAAAAAACTGGAAAAAGCAAAAGTACAAACATCAGTGGCTGAACAAAACTGAGAGGGCAGAAGCCCCCGGAGGGGACCCTGAAGGCCCCCACAGAAGTGCAGGACAAAATGCAAAAATATAGCACAAACACAAAAGAAGAAAATGTCTTATCTGTTAGCAGGAGATGCAGACACGACACAGCAGGCTACAAGGGAAACTGGAATAAAGGATTCAGACCAGAACAATTGATCACCGGCAACCCTGATGGGAAGGTGACTCCCTTATATAAGACCAGTCAGTAACACCTGATTCCCAGTCCTCACAATCCTCACTGGACAGACTAGCACCGCTTGTAACCACCAGAGGGAGCCTCTGCTCAGAACTCATCTCAAACCCATTCACAACAGTACCCCCCCCTTGAGGAGGGGTCACCGAACCCTCATCTGAGCAACCAGGTCGGTCAGGATGAGTTCTATGATACACACGGATAAGTCTCCTAGCATGGATGTCCGAAGCAAACACCCAAGAATTGTCTTCCTGACCATAACCTCTTCATTTAACCAAATACTGGAGTTTCCGTCTAGAAAAACGAGAATCTAATATTTTCTCAACCACATACTCCAGATTGCCCTCAACCAAAACAGGGTCAGGAGGCACAGCAGCAGTTGGAACCACTGGCTCAACAAACCTCTTCAACAAGGACTTGTGGAACACGTTATGGATCTTAAATGTCCCTGGAAGAAGCAAACGAAAAGAAACAGGATTAATAATCTCCATGATCCCTTTTAAAGGCCAATTAACCTAGGCTTAAATTTTGGAATCTACTCTCATAGGAATATTCTTTGAGGAAAAACCAGACCAATCCCCCAATTTTTTAAAACCCAGGGCCATCAGTCCTATGCCAGTTTTTTGCAAACCCCTTTTGGGGGTCTCCAAGAGGGACAACCCCTCCACTTAAACCCGGTCCCCCAAAACAGTTTCATACGCCCACAACAAGTCAACCCCCTGGACAGACAAACCTCCCTCCTTTTGAAGAAAAAACGAGGTTTTAAACCCAGAATTTTCAGAAAAACGGAGACACAAAGAGCAAGCTAGCCCTATTATTAAGAGCAAAAAATCAGCCCCAAAACCCAAAAAAAAGACCCAGTCCCTCCCGATCAGCAACACAAAGCCCCTTTTGATAAGTCTCCAATGTCTGGTTTTGTTTTTCCCAGTTTGACCCCTTGGGGCTGAGGAAAGAAAAGCCGAGGAGAAAGACAATTGGAAAAACCCAATTTTAAAAACAAAAAGTCCTCCAAAATCTGGAAACAAACTGGGGCCCCCCTGTTTAGACACAATTTTCTCAGGAAGCCGTTTAAACGAACCACGTCTGAAGGAACAACGCACCAATTCAGAAAGGGGGAAGGCAACTTAGGAAAAAACACAAGAATTTTCATCTTTTTGGGAAAAAAATCCAAATTACCCAGAAGGTGGCATTCTCGAGAAACAGGGAAAGGTTTGGAAATTTAAATCCATAGAGAATGGGTCCATGGTTCCCTTGGGCACAGCAAAGGGACAACAAACCCCTAGAGCAGAGCAAAAGGCCCTTTGGGCGAGAGCAAGTTTCCCCAGGAAATTTCACCAAAATTCCCCGACATCACAGATAATAGGAAGCACGGCTCTCTGAGCCCAAAAGGGGGCCCTTGTGGGCAGTCACTTAAACCCCCGGGGGGAACCCCGGGTTCCAGTTCTTTCGGCTGAGGTGGACAACCACAGCTCTGCGCGGGGGAAAGGGGGGATCGCCATAAATCACAACACATGGGCCCCCCCCTTATTGGACTTTTGGCTGCAATTTCACGCCACCCCCAACACTGTCCATCACCCTCCCACCCCATGCCCCCTGGGGCCTAAACCCCCGCTTATCAATCCCCAGCCCCAACAGCTGGAACGTCTTACCGCAATTCACGCCCCGGGAATCCGAAGTGACGACCTTCAGAGGCTTACCTCAGGAGACGTGCTTGGTGTAGCGGCCACTATCCCCTTTTTCAATCCATAATAGGCCTGCTACTGCGACCCCCCAACTGTATCCCCATCACAATCCCGGGACGGGCTGCAACCGTAACACCCAGCCGGGAAGAACTCCCTTTAACTTCCCATAGTTTGGCTGCCCTGCCGCTAGGCAGCATAGCCCCCGGGGGCACCCAATCAGATAGGGTGCGACCTTTCAGGGCCCATTTTAGAAGGGGAAATTTCTCCTTCTCTCCCGTCCCCAAACCAGTGAGATATACCTCCACATCACACGAGGGATCTTTTTAAAGGCCCTTTCTTCCCCGCCCCTTTACAGGGGAAAGCAGGTACCTTCACAAACCACTTCTGGACGGGGTGCGAGACTCAATCTGCCCCAAAACCCCCCGGTTATTCCCTGGCTGCTGCGGAAATTGCTCCGGTGCTGGGGGCGCGCGCTCCATCCCCTTGCGCTGTTTCCGGGGGCTGCACCAGGTACTCAATGAGCTCCCCATACTCCCGACTCATTTTTTCCAATCACGCAGTCTTATGTTGAAATTAACTTGTGCCATTTGTTCAAACAGGCCCCCTGCTGTCTCCAGCTGTCAGATTCTCTTTTAACAACTGTACTTCACTCAAGACAAACAACTACACACTTTTTTTTTTTTTTTTTTTTTTTTTTTCTCAGAAAAATTCAGCCTTTGTGTGCAAACACTTTTTTTTTTTTTTTCTTTTGCAAAGTCTATTGGGGGCTACTGTTCTTTTAAGACTGCTCCACAAACTTTTTTTTCTGCTGAAATTTTCCACATCTTTTCACAACAATTCAGCTTTGCTGTGCAACTTTTTCCTCTGCAGACCCTTCGGGGCCCTTCTCTCCAAGACTGCCCCAAACAGACGTTTTTTGCTGACACAATTTTTTTTTTTTTTCTCTGTTGATTTAATAACTTCCCCTTTTAAATGCTGTCCTCCCACTGTGTGCGCACACTCCGCATAACTGTACCAGGCCCTGCGCTGCCCCAGCATTCTCCGCCAATTGAAAATTTTCCGGGGGGAATTTAGCTCTGGATCGCTGTCGGGGTAACAAAAATGGCACGGAAACAGTTCATTAACAGCATTTGGTGAAAACGGGCCGAAAACCAGTTTTATTAAAATCCTACACCAGAAAAAAACAAATCATAAACAGAAATCCCTCTTGTCTACCTCAATCACTTAATAATGGCCCCTCTATCCGGGCCCCAGACTCTACCATCTGTCCCCAAAAAAAACACAATACATATGTTACCATGGGGGTTTTTCCCCCAAAAACACTCCCCCTTGTTCTGAAAGCCCCTTTGGGGAGATCCATCCTATTCAGCCGCTTTCACACGATTCTCACTGGGGAAACACTCCTTGTCCGGGGTCCTTTCCCCCGCACCCAGCTGAGAACTCACACCCTCTAGGACGGCTTCCTTGTCCGGGACACCCCCGTGTCCGGGCTAAAGACGCCCACACTTGGAGACCCCTTTCTTGTCTGGCCCTTTCCAGATGAATGAGTCTCTGCTGTGCTCCCAAGCCCCTACTTCTGGCTTCCTAATCAACACCTGATGGATTAGTCTAAACTGAAAAGCGTGTACTAAAATTGGCAGGGTAGTGCCCTTTTTCTTTACCCCCGGGTTTTAAAAGCCACACATTTCGCTCATACCAGTCAGCAAGGCTTGGGAAATATACCCTCATTCACCACATATTCCCACTGTCTCCCCCCTTTTAGGGAAACGTTTCTTCCTGGTGACTGGACCTTCCCGGGAGGTGAAACCCTTTGCGCGCGTCACAAAACTTCGCCACATTGTAACTACAGTCTTGCCCTTAGAGGCCTGCTTGTGCCCCCTCTTTTTTAAAGGGGTTTTCTACACTGCCTCGACGCACAGAGCTGTTTTTTAAAGCAGTAGCACACGCCCCTCGGCGGAATTCAACATATGGATTCACCAGTGTGTCTTGTACTTCCTCATTTTACGTCCCGGTTCACCGGTGTGGAGGGTTTGTAATTTTCCCCGGTGCGGGGGTCTAGGAGGGTGTACACCCAATAATCTGCGTGGTGAGAATGTGGGCGATGGGGGCGGGTCGTTTCTCAGGACTGAACATGAAATCAACCATGTGCGCAACCCCAACGGCCAACAAAGGCTGTCCTTGGAAGAGGCTCATCCTGCCTCTCTGCAACCCCACCCCGCTCTAATACGACTAGAGCGTTGTGTACCCCCCTCTTGGGGATTTCTTCCTCCCCATTGACTCCTCCTCCCATCCTCCTCACAAAGTGACCCTCCCCCAGCCCTTTTTGGGGAACCACTTCCCGGACTGTCCTGAAGGTAATTAAATTTTGTGATTTTCCCATCCCCCACCTCTTCCAAAACCTCTTCCTTTAGTGTTTTTCGTTTTTTTGAAGCAGGCAGAAAAGGGGGACGTATCGACTAGTGCATCCTGCACTCCCATCCGGTTGAGACAAAAACGCACGCAAAATGCAGATTTCCTTCATAGAGGCCCCTCAGTAGTGGTGAAGTGTGAACGGCAAATTGGAGTTGATTGCGCCTGTTGCAAAAAACTGGGGAAACCCCTTACTGCGGCTGCTGCTCACAAAAAACCCCTCCAACTATGTAAAGTGGAATTTTACCTGGGGGGGTACGTCACATATGGCGATGTTCAGGGAAAGGCCCCAAATCGACTTGCAGAGCCAAATGCGCGATCTGCCATGCTGGGAAAAGTCGCAAGTGAGCCACTCTAGGGACCTTGTGCAGCAGTGCATCAAGATCCGGGTGCCCCCAAAAAAAATGCACGACCAAGTGAGCAATTTCCCGCTGGTAATGTTAGGAGGGTTTCCCAAGGCCGGGCCACCCGATTTCGGCCATTGTCCACCTACCCCGCCTGGGGAGATTAGCGCAAAAACCCACGTCGCCTCCTGCTTTATGGCTCCCAGATCTCCTGCCGTGTGGTTCGATTCCCCCTGGAAATTAATTTCAGGCGGCCTGTTTACGTTTTGGGCCCCGGCTGTGCCATTGGGCGCAACAGGTAAGCGTTTTTCGGGGGTCCATGTGGGGGATACCGTGACGGCTCGGCAGCGATGATTCGAGGGAACTGGAGTAGGGGGGGAATCAATGTGTACAGCGGATTCCTGCAAACCTTGGAGTTGGCAGAACCGTCAGCGCACTGGGGAAGTCTGACCCGGGTCCACAACATTGACCCCAAGGGCATGAGGGAAAGGTAGTCCCTGGCCATGACTGGCCCCCATCGGTTCACAAGGGAACACCATTCCACCTACTTTTTTCCGCTCACGCAAACGTCTGTCAAATTTGGATCGCTAATGACATAGAATCATTTAACCAGAGGGGGCAGGGGAAACCCACCATAAACCCTTTACATTAACTGACAGACCCTCCGGAAAAGGGCTGCCAAAGCGCGTCAATCCATTTGGGCAGGACGCCCCCCTACGGGAACCTGACATTAACTCAGCGTCCAAACCCCTATTTAATGCCACAAGGCTTCTCAGCTTACAGGACATTTGGCTCTCACAATAACCCCAAGGGCCCAAAAAAACATCAAAATCACTCAAAACAGGATACCCGGATCGGGGAAAAAACCAAACCCGAGACGCCGCCAGGAGAAGATAAATTTAACCTGCTCGCTGCGTTCCCCGAGGACTTAGATTTTAAAGGGAAAAAAAAATTTACAATTATTTTTGAAATTCGAAACTTAGCTCGTCCCCTAAAAACAAATCTGGCATGGGGGAATCCTAGGTTCCACAACAGGCAACCCCCAAAAGATAGCAAACTCCGAAACCCATGCAACTGATCCCACGGGCCCAAAAACTGTGCAAACCCATTGAGAGAAAAAAATCCCCCCAGCACCCAGAGAACGAGGGGAAAAAAAAAAAAAAGCAACAAACAGAAAAATATCTCTGACAACCGACAATATTTTTCCCTCTGTGAGTACCATACAATTTTAAATTTTTTGGGCCCGGGTGATACTGTTATGTTCGGTAGCTGAGGAGTGCAGGTAAAAAAGGGCAATACACCAGAGCAGTTGGAATCTATGAGATTGCAGTACCCTGACTAACCACCACAACTAGAGGCAGCCGTGGAGCGTTCCACGTTGGTCCTAGACGCCTATCACAGCCTGAGAAAACTAACTACACCAAAAATAGATATAGGAAAGCATCTGCCCCGGAGCAGAACCCCAAAGATAATAGAAAGCCCCCAAACATGTAATGGCGGTTAGACAAGATGAAATACTGACACAGAAAGAAAATAGTATGGGGCAAACGCTGGGCCCAAACTAACAAAATAGAAAAGGATAGGAAGGGTACTTACTGCAATCCCAGAAAACCCGAAAAGCACCAACTCTACTAATTTAAAAAACACCGAGATCACACGACCTCTTCCACCTAAACTAGTTCTCTGGTGTAACAAAATAAAAACAGCAGCCACTGAAAAACTGGAAAAAGCAAAAGTACAAACACGGGGCTGAAAAAAAACTGGGGGGCAGAAGCCCCCGGGGGACCCTAAAAGGCCCCCACAGAATGCAGGACAAAATAAAAAAATATGCACAAACACAAAAGAAAAAATGTCTTATCTGTTGCGGGAGATAGACATACACAGCAGCTACAAGGGAAACTGGAAAAAAGGATTCAGACCAGAGCAATTGACACCGCAACCCAGGGGAAGGGTGACTCCCTATAAAGACCATCAAAACACCTGATTCCCATCCTCAAATCCTCACTGGACAAACTAGCACCGTTTGAACCCCCAAGGGAGCCTCTGCCAGAACCACTCAAACCCATTCAAAACACAGTGCCCCAGATGAGCCTAAACAGGGAAACCCCCCCACAAGGACCCCATTTTGGAAACTAACCCCCAAGGAACTTATCTGATCTTTGGTGAGACTTTGAACCCCCCAATGCTTCACACAAGTTTTTAATCCCCGGCATGAAAAAAAAAAACCTATTTTTTTCCACAAAAATTATCTTTTAGTCACTTTTTTTTTAAATTTTCCCAAGGGTAACGGGAAAATTGGACCACATAAGTTTTGAAAATTTTGGGTCCTAACCGAAACCCCAAGGGGGGGGAACCACTGTTTGGGCGCCGGCAAGCTCGGAATGGAAAGGGAAAACCATTGATTTTTCCAACCAAAATTGGCGGGAATTTGATTTGGATGCCATTTGATTTGGGGAAACCCCAGTCCAAAAAACGGGGGAAACCCCCCCCACAAATGCCCCCTTTTGGGGAAACTAGCCCCCAAAGGGAATTTTATCAAATTTTGATGACAATTTAAACCCCCCAATGCTTCACACAAGTTTTAAGTAGACCCAAAAATTTAAAAAAAAATTTTTTTCCCAAAAAATGATTTTTTCCCCCAATTTTTTTTTTCCCCAAGGGGAACAAGCCCAAAAGTTTTGGGAAAATTTTGTCCGGTGGCTGAATCCTTTTTGGGGGGAAACCACTTTTTGGGGGCATGGCAGTTTTGGAAGGGAAGGAGCCCTCTGATTTTTCAACGCAAATGGCTGGACCCATGGTTTTTGGGAGCCCTACCCCAAACAGGGGAAACCCCCAAATAAAACCCCTTTTTGGAAACAGACCCCTAAAGGGAATTTTTAATGGGGTTGAAATTTTAACCCCCATTTTTCACAAAAGTTTATAACACACCGTAAAAAAAAAAATCTTTTTTTTTTTTTAAAAAAAGTTTTTTCCCCCCCAATATTTTATTTTTACAAGGGAACAAAAAAAATTTGGGAAAGCAAAATTGTTGTCCAATTTTCCTGAGAAAATGATACCCAATATGGGCGAAAACACTGAGGGGACACTGGGGGGGCCAAGGGGAAAATATACGTTTTTTGGATTCAGACTTTGAGGAAGGCCCGGGGGGTCATTCACATTTGGGGAGCCCCTGACACCCAAACGTGGAAACCCCCCCAAGTACCCCCCTTTTGGAAATAACCCCACAAGGAACTTTTCTGATGTGTGGTGAGATTTGAACCCCAATGCTTCCAAAAGTTTAAACCCACCAAAAAAAAAAAAATCTTTTTTTAAATATGAAATTCATATGCGTCTTTTTCTTGGGGGGGTAAAACACGGGGCACAGTTTTTTTTTTAAAAAGTCCTTATTATTCATACAAGTTGGCAGAAATAGTCACAAGTTTAGACCAAAAAAAGGGGACCAGCAGGCCCAAATAATCCAAGCTCAGCAACACTTAAAACAGATTCAGGGTTTCTTCTCTGTTCCAATCCCTGCAAACGGGTCTTTTTTAAAAAGCAGGTTTTAAGTCCACAAGTGCTCAGAGTTCCCCATGGAATAGCTGAGTACAAGGTCCAAGGCTTTCGGATCAAATAAAGGTTCACTGCAGGGAAATTCAAAAACAAAATTCTCACTGTGGCTGTTAAGAAGCAAAGGAAGAATCAGGGCGGGAACGCAAAACTAAACCCATTTTTACTGAGGCAAGATAGCGCACAAACAGAAAGTAAAATGGTGACGAAAAAAATGATTTCAGGAATATAACATAAACCTTTCATTATCCCCCCTTGGACAACCCCGGAGCCCAACCAGGCTTGGGGGGGTACCTCTAGAAAATGACGGGGGAACGAGGGGCTTAACTTTTTGACCGGGGTTCCCTTTTTTTTCCTCCACGGGTGCCCTGCCATTTTTAACGATTTTGTAACTGATTTTCATAAACCTGGAATCTAAAATCCTTTCCACCACAAAAATTTTTCCCCAACGCAGCACTGGGGAGGGAAGAGAGGGGAAGTCCGGAAACGTTTGGGGGTTCGCAGCCTTTTGTAGGGGTCATGAAACAGGGGGATTCCATTTCTGGGCAGTTGAAGACGACAACAAGGGGCTTATAATTTTTTGTTTTTTAGGTCCAAACTTTTCCCCAATAAAAATGGAATCCTTAACTTAAGATTTCTGGTTGACAGCCCCAAGTCCCACCTAAAAACGGGCTTTTTACGAAATTTATCGTTTTTCTTGTCCTTTTTTTGACCATTTCCCGATTTTTCCCTTTAAAGACCATTTTTTCGAAAAGGGGTTCCCTTTTAGCCACTGCTGAAAAGGCGTCCGGGAAATCGTGGAAATGTTGGATAAACCTGATTAGAGTAAAAAGGAGACTGTTTTTAGGGCCTCTGAAGTTGTTATACGAGAACTCACTAATTTAAGAAGGGTCCACCCAATCATCCCCCCAGTGGGAAAAAAGCAGGAGAAAACTGCTCCGGGTTTGATTGGGTTTGTTCGGGCGTCCATTAGCTGGGGTGAAAAGCAAAGAAAAGGTTTTTCTTTTTAAAGCCAAAGCTGCACAGAAATTTTTTCCAAAAAACCCGAATGAATTGCAAACCCCCCCTCCGAAATAACCCAAAAAGGGACCCATGTAAGCGAAACACATCTTTTAAAAAAACAAAACTGATTCCTTTTTTTTTAAATGGGGAACCGACCCAAGGGAAAAAAAGCTCCTTTGTTTGACTCAACCACCACTAGAATTGTTTTCCCCTGAAGGGTTGGAAAATCCACAATGAATTTCCCTAAAAAGGGTGCCCAGGGGCGGGACGGGGTGGGAAAGGCGTAAAAACCATTTGGGGGGGGGACGAGGGGGGTTTTCATCTTTCACAACCCAATAAAAATGACATAATTAAAAAAATTTCCTTTCCCGCAAGTGGGCCACCAAAAAAACGAAAAAAATTCCTTTTCTTTTAAATTTCCCCTTTTCCCACTATCTTGGAACCTTTAATGGTTTCAATACTTTTAAAAAAGACGTTTCGGAATTACAACTTTTTTCCCTAACCCCACCCCATTCTTTAAAAACAAGACTTACCCCTTGGGTTGTGCCAAAAAGGAACCCAGGGAATTTCTTCCTTGATGCCAAAAAAAGGTCTTGGGTTATGAATTACTCCTAGGGAACTAGATTTAGGAAAAAAATCTTGGGGGGGGGTAAAAGGGCTGTCTCTGCGATTTAAACCAGAGAGGCATCAGCCTTTTCCCTTTCGCATCCGGGGCTATAAGAGTTTTTAAAAAAATTTTTAAATTTTTGGGTTTTAAAAAAAGTTTCCCCGCGAGCCGGGGAGGATCCCCGGGTTTGCCGACCTATAAAACCCAAAGGGTTTCATGGGGGGCAAAGGACGACTATTTGCTGTGCACTCCCTTAAGAAGGTGTCCCATTTTTGAAGGGGCAATAAACCACAAATTCTATTTCCCCTGAGTTCCCCCAGCCGAAGACAACTGCTGGGAAAAAAAAAGGGACAGGGGTTTCAAGACTTTTTCTCACCTGTTTTTTGAAAGTAACTCCAACGGGACAGTCTGAAGCTCCACCTCTATTAAAAAGGGAAGCTCGGGGGTTTGGGTTTACTAGGATAGGGGCAGGAAATTTATCTTTTAAACGGGGGGAAAGCTTTTCCCCCGGTTGGGGGTCCGGGAAAAACCCAAAAACCTTTTTTTTCCCCCCAAATTATGATAGGGACACTACCCAGAGAAATTTCAATAAACCTAAAAGTTTTGGGAAACCCATGAAGCGCTGTAAACCCCCTTCACATTTCTAGGGTTGGCCCAAACCTTGATCCCTTTGGTTTTTTTTTCCCCTCCATACAAAATTTCCCTTTTGGAACAGTAAAAACCCCCAAAAATTAATTTTGGTCCCAGGGGAAATTTTCCCCCACTTTTCAAGTTTGATGTAAAATGATTTTTTCTTAACGTTTCCCAAAACCATTCTCACATCCATGAATTTTCCTTTGGGGGGTTTAAAAAAAAAATTTGAATATCACCAAAAAAAAACCAAAGAATGTACCAGGGGATCCCGAAGATGCAAACACCAAGTGTTTGGGAAAATGGTTTGGGGGGGTCCCCAAACCCAAAAAACATAAAAATTTTCAAAGTGCCCCTAGCGTACCTAATGATCTTCCTTTTACCCCCAGGCAATACGGGCTAAAATTATACCCCCCCCAAGATCCCATTTTAGAAAAAATTTTGGCATTTCCCCACTCTCTCCAAAACTCAGGGATTAAAGGGAATGGTAAGGGGTTTTTAAAATAAAACCTTTTTGATTCCCTTTTTCTACACATGGGCTCAGAATCCACTTTTTTTTAACCCAAAAAGTGGGGGCCCCCGCAGGGGAAAGGGGGCGTATGAACCCTTTGGGGGGAATTTTTACTTTTGTAATTTTCCCTTTTTTAAACCTTTTTTTTCGGGCCCCCCGGGGGGAATCTTTTTTAAAAGGGGTCTCTGCTCCAGGGAATAATTCAATTGGGCAAACATATGGGCGGGGGGGGGAACTGGGCACGTTCTTTTGCACTAAATCCACATAGTCCGGTAAAAAGCTGGGAGTTCAGGGACTGACATGATTTCCTTTTTAAAAAGAGCAAAAATGAAACTTTGGGGGGTCCTTTTTCTCTGGGGAAAAAATAATTCCTTGGTTTTTCCCAGTTTTAAAGGAGGATTCAAACCCCAGCCGGTACCCAAAATAAAAGGGAAAGTGGGGGAAAAAGATAAGCATAAAAAACAGTTTTTTTTTGATCTTTTCCCAAAAACCCTCAAAGGGGGGTTTCCCGATCCACTGGTCCCAAAGGCAGCAGGGAGCCATCCCATTTTCCCCTCGTAAATTTGGGGAAAACCCTTTTTCCCCTGAAATTTTTCCCCTTTTTTAGAAAAGGGGAAAACCAAAAAAATTTTTCCCTTGCCCCCAGTCGATCATGCAAGGGTAGACCCCCAACTGAGCAAACCCAAATTTGGTGGAAAAAAAACAATGAAATTGTTTTTTTTTCAACTCACGGGGGCCCCCGCTGAGGAAATTTGAAAAATGGCAGCGTTTACACGTCAACGCCTCAGGGGTAACGTTTTTAGTCCGAGAAATCAAGATCTGTTGCTGCAGATCCTCTGGACCTAAGGCCGGCCCTGACAATCCCCTCTCGAAACACTCACTAAAATATGCTGCGTATCTTACAAAACGCTGGGATTTTTATAAGAATTCCCCTGATTTTACCACAAAAAACATGATTCCCCTTTAAAAACGATGTTCCTTGCGTGCATCACTAACCCGCTTTAAAGAGTCTACCGCAGGGGTTCATTTCAGGTTCCCTTAATCCTCTAAAATTCCCTTAGCGGGAAGGGGAAGGTAGGAAAAGGGTTATACTTTGCTTTCGAACCATCTCTTTTTGCCTTTTAGTCGACGAGTAAAAATACGGAGCAGTATTAATAAAGTCACCTAACGCGGGGGGGAGGGTCGGCACGACAAGTTCACCTTAATCATGGAGATAACCCCTTTCGAAAAATAGATTTTTTGCGAACTGTCCCAGGGGTACAAGGGCCCACTCCTGAAACCCAAGGCTATTCACTACCGAGTGCTTACCGGGCGCAAAGCTAACAGGGCTCTTCAGCTGTTGCACCTCGTTTGGGTCATCAAACACCTCCCCCACTGAAATAAAACTCAAGGTGATTAAACAACCCCATCTAAAATCAGGGGGTTTGCCCACAAAAAGCCTTTTTTGGTAAGCAACAAATTATAGTAAGCCCTTAGATCGTTCGGGGAAAATTGTGAAGCATGTGCAGAAAAAAAAAGATTGCATTGATTAATAAATCCCCGAATTTCTCACGTTCACCCCCAAAACAAAAAAGGGGGCAACTTGGAATCCAGCCTCGGGGCTACCGGGGAGCCGGACTCCCCCCCTAAACCTCAACCCTGCTCGCAAATCCTGGGTACTCCCCAACCACTTGCAAATGGTTTTATTGAGTCCGAGATTTGTAAAACGGGTCTTATATTCTGAAATCTGAAAGGGAAAATTATCAGTCATCCGCAAAGTTCCTTTTATGCGGGCCTCCATTTCCAATCTTTAAGACAGGATAGGAAAAAAGAGAGAGAAAAAAAACAAAGTGTTCACCTGTGGCAACACTGCAGAGAGAAAAAAAAAATTTAAGGGAACTGCTCCCTGAAGGGTTGTAGAACACCCCACTATCATCACAGAAAGTTCAAAACCCGACATCTATATCCAGATTTTCAGCAAAAAAAAAGAGAAAAAAAAAGGAAAAAAAAAAAAAAAAATGGGGTTTACCTGTTAACACTGCAAAAAGAAAAAACTTAAGGGAATTGCTCACCTGGAATGGTTTTTAGAATCCAAACCCCTGTTAACACAAAAACAACCGGGCGTCGATATCCCCATACAGCAAACACACCTTCAGACCCGCAACACAAAGTTTTGGCTTTAGAATCTTGAATGTATGTAGTACAGTTTTAAAGCTCTTGTGCTTGGGGGGCGATGAAAACCGGGTCCCGGTTTGATTTAGAAAAGTCCGATTACTTTTATACAAGTTGGGAGAAAAAGCCCAAAAAGTTTTTTCAGACACAAAACAGGGGACACAGCAGGCCAGAGTAAACCAAGCTCAGCAAACCTCTCCAAAAACAGATTTAGATCTTCTCCTTTACCGTAAGTCCCCAAACGTGGGGCTTTTAAAAGCAGGGGTTCAAGGGCCACAATTTCTTCAGAGTTCCCAGTAGAAAACTGGAGTACAAGGTCCAAGGCTTACAGGATCAAGTCACAGGGCACTGCACTAGATTCGAAGCACGATTGCCACGGGCTTGTTTTTTTTAAAAAGCAAAGGAAAATAGGCGGGGAAAATGCAAGCTGGGAAAATCCTTTTGACTGAGGGCAAGATAGCGCAGCAAAACAGAAAGAAAAAGGCTGACGAACAAACGAGTTTCAGGGAAAATTTTACATAGAACCTTACACTTTTTTTTTTTTTTAAAAATGATTTTTCGCCCCCAAATTTTATTTCACAAGGGTAACAGGAAAAATGGACCCCAAAAGTTTTTGTCCAATTTGTCTAGTATCTGAACCCAAATTTTGGGGAGAAAACTACTGAGGGCGCACTTCAGGCTCGAAGGGAAGTAGTGACTTTTTGGGGATTGCAGACTTTGATAAAAAGGTGGGGTGCTCATGTCGCATTTGGGGGCCCCTGATGCGCCTAAAAATGGAAACCCCCCACAAGTGACCCCATTTTGGAAAATAGACCCCCCAAGGAACTTTTCTAATGTGTAGTGAGCATTTTGAACCCCGAATGCTTTACAAAGTTTAAACCACAGCCCTAAAAAAAAAAATCCTTTTTTTTTTTTTTTCAAAATGATTTTTTTGCCCCAATATTTTTTTTTTACAAGAGTAACAGGAGAAAATTGGGCCCCCCAAAATTTTTTGCCCAATTTGTCCTGAGTACGCTGATCCCAAAATGGGAGAAAAACGATGGGGACACTTGGGGCTCGGGGGAATAGGACGTTTTGGATTGCAGATTAGGGAAAGGGCTGGGGGGGGTCATGTCGCATTTTGGGGCCCCTGTGCCCTAAACATGGGAAAACCCCAAAAAAGTGACCCCATTTTGGAAAAAGACCCACAAGGGGAAATATCTAGATTTGGGGAGCGCTATGAACCCCAAGTCTTCACAGAAGTTTATAATGAAAGCCTAAAAAAAAAAAAAAAAATTTTTTTTGTACAAAAATGATATTTTCCCCCCAGTTTTTATTTTCCCCCAAGGGGAAAAAAAAAACAAAATTTCACAAAACTCTTGGGCCAGAGATGCGAACCCCATATGTGGGATAAATACTTTTGGACGCATGGCAGAGCTAGAAGTGAAGGACACCTTTTTGACTTTTTCAACGCAGTTTTTGGCTGGCATTGGCAACCCATGTCACATTTGGAGACCCCCGAGTGCCAAACAGCGGAAACCCCCCAATTCTAACCCCCAACCCAAACCCCCCAACACACCCCTAACCCTAGCCCAACCCAACCCAAACCAAACCCCTAACCACCCCTAATCCCAACCCTAACCCAATCCTAATTTTTAGCCCCAAACCCTAACCCTAACTTTAGCCGAAAACCCCAAACCCAAACCCCAAAGGGGGAAAATGGAAATAAATACATTTTTTTAATTTTATTATTTTTTCCCTAACTAAGGGGGGGTAAAGGGGGGTTTGATTACATTTAAGCGGGTTTTTTTTGATTGGGAGCTGCACCTAAAAGACCTTTTTTTGCAAAAATATTTTTTTCATCGCCACTTTTGAGAGTATAATTTTTGCATATTTTTGGGCCCCCAGAGTCATGTGAGTCTTATTTTTTCGTACGAGTTGACGTTTTTATTTTTTTTCCATTTTTGAGCAGGGGACATTTTTTTTTATCGTTTTTATTTTGATTTTGGGAGGGTTTAAAAGAAAAAAAACACAATTCGAATTTCTTTTGGGAGGGGTTTTTTTTTCCGCTGTGGAAAATTTATAAAGCATTTTTTCTTTGGGGCAATACGATTATGGCAACCTCATTTATATCATTTTTTTTATGTTTTTGGCGCTTTTATAGAAAAAAAACAATTTTTTAAAAAAAAATAATTATTTTTCATCGCTTTAATCTGCGAGCATAACTTTTTTTTTATTCGCGATGAGCTTTTGGGGCTCGTTTTTTTCGGACAAGATGTCTTTTCAGCGGTACCAGTTTATTTATATCGGTTTTTTGATCGCGCGTTATTCCCCTTTTTTTTCGGCGGTAGATGATAAAGCATTGATTTTTTTTCTTCGTTTTTTTTTTTTTTTTAAGGGCACTAAAGGGTTTAACTAGTGGGGCGTTTATAGGGGGGGTATTACAACGCGGCGATACCAAATAGTGTACTTTTATTTTTTTGTTTTTTTTATTTTCAGGAAGAAATAATTTATTGCGGAATTTTTTTTTTTTTTTTATTTATTTTGGATTTTTTTTTAAAAACATTTTTATTTTTTTTTTTTTTTAATTTTTTTACTTTGTCCCGGGGGGACATCACTGTATTTTATAAAATCCTGGGTGACAGTGTGCACAGACTCTGTCACCCAGCGACGCTCAGGCATACTGCAGGCTTCCAGTCCCTGCCTCACAGCAGCAGCACGAGGGAAACCGCCTCCCCCTGGACCCCCCGCGCCACTTGGATCCGGGGCCTGGGGAGGAAACCTCAAACAGCGCGATCACATCGGCTGGTTTGGGGCTCAGGGGGGCGCGCAGGGGCCCACACCCGCCGATCCTCCCCTGTCCCCCCGTACACCGCGTCATGTTTTTTCGCGTTCTAGGGTTAAGTGCCGGAGCGGTCCTGCCGCCCGACCCAGGCACGGGTGTCACTGTGATAAACACTGACACCCGGGGGCAATTAGCGCGCTCCCCTCAGGACCAGCGATCCCCTATGACAAATACCCCCCCCATGGGCAGAATGGCACGGGTTTTAGGACGGGGAAGTACTCTAATTTCAGAGAGGGGGGTTTAACTGATAAAATTGCCTGGCAGAAATCTTCCTCTTCTGCCTTTATCAGCACAAAAACATCTGTGCTCAGAAACCCCACAAATCTCTTAAACAGTACGAACACCTTTAAATTTTGGGAAAAATCCCAATGTTTTTTATCCCCTTTCCAAGCATTGCACTATTTGAGCTTTTTTAGCAGCAAGAGATCCTTTTTTTTTCCCCAAAAATTACTTGAAAACTCTGGCCTGCTTTAAAAGGTGGAACTCCCGTTTTTACTTTTTTTTGGGGTCACAGGCAAACAAAATTTTCACAGGGCTGAGATTGATTTCATGACCAAAGAACCCTGAGCACAATACCAAATGGGTTTCATTTACAAAAAAAAAAAAAAAAAAAAAAACGCTATGACACTTAAAACCAATTTGCATAATAATTTGGAACATGGTGTATAACAAAAACTCATTTGGGGAAAGTTACAAACCCAAATATAACAAAATCAGGAAAGTCACTACAAAACGATAGATGAAGTTGCAACCCATAATGAGATCCTTTTTATGGGGGACTTAACACCCGA
>JARQOD010000002.1:243904654-243939849 GCA_033576555.1 Oophaga sylvatica | reverse complement strand
GGGCCCCACTTATTTGTTAAATTAGCTCCAGCTTGAGGTTCCCAGTCTTAAGCGACCCTTCGCTTCTCTATTCCGTGGTTTGAAGGTGGCGGCCGTCTTCTTCCCATTTCCTGCAGCTCTCTGTTGACATGCTCTCTCTCAAGTCTTAGCTGCTCTACTTCTTTCAGGTACGACACGCGATACTCCAGGAGCATCCGGATATTCCCAAGGCTTTCCATGGATCCGACAATGCGGAAGGGAAACCCCATCCCATCTTCACCCACGACCTGGGCTTCGTCATAAAAGCCGGAATCCTCACTCTCATCACACCGGACCTATTCACCATCTCCTATATCACTTTCCCGAGTCTTCCAATGACTTTCCTCACCAGACCTCTGGGCACTTGAACTATGTCTTCCACCAATCCAAGCCGCCCTTTGAACTTTTCTTGCTTGCTCCAGATGTCGAGCGGCTTCCTTATTTCTCCACATGATCATCTGTTTTGTTCGGAGGCATTGTAGATGCATATCTCTCAGGACAGCCACCCGTTTCAGTGTGACTTACCTAGTCGACAGTATGACCAACTGTTTTCGTCTCTGGTGCCCAGTTCACACTACATGCTTCTACCGCCTTTCTAAATGCCTCATGCACATCCTCACTGGCACATGCTTCTCGTATGTCTTGGGGTGCCTCTATTATACACTTAAAAAGCGAAGTCTCCCTTCTTGAACATACTGTTGGACCTCCTCGTCAGGCGCGTCAGTGCAGTTTTCCAAGACATCGACATTTCTTGTGTGGCCATCTGTGTGGCACTTCCCTTGCTGGATTTCTTCCTCCTTGGAGTTCTTGAGCTGGCATTAGTCTCCTTCTCTATCTTGAGCTCTCGAGAACTTTATCTCGCTCCTCTGCCAAGCAGTGACACTCATCCTCTCTCTGGAGAAGCTCCTGCTGATGCTTCTCTTGGGCCTCTCTGAGCTTAAGAGACTTCCTTCTCCCAGTTTCCTCCACTCTGTGCTCAATCACTTGTCTTAGGACCCTTTCTCGCTCGACTGTCTCTTTAAGCAGCTCCATCTCATGGTCCTGCTCTCTTTTAGCCAGCTCATGTCGCACAGTCACTTCTTTAATTGAATTTGCAGATGGGCTCTCTTGCACACTCACACTCTGCCTCTTCAGAGTTCCTCTTGTTTTCCTGCATCCGCCGGTTCAACTCTCTCTCGACTCTCTGTAACTTCAGAGAACTCCAGCTGTTGTGAATACTCTGGAGGCGACTTCTGAGCTGGAGCTCCCTCTGGTGGTTGCTGAGGGTAATGAACTAATTGCTGAATGGCCTTCAGCTGGCTCTGAATGGTCTGATATAAGTGACCTGAGTTCCCATCAGCCTTGCCGGTAATCAATTGTTCTTCCTGGTTTTGCTTGGAGCTCAGCTTGCATTCCTGCTCTCTTTCAGATAAGTGATTTGCTTTTTTTTTCCTCTTGTTGGATTTTCCTTGCCTGTTTTGCTGTTTGCAGGGGACTGCAGCCTGGTCCCCTTTTGGGGTCTGGCGCTGCTATTGTGCTCATTTTGTATTTGCACTTTTGCTCTGTTCCTTTGTCACTTTTTTGCTGAATTGCTGTGTGTTACACCAGAGATCTGATTTAGGTGGTAGAGATCATGTCATCTCAGGTTTTTTGTTAATCAGAAGTGTTGGTATTTTTGTCAGGGTTTTTTTTGGGTTGCAGTCAGAATTCTTTCCTATACTTTTCTATCTAGACAGATTGGGCCCCAGCGCAGGGGCGGACACTGACTGCTTGGGGCCCCTGTGCAAGAAATGTGTCAGGGCCCTCCTCCCTGCCTGCTACGTTTCTTATGATGAGTACAATCTAGCAATGGGGCCCCTGGAGCCTCGGACTCCGAGAAACGAGGCAGATTGCCCTCATTATTACTGCCCTGCAAGCAGGGGCGTACATAGCAATCACAAGGCCCCATAGCAAAAGTTCTATTTGGACCCCACACCTCTAAAAATATATTTATTTATATTTTTTACTGAGATGGAGAGATCTATATGTATACTGTGTGTAATACATAAATATATATACAGTATATCCGTTAGCATTCGGTTCTGCTGGCTCCAGTGCAGTCAGACTTGCAGTCAGGTGACAACTAGTGTCCGCTATGTCAGTGACTAGAACACTACAGACGCGGCTGACACACGACAGCAAGTGCGCAGAGCGCCTCCTTGTGGTTACGTGATAACTGCTGGAACTGGCAGAGCCCAAACATGTATATATTACATTATATGGTGCCTGTATCATCTGGTATCTGCTGTATTCATTGTCTATGGAACTGATGGAAATAGCCGAGCGCAGCACTCAGCAGCTCTATAGATAATGAATAGAGCTGGGGGGCCCAGTAGTTGAATCCCCAGTAATCAGCAAGTTATCCATGATCTGCTGGATCACACATACATTGTACATACATATATCGTACATACACACACCATACATACACACATATACCATACATACACACACAGATACACATACACACACCATACACATTACATACATACACCATACATACACACAAACACTTATATACAGTACATACACCATCCATTCATACACACAGATATATCGTACATACACACATATACCACAGATACATACATACACCGTACATACACACAGATACACATACATATACTGTACATACATACACATACACCATACATACATATACTGTACATACCTATACCGTATATACACATAGATACACATACATATACCATATATGCACACACACACACATAACATACATACAGGATACATACACACAGATAAACACATATATACAGTACATACATACACATACATATACCATACATACATATACACAGATATATCATACATACACACACATACCATAGATACATACACACATATACCGTACATACACACACACATATACCGTACATACACACAGATACACATATACTGTACATACAACACACACAGATACACACACATACATATACTGTACACACACATATGTACATATACAAACACACGCACTAATCGACCTCAGGTGTTCTGTTCAGATGAGCCATGGAGGTCGCCACAAAGTGCAGAGATCAGCTGGAGAGGACTGCAGGGCCCACTGTGGGGATGAGGACACAGAGCACAGAGGATTTCAGCTCCCTGCTGCTGCAGAGCTCTCCAGTGCAGTGAGCTCCCCTCCCCCGACCTCCTCTCTGGGAGATGTCCTGTGCAGTGAGCCTCTTCCCCTGACCTGCTCTCAGAGATGCTGCAGCCTGTCGGGAATGGCACAGTGGAGGAAGCAGAATACAGAACACACTGTAAGTCCTGCTCTTCCTCCACTGTTGTCCCTGTGCGCTGTGCGGCCCGGGTCCCTGACAACTGGTGAGCACTCACCACCATTGGGACCCGCCATGCAGGAGGACAGAGATGACAGCCAGTGAGCGCTCTCCTCAGTCTGGTGAGGAAAGCGTTCATTGGTCAGCGTCTCTCTCCCCTGCATCACACGCCCCCTTTTTGAACTCCTCACTCACACGCTGCTCTCTCCCCGGCTCCGGGTGTTCACGTGATTACAGCAGGAAGTGAGAGGGGCCCGATGCTGCATAATTATTATTAGACAGTCTCCTCCTGGAGGGGCCCCCTCTCCCCTGGGGCCCCCGTTCAATGAACGGGCTGCACGGGCGGTAGGTCCGCCCCTGCCCCAGCGTTTGCTCATTCTATTTTCTGCCTGTGTCCGTATTTTCTTCTTGTCTAACCACCATTACATGTTTGGGGGCTTCCTATTTCTTTGGGGAATCTGCTCCGGGGCAGATAGCTTTCATCTTTCTGCCTTTAGGTGTAGTTATCTCTCCGGCTGTGACGAGGCGTCTAGGATCACCGTAGGTACACTCCACGGCTACTTCTAGTGTGGCGGTTAGTTTAGGATACTGAAATCCAATAGTTTCCAGCCTCTCTGGTGTATTACTACTTTTGCTATTTTTGCAATTTCTCCTCAGCTACCAAAACATAACATCCAGCTCTTCAGCATTTGGTACTCTAGAGCCTTCATCATACTGAGCCATTTCACCCTTTCCGGGCATTGTAGATGTGGATCTACTACAGGTCTGTTCTAACTCCAGCCCTACCTCTGTGCTGGGATTTGTCAGAGATATAGCAGCGAGAGGAAGATCTGCCATTTTTACTTGGCTCCACCTTACTGCACTCACTTTCCCTTGCGGTTGAGTCCCAGTCTGCATAGGAGTCACTCCCACTCCCCCTGTCATCCTGGAACAGAACGTCCCCACTTAGACAGGTGTCGAACCCCTTTTCTGGAGCTATCCCATTTCTCACGGTCACACAGTTTGTCACCCCAAAGTCCCCGAGTTGGTCTGACCCACTCTGTCTTCCGGTCACCTGGAGCTCTGGACTATCGACATTAGGTGGTGCTACCTCCTTTTGACACATCACACGACAAGGAACCACTACAGCCGCCTGCTGTGGTGGGCTCCCTTAGGGTCATTCGGTCTCTCCTCCGAGCAACCCCACACTTCATCAACCTCCCATGCATCCTCAAAGAACACAAAGTCCCGGCCCCTCTCAAAGGGGTACAATACATTCGGTGGTATACCGCACTCAGTATAATTTTGACACAAACACCGCTGTTCCTCAGACATGTCCACTGAGGTAACTAGTGCCACCCCTTTTGGAAGCTCCATCCCTTTTTGGGCCACCATCCCAATTTGGGTTACCTTTTGGGACTCTGCCCTCTTTTGGGCAACTGCTCTGATTTGGGCTACCACCCTCTTTTGGGACTCCGCCCCCTTTTGGGTCACCATCCCAATTTGGGTTACTGCCCCTTTTGGGACTCCACCCCTTTTTGGGCCACGATCCCAATTTGGTTTACCGCCCCCTTTTCACCATCCCAATTTGAGTTACCGCCCCCTTTTGGGACCCCACCCCCTTTTGGGCCACCATCCCAATTTGGGTTACCGTCCCTTTTGGGACTCCGCCCCTTTTGGGCAGCTGTTCTGATTTGGGCAACCACCCCATTTTTGGCACCCATCCCTGTTTTGGGTCACCCACCGTGGACTCCCCCACGGCTCTACCAGTCCCCAGTTCGCACAGACCCTTATGTCTCTTTAGGCTGGTACTGTTCCTTTAAGAGGTCGCCCACTCTGGACCTCTGATGTCCTTAAGAAGACACTTCACTGTTGTGAATGTGCTAGAAATGAATTCTGAGCAGAAGCTCCCTCTGGTGGTTACAAACAATACTGAACTATCCAATGAAGATTGTGAAGATTGGCGATCAGGTGTTACTGACTGGTCTTATATAAGGAGGTTCCCTCCCATCAGGGTTGCCGGTGATCAATTGTTCTGGTCTCATCTTTGATTCCTGTTCACTTTGTAGCTTGCTGTTTCGTGCCTGCATCTTCTGCTAACAGATAAGACATTTTCTTCTTTTAGTTTTTTGTGCTTGCTTTTTGCATTTTGTCCTGCACTTCTGTGGGGGTCTGCCGGGTCCCCTCCGGGGGCTTGTGCTCCTCTCAGTTTAGTTCAGCCACTGTTGTTTGTTCATTTGCCTTTTCCAGTTTTTTCAGTGGCTGCTGTTTAGTTTTGTTACACCAGAGAACTAATTTAGGTGGTAGAGGTCGTGTGATCTCAGGTGTTTTTGTAATTAGTAGTGTTGGTACTTTTCATACTTTTCAGGGTTTTTTGGGATTGCAGTAAGTGTCCTTCCTATCCTTTTCTATTTAGGAAGCTTGGGCCCAGCGTTTGCTCATACTATTTTCTGTCTGTGTCTGTATTTCTTCTTGTCTAACCACCATTACATGTTTGGGGGCTTTCTATATTCTTTGGGGATCTGCTCCGGGCAGATAGTTTTCCTCTTTCCCGTCTTTAGGTGTAGTTAGCTTCTCAGGCTGTGACGAGGCGTCTAGGACCAACGTAGGTACGCTCCACGGCTGCCTTTAGTTGTGGTGGTTAGTCAGGGTACTGCAATCCCATAGATTCCAACCTCTCTGGTGTATTTCCTTTTTTTGCCTGCTCTCCTCAGCTACCAAATCATAACACTTCACCAGCTCCTACTGGCACTGCCACAGCTCCTGCTGCTGCAGAACCTCTTGCTGTAACTTGCCACAGCAGCTCCCACTGCTGCAAGTCCCTGCACAGCTCCACCCGCAGACTTCGTGGACCCACTGATCCACAGCTAGCCGCTTGTCACCTTCGTGGACCCGCTGATCCACAGCACATTGAGGAAAAAAAACACAAAAACTTTGTGACCCCGCCGAGCCACAGCAAACCCCTCACCGGTGTCTTAGAAAAAAAAACTGTGTCTCACTGACCCGTCAGCACAACACAGACTCCTGTCTGTTACACTCTCGGCCACAGAGATTTCCAGACAACCCCTCTCCTTAGAGGTATCCCACATAAACATAAATGCACAGTTTATTCTTGACACCGGTCAACATAGCACTCACGGTTTTCACGACCGTCTATTCCTCCACTTGCTCCTAATTCCCAGCACTGCAACATGTGCTCCTTGGATCGTTGCCAGCATTATCCACCAATTGTAAGGATCGTACTCACTTGGCGGCGTAGGAGGAGACAGGAGGCACATTCTCTTCAACTTGCATGTGGGTTATATGGCTTCATAAACCATCAAATCAGCAAAAGAAAGGTAAACAGTCTTTATTATATGCAGACACAGTAACAATGTCCATATCAGAGCTCTGCTCTCCTAGTCCTGTGGGCATACAGGCTTGTGCAATGTCCAGCACTCAGGCTCTATCTGTAGCCACAGATACAGGAAGGCTTCTCCCTTCAAACACAGAGACCTCTCTGTAGTGTCCAGCCTGGACACATGGAAGTCTGTCCTCACTGGCAGACTCCCACAACACACCTCACCTGTGCTAAACACCTCTGTTACATAGCCTGTAACCACACACACAGGTGAGGTAACATCACATGCACTGGTCAGGTGATCATGACATCACCACAGGTCCTTAAACACATACCTTCCATTCACTATGCGACCATTAGTATCGCTACAAGGTCCTGTAGCAGGGCTGGCTCCAGGTTTTCGTGGGCCCTGGGCGATAGAGTCTCAATGGGCCCCTTTAATACATACCACAATTCATGATGCACAGATATGGCAGAGAAATATAGGTGTAGTACAATCACAAAGATTTCACTTACTTCTTACATTACATGAGTAATATCTATTATAAATTCTACAATAGTTCAGAAACCAGACAGTATAGTACTCCATACAGTATTATGGGCACCACATAGTGCTCCATACAGAATAATGAGTCCCAGATATTGCTCCATACAGTATAATAAGCCCCATATATTGCTCCGTACAGTATATAATAGGCTACATATATTGCTCCATACAGTATAATTAGCCCCATATAATGCTCCAAACAGTATAATGAGCCACATATATGTTGGGCCCCATATAATTCTCCATATATAATGGGCCCCATATAATCTTCCAGTATATGATGGGCCCCAAATATTGCTCCAAACAGAATGGGTCCCATGTAATTATATATAGTGGGCCCCATATAATGCTCCATATATAATGGGCCCCATATATGATGCTCCAGTGTATCATGGGACCCATATAATACTCCATATGTAATGGGCCCCAGGCTCCCATATTGTCCGCAATGGCAAGTGGGCCCCTCTGCCTGCTCAGGGCCCTGGCACTTGTTCAGGTGTGCCAGGTGCTGACGCCGGCCCTGTCCTGTAGATAACGATGATCCGTTTTCTGGCTGCAGCGGTCGGTCTCCGGTACCTTCCGCTGGGCCCCTAGTCCATTAATTGAAGCAGTTGAGAATGAGAAAACCACAGCACTATCCGGGTTCAATGTAGACCGGCAGGTATATACTGGCAGCTCAGGGCATAAACGTCTATCCCATACCCAGTATCTCTTAGGCAGCTCAGACACTGTACTCATGGCCACCGAGTGTGCGGCCCCTGACTCTCTGGCAGTAACCGGGTACACTGCAGGTCTCTCTCTCAAGTCCCCATTGGTGGCTGCCGGGATGATCTGGCCTAGGCCTGCACGGTATCGGTGCTTGAGGGACGGAGCACTGCTCTCTCTTTGTCCCGCGCCGTCTGCTCCCGCCAAACCCGACTGCTTCCGTGTGCGCTTTTGCTGCTTCCGCTTAGCTACGCCCCCTGCTTCCTGGTGCAAAGGTTTGTCCGGTCCCCTATTCTTTCCCCCGAACAACAGAGGAGACAACCTGACAGTTCCGGACCCGGCACAGAACAGGTACCCACAGTCCGGTCCTTCTGCTTCCACCGACATGACAACTTGTTCCAGCCAGGACTCGGCTGCAGAGAATACAACAAAGACACATTTCACTTCTCACATTTTCAGCACTGTCCCCAATGGGACTATTCCCAACCTCCACAAACTCCTGATCCTGCTTATACCCTAATACTGAGCCGCTGCTGCCGTATGTGTCCATATTACTACACCTGCTGTGTGGTTCTCTGTGCTCTCTAAATTCTAAAGCACCCCTCTAGAATATAGTAATGCCGGGTGCAAGTGCCCTAGAAAACAGTGCCCACATTTTGCTCCCTAAAAAGTAATATTGCCCTGTTTGTGCCCCTTTGACAGTCACAGTAACCTGAGTTACCCTATAACAATAAGTGCCCACTTTACATTTAATAATGTTCCGAGTCTCCCCCCTGTACAGCTCCCCTATACACAGTATGATGCTCTCTTATACACAGTCTGATGCCCCCTCACTGTATATATACTGACCCCTTAATATCTCCCAAACTATTTAATGGCTTCAACACTGTATGACCCCGTCACTATAATCTCCACACTATGATGACCCCCTAGATAGCCTCCATATAGCATAATACACCAGATGGTCCTCAATATAGTATAATGCCTCCCCATAGTCCTCAATATAGTATAATGCACTCCCCATAGGCAGAGTCTTTAGTATACCAGTGCTATAGAATACAAGTGCTGTGGAAGACCACCTGCCTGGTGCCAGTTCCTAAGATCACCTCTCCAACTTCCCTACACGACTATCGTCCAGTGGCCTTAACATCGCATGCTATGAAGTCGTTGGAGAGAATAGTACTTGCCTACTTGTGCCCGAGGGTGAGGGCCTACACTGACCCCCTGCAGTTTGCGTACCAGCAGAGATTGGGGTGGATGATGCTGTAGTGTCTCTGCTACATACAGTACATTCATTCTTGGATAATGATGGCACTGCAGTGCGCGCCATGTTCTTTGACTACTCAAATGCTTTCAATACCTTACAGCCACCCTTACTACGTAATAAGTTGACTGCTATGGCGGTAGATGAGGGGATGGTGAACTGGATAAGTGACTACCTGACAGACAGGCCGCAGTTTGTAAGGATGGGGGAGGTGGTATCTGGCAGTGTACGGAGCAGTGTTGGAGCCCCCCAGGGTACAGTGCTGTCGCCCTTCCTCTTCACATTGTATACAGCTGACTTTCAGTATAAATCCGACTTCTGTCACCTGCAAAAATTCTCAGATGACTCAGTGATTGTAGGGGGCATTGTGGGGGGCTGGGGGAAGGAGGAATATAGAAGGGTGGTTTCTGACTTTGTGGATTGGTGTCAGACTAACTGTCTAGAACTAAATATGAAGAAAACCAAGGAGATGGTGGTGAGTTATAGAAGGAAAAAGGATGATTACTTACCGATCACTATTGCTGGCCAGGAGGTGGAGATGGTTGAGAGCTACAAATATTTGGGGGTTCACCTTGACAGCAAACTTGATTGGAGGTGTCATACAGAGAAGGTTCACAAGAAGGGAATGAGCAGACTGTACTTTCTGCGGAAGCTCAGGTCATTCAATGTGTGCAGTAAAATGCTGGAAATGTTCTACCAGTCCGTTGTGGCAAGCGCCATCTTTTTTGCTATCATTTGCTGGGGCAGTAGTGTGCGAGTAGCTGACGCTAATTAGCTCAACAAACTTATCAAGAAGGCAAGTGCAGCTATTGGCCTCCATCTTGACTCTTTTCAGGAGGTAGTGGAGGATAGGATTCAAAAGAAGTGCAGGGCTATAATGAACAATAATACACACCCACTATTCGAGCTGTTCTTGAAGCAGAAGAGCACATTCAGCAGCCGTCTAATCCTTCCAAGGTGCAAGAAGGAGAAATTCAGGAAATCGTTTGTGCCTACCGCTATGGGGATGTATAACAATTCACTAAGGGTGAAAGATGACTACGACCTAGGACTGGCGCACTAATGGAAATGATTAGAGATTTGTGTATCTTTGTTTGTTACGTATTATGGTTAGTCATGTGCAAATCTGTGTCTAGTAATTACTCTATGTAATGCTGTTTGTAATGGTTTGTTTGTAATGCTGTTGTAACGCTGCTGTGATACCAAAATTTCCCTCGGGATCAATAAAGTGTAACGTATTGTATCGTATAATGCATTCCCCATAGGCAGCCTCTATATTATAGTGCACTCCCCATAGGCAATTCTATATTATAATGCACCCCCATAGGCAGCCTCTATATTATAATGCACTCCCATAGGCAGCCTCTATATTATAATAAACCCCCATAGGCAGCATCTATATTGTAATGCACCCCCATAGGCAGCCTCTATATTATAATGCACCCCATAGGCAGCCTCTGTATTATAATGCACCCCCATAGGCAGCCTCTGTATTATAATGCACCCCAATAGGCAAATTCTATATTATAATGCACCCCCATAGGCAGCCTCTATATTATAATGCACCCCCATAGGCAGTCTCTGTATTATAATGCACCCCCATAGGCAGCCTCTATATTATAATTCACTCACCATTGTTCTGTCCCCACATGAGGCGAATGGAGGTATAGTTGATTGGGGCTGGGAGAGTTTTCCTACCTTACGCTTCCTCATGCAGAGCAGACAGGACCAGTGCTGTTCAGCATCTGGAGAGATGATGCACACCAGGGATAGTGAAGTCCAGACTTGTTTATTTGGAAATCTGGACATACAGCTTATGATTGGTATACAGTAACTTCTCCAGAAATGCAGGTGAAAACGAGGTGCAGGAAGATGTAGCACCAAGTATGGTTGCAAGTGTGAGCAGCAAGAGAGTGTAGGTGGTGATGGTGGTCGAAAACTGATGCCTTTCACAGCTCGGTGCAAAGCGTGTCTCTCCCATAAAGAACTGACAAAGCAAATGGCTGCTAACAGGTAGAAGAAGCAGTGACCTCAGCACAAGAAGTGAAAGGCATGTACCAGAATTAATTAGTTACAGGCTGCCACACAGAAAGGGCCACCAGGTGACAGCAGAGAGCATGAAAGAATAGATTATACACAGCATGGAAATAATACAATACATAACCCAGACAAACGGAACAGCACACTCCCCGTCTGAAATTCCGTAAGGGATTTCACTATACTAGTACTTTGAAATAAAGTTCAACAACCTAGAAAAAACAAACACATAAACATGCATGAAATGCAATAATAACTTCGAAATGAGGTAAATGAATGTCTTTAAGTCAGTTCCTGAGGTAATTCAAAGGAAACCCATCTTCAGATCAGAGAAGCCGCACTAGGCCAAACTATCTCCGACCCAACGGTAGTCCAATGGAAGTACTAGTGCAGTGTTCTGCTTGTCTTTATCCTACCAGAATGTCCGCGGTAGAGAGCGGTTTATGGCAGACGTGCCAACCATGACAGTTTTTGTTTCCATGTGAGTCGTGATAAGATCTCGCAATGTGGACTAACCTTGCGATGGTCTTGATGAGTTTCATCCAGTTGGAGAAGCGTTCGAAGCGCTGGCAACCGAGGCTGGAGGTTGGTTTAGTGTTCGTGGCCAGAGCACTGACCTCGGAGCGGACTTCTGTATCGTTATCCGGATCCTGGATGCTGAAGTCTTCCTGGACACGTTCACTTCCCTTCTGTTCCAGCAGAAACTTTGGACCTGAAAGCCAAGAAGAGTTAGCAAAGGAACTCATAGGCATAGGTCTAGTGGCGTGGTCCGCTGGATTAAGCTCAGATGGGATATAGTGCCACTGCTCAGGCTTGGAAAACTTCCTTATTCTCTCGATACGGTTACTGACGTACACGTAGAAGTGCCTTGTTTGGTTGTGGATGTAACCTAAGACGACCTTACTGTCAGTGTAGTATTGTACGTCGTCTATGTTGGTGTCCAGCTCATGCTGTATAAAGTCTGCGAGTTCTACCACAAGCACAGTCCCACAGAGTTCGAGCCTGGGAATAGTGTGGTCAGGCTTGGGAGCCAACTTAGCCTTGCCGAAGACGAACCCAACGTGATCTTGATTGTCGGATCCCGTCACCTTCAGATAGGCAACGGCTGCAATGGCCTCCATGGATGCATCCGAGAACACATGGAGTTCTGTCCTAGTGCTAGCGGCAAGTGTGGTTCTGGCGTAGCATCTCGGTATGTGGATTTCATCCAAGGCACACAAGGACTGCTTCCAGGTTTCCCATTTTGGTTCCTTATCAGGAGGGAGTGGGGCATCCCAGTCTTTGATTTACCTTGTATGGTAATTGGTGCTACGAATCCCAGTGGATCGTATAAGCTGTTCACCACTGACAGGACACCACGTTTAGTGAATGGTTTGTCTGCACAGTTGATTTGAAACCCGAAGGTGTGGGCTGACAGGTTCCACCTCAGGCCTAAGCTTCTCTGCACAGGCGGACGGTCTGATCCCAAGTCTATGTCCTTGAATCCTGGTGCGTGGTCACTTGACTCAAAGGCTCTCATGACAGCTGGGCTGTTTGAAGCAATTTTATGCAGTCTAAGCTTGGCTCGGTACAGCATACCTTGGGTCCTCTTAAGCAGGTCAATCACCGCTTCTTCTGTGGGTAGAGATTTCAGTCCATCATCTCCGTAGAAGTCTTTTTCTACAAAGTCTCTGGTGTCTGTTCCATATTCGGACTCTCCTTCCAGTGCAGTTCTCCGCAGGCCACAGGTTGCCACGGCAGGCGAAGGGTTGTTCCCGAATACGTGCACCCTCATGCGATACTCCACCATCTCTTTGCTGGGGTCGTTGTCCTTGTGCCACAAGAACCTGAGGAAATTCCTGTAGTCCTCTCTGACTATGAAACAGTGGAACATCTGTTCAATGTCGGCAGAGATGGCGATGGGCTCTTTCCTGAACCTCATCAACACTCCTTCTAGGTTGTTTGTTAGATTAGGAGGACGTCATTGAGAGATATGACTTGATGTTTGCCGCTTGAATCAAAGAAAACTCTAATTTGCTTAGGCTTTCGCGGGTGATATACTCCGAATGAGTGTAGGTACCAGCACTCTTCGTTTCCCTTTAAGGGAGGCGCTGGCTCGGCATGGTTATTATGGAATATTTTGTCCATAAAGGTGACAATGTGCTCTTTCATCTCCGGTTTGTTGCTTAGTGTGCGCTGGAGAGAGTTGAATCTGGACAACGCTTGTTCACGGTTGTTCGGGAGCCTTACCCTGGTAGCTCTGAAGGGTAGGGGAAAAACCCAGTGATTAGTCTCGTCCTTAAGGAACTCATTGTCCATTATCTTGACAAATTCCTTGTCTTCCATTGACGGGACTACTTTGTTGTCATCCTTAGTGGTACGAAACACTGATCTTCCCAAGTCGTCTGCATAGGGAGAAGGGATGACATCAGGCAGCTGTACGGGATCTGGAGGCTTCTCTTTCACCTCGTAGTGAAGAGGGCATGGTTTGCAGAAAGTAGTGCGTCCATCCCGGCGTACGTAGGTCTTAAAGGAATTGACTCCTGTTCGGTCCAAGCATACATTTCCTATGACTACCCACCCCAAGTCGAGTTTCTGGGCATAGGGGGCGTAGTCAGGACCATTACACTGTTGGCGGACCTTATGTATCCTTAAATTGTCTCTACCGAGCAGAAGTAAGATTTCAGCATCTGTGTCCATAGGTGGAATAAAGCTGGTTAAGTGCCTTAAGTGTGGATGGTGGAACGCAGCTTCCGGGGTAGGGATTTCATCCCTTTGGTCGGGTATTTGATCGCATTCGATTAATGTAGGTAGGGGTATTTCTATGCCTCCGTTGATAGGGAAGCAATAAAACCTTATGCCCTTCTATCGCTAGTCTCTATGCGACCTGAGCAGGTATTTAGAGTGTAGGGCGTTGCTGGTCCCCTGATACCAAAGGCCTCAAAGAACTTAGGTCCAGCTAGAGATCAATTGCTCTGGTCGTCAATGATGGCATACATTTTTACTGCCTTCTCTGGATGCCCTTCTGGATAAACTCTGATTAGGCATATCCTGGCACAGCATTTAGCACTTTGGTTCTCCCCACATACCTCTGAGCATGAGCAGGAGACAGCCGTGGCAAACTTGTCGTGGTTCTGTGGCTCCCCGCCATGGCTTGCTGCTGGACTAGGGGTCACTGCGACTGCTGGATTGCTGGTGGCTGAGGTTGGATGCAAGGCTGATGGGTGTTTGTCGCTATGACACTCTTCACACTTAATGGAAGATTTACAGTCCTTGGCCATGTGTTCTAATGAGGTGCAGCACTTGAAACATACCCCAAGTTCACTGAGGATTTTCTTGCGCTCCTGCATGGTTTTGGACCTGAAGCCTCTACATTTGTTCAATGAGTGTGGCTTTTTGTGAATGGGACACTCACGATTGAAAGATTTATCCCTCGACGGAATAGTGTACTGCTTATCAGCGGGTACTGCAGGTGGTGGCAGGTTAGTCTTCCTAACACTTACACTGTACCTCAAGTCCTTGCGTCTGTGTGTGATGCTTTCATACCTTAATGAGGATGTTGCTGGAGCTGCAGTGTTGAACTCCAGGAAGTCTAGACTAGGGTCATTCCTCATTTGGGCCTGTTCATCGACAAACTTGCAGAACTGAATGAACAGAGGAAAGGTGACATCATGTGACCTTTTGTACCTGGAGACGCACACTGCCCACTTCTCTTGCAGACTATGTGGCAATTTTGAGACGATTGGGTTCACCCCATGGGCAGTGTCCAGGTAGCACAGTCCAGACAGATGGGGGTCTCTTTTCGCAAGTTCCAGCTCCATAAGCAGATCACTTAAGTCCAGAAGTTTGTGGGCTTCCTTAAGATTGATCCTTGGAACATTCTGCAGTCTCTTAAATAGGGACTTTTCTATGGCTTCAGAGCTGCCGTAGGTTCTTTCGAGTCTCTGCCAGGCAGCAGCCAGACCTGCTTCAGCTTGTCCCACATAGACGGTCCTAAGACTCCTGATACGGTTTGTGGATTCTGAACCCAACCATTTGACCATGAGGTCGAGCTCCTGCTCCGCGGATAGGTTGAGGTCAGCAATGGCGGCCTTGAAGATTGCTTTCCAGGCTCTGTAGTTCTCTGCACGGTCGTCAAATTTTGAGAGACTGGTGTTGATTAGCTCTCTGCTCACCATGAACCTGGCAAACTCGGACATTTCTGATCCTTCACTCCTTGTTACCGTGTTAGTTTGTGGTGCCCCTTGGGCGTAAAGGCTGTGTGGCGTGGAAGGGTGAATTGTTCCCTGGTAAAATGATGTTGCTGCAGGGTTGAGCTGTGGTGGCTTAATCTCTGGATATTCTGATGAATGCTGCTTGAACTGTGGAGGCGGGCTGGAGTGTTCCTTGTGGTCGTCTTGAGGTGATGGCTGCTCCTGAGTGGACGCATCATGGCGTTGGTCTTGGGTATCTGCGGAGGCTGTTGGTGCCACTGGCACCGTAAGTTGGGCCGACTTGGACGTTTCCACAATGTTGGGTTGAACGTCGCTGGAGAAGGTGTTCGCTGCAGATATCTGTTTCTGCACGTAGTCGCTGGTACGAACAGCTGGGTCGTCTTCTTCCTGTGGTGGTAGGCAAATCGGTTCGAGGTTTTGCTTCAATGCTTGCTCGAGTATTTTTACTTCAGCTAGCGCGATTTCTTCCTCCATTTGCGTTTGAAGAATTTTGCTTGAGCCTCTGCTTCTGCTTTCTTTTCTGTAAAGGAACGTCTTAGTTTGGATCTCTCTGCATTTAAGCGAGCCTCTAGAATTCTGTCGCTGAGGGCTGACGTTCTTGAGCAGGATGATTTGTACGGATCTTGATTCTTGCAGATGAGCAATACGGAGCTCCGCTTTATCTTTGGCGTCTTGCACGGCGGCGTTCCTTTCTTTGTCTGTGGAATCTACTTTGCATAACTCTGATGAGGCTTCGTAAATATTAGAGTCTTTTAGGAAGGCGGCATACCTTGCGGACAGTCTCTTGTATCTACCATGGGCCGTTTCTAGCCGTCTTATAGCATCCTGTAAACTCACTGCATCATCTTTGTGGCGTTGGAGGCTTGACATGAGGGAGGTAACTCGCTCCCATAGGTCGTCCAGGTTGTCGTACTCATCCTTCGTATTGTGATAATTTTCGACAGCTTTTATGGTTGGTTTGACAGAGCGTTTTTGTCGAACGACTTGGTCTCCTGGTAGCGTGGGTTCTGCTTCCTGGTCTTCATGATGGGCAGTGTCAGGTTGTATTTGCTCTGTTTTAGCAGTGGGAGACTGTTCAGGGTCTTTTTCGGCCATTTTGATTTAAGGTGCGCTGTCTCTTTAAGAAACTGAACTTTTGAATTGGGGGCCGGAAATCACAGTGCAGCTTAGTTAAGACGTCCTGATAAGATTCCCAAGGTGTTTTTAGAGAATTGTGGGGTTTTATAGTCCGACAATCTGCATCAATGTAGTATAACATACAGAGAGCCTCTATGCACAATGCGGTCTCGGATGACGCTGCAGATAGTTTATTAGCAGAGCAGGGCTGCAGTATGTGAGCAGGCAGAGCGCAGGACACGTGGATAGGGATATAAGGGTAATTCTGGCCGGGCTTCAAGGCAGTTTTCGACTATTTTGTCCCCACATGAGGTGAATGGAGGTATAGTTGATTGGGGCTGGGAGAGTTTTCCTACCTCATGCAGAGCAGACAGGACCAGTGCTGTTCAGCGTCCGGAGAGATGATGCACACCAGGAATAGTGAAGTCCAGACTTGTTTATTTGGAAATCTGGACATTCAGCTTATGATTGGTATACAGTAACTTCTCCAGAAATGCAGGTGAAAACGAGGTGCAGGAAGATGTAGCACCAAGTATGGTTGCAAGTGTGAGCAGCAAGAGAGTGTAGGTGGTGATGGTGGTCGAAAACTGATGCCTTTCACAGCTCAGTGCAAAGCGTGTCTCTCCCATAAAGAACTAACAAAGCAAATGGCTGCTAACAGGAAGAAGAAGCAGTGACCTCAGCACAGGAAGTGAAAGGCATGTACCAGAATTAATTAGTTACAGGCTGCCACACAGAAAGGGCCACCAGGTGACAGCAGAGAGCTGTTATACACAGCATGGAAATAATACAATACATAACCCAGACAAACGGAACAGCACACCCATAGGCAAATTCTATATTATAATGCACCCCCATAGGCAGCCTCTATATTATAATGCACCAACATAGGCAGCCTCTATATTATAATGCACCCCCCATAGGCAGCCTCTATATTATAATGCACCGCCTATATTATAATGCACCCCCATATGCAGCCTCTGTATTATAATGCACCCCCATAGGCAGCCTCTGTATTATAATGCACCAACATAGGCAGCCTCTATATTATAATGCACCCCCCATAGGCAGCCTCTATATTATAATGCACCGCCATAGGCAGCCTCTGTATTATAATAAACCCCCATAGGCAGCCTTTGTATTGTAATGCACTCCTCATAAGCAGATTTTATATTATAATACACCTCCATAGGCGGACTCTGTATTATAATGCATCCCCATATGCAGCCTCTGTATTATAATAAACCCCCTTAGGAAGCCTCTGTATTATAATGCACCCCCATAGGCAGCCTCTGTGTTATAATTCATCCCCATAGGCAGTCTCTGTATTATAATGCACCTCCATAGGCAGCCTCTGTATTATAATGCAGCCCCATTAAAAAAATAATAAATACCTCTCTTCCTCCTGGTTCCTGCGCTGCTCCGAGCTTCCGCTCATCTCCGGACCAGGGAGCAGAGTGGTGACATCATCGTGCCCGCTGTCAGTGTCGGCGTTGGTGACATCAGACGCTGAGAGGGGATGATGGGAGAGGGAGCGTAACTCTCCTCTCATCAATGCGGTCAGCTGTATCGACTATGAGTAAGGGCACTTGTAATGCGCCAGAAACGCGTAAGGTTGGACATGCCGGAATTAAGGTTTTTCTACATTTTACATGGTGTTGGTGTGCCGGATCCATTCCTCTTGTTTTTTTACTATTGCTGTGCTCACCAGCGGAACGAGCACCCACCCATTTTTTTGCTATTGGACTCTACCTCCTTTGGATTCATTTGGATAACATCTGCAGCTCCCTACCTCTCTCTCCTACCCATAGATGCCGATACAGTTGACCCTGCGATGATGGGTGGGGGCCCACTGCTGGCACTGGGCCTCATAGCGGCTGGATGGCAGAGCAGGGAGATCGATTCTCCATGCTCTGCCGCAGAATATAACTGTATCAGCGCGATGTGCACGCCAATACAGTTACAGTAGCATAGCTCTGGGTAGACCCCCTCAGAGAGGAGGGCTCGGGGCTGCCGCCTCCTCTGCCCCCCCGGTAGTTACGCTACTGTATTGCTGTATATCAGGGGTCTCAAACTCAGCTGGGTCGCATATAGAAAAAAATTGAATGGGGGGGCACATTCTTGGAAGGACAAAGTGACATTTTTAGTGAAACTATTTTTTTTTCTATACACCTTTTGAAAATTTTTGCTGTTTTTTTTACATTTTTTTTAGAGCTTGGGTCGTTATGGATGTGGTGATAACAAATGTGCACTCATATTGTAGTTATGTCTCTATATCCAGGTCCCCATATTGTAGATCTGTCCCCACCCAGGTCCTCATATTGTAGTTATGTCCCCATTGTCATGACCCAGGATGGGGTTTTGTCTTTGCCCCGTCCTGGTCAGACTGGGGTTAATGGTTTCAGCCTCTCTCTGGCAGAGGGCGGCTATTTAGTTGCCAATTGACCTAGGTCTGGTGTCAGTTATACTCCTGCCCTCGGCTGAGTTAGTTGACCTCCTGTGTGCCTGTGCCTTGTGCCTGATCTTGTTGCTTTTTGGTTTTGACCCGGTCCGTCTCTTCGTTGTGAGTTTGTCTACTGTCTTGGTACTGTGTATTTGCCCGTTCTGGTTTTCTGATCCCTTGGCTACGTTCTGGTTATTCTCTGCCTGCTCCACTTGTACTGCGTTGCTCCCTCTGTGTATGACCTGGCTATCCTGACTATCCGTTTTGTCTATGCCCCTTGGTAACTCTGTCCCGTAGTTACCCTTCTAGGAGTTTTCCTTCTGCTCATAGCTCTCTGGAGCTTAGGCCACGCCCACCAGCAGTCACGTGCTTAAGATCCTCTGGCCTGAAACAATCTCTGTCTGTTACTGCCTTCTCTGAGAGACCTGTGGCCGGCGCCGCCCCTTGGCGGTCACGTGCTTAGGGTCCTGTTAGTCTGAAGCACGCATCTTCACCGCTGCTGCCCCGCTCCACAGGTATCTTTGAGTGCAGTCTGTCTTATTCAGGACACGCGCACTGGCTCAGTGAGCAAGTGCAGTGCGGTGTTCGTGATACCCATATTGTAGTTATGTCCCCATCCAGGTCCCCATATTGTAGTTATGTATCTATATCCAGGTCCCCATATTGTAGTCATGTCCCCATCCAGGTCCTCATATTGTTGTTATATCTGTAGGATTGAGAGGAGGAAAATAGAAAAAAGTGAAGCAAGAAATGTAAATTTTGTAACTAATATCCCCCATCCTGGTATATACATGTCCCCAATCCAGGTATGCATGGCCCCATCATCCCTATTCTGGTATGCATGGCCTCCTCATCCCTATTCTGGTATGCATGGTGTCCATCTATATCCCTATCCCGATCCTGGTATGCATGGTGCCCAACCTCATCCTGGTATACATGGCCCCCACATCCCCATCCTGGTATGCATGGCCCCCTCATCCCCATCCTGGTATGCATGACCCCCTTATCCCCATTCTGGTATGCATGGCCCCCTCATCGCTATCCTGGTATGCATGGCCCCTTCATCCCCATCCTGGTGTGCATGTGTCATGTGTGCATTGCCACGAAGATCGTCGCTGTTGCACATTTTGACTTCTCACAGCTGAGCTGCTGTTTCTTTGTGTTTGGCAGCTAGGGAGTTAATTCTGTCTGCGCTCGGTGCTGGGACTGGGTGCAGTTTCTCCCGGCTGCAATTGATTATTTGTTGATTGGTTTCCTTTAAATTTCTGGTTGTCTGCTTGGGGAGTTGCCAGTGAAACCTTCATGCAGCCCACAGATAGGAATGAATCTGTATAGACTTTAGTTGTGAGCTCCTTAGTTGTTCTAAGCTCAACTTGGTTAGAGTTTATTTCCCAGACCATTTATGTTCCTTTGGTGTTTGAGTGTGTATGCAAGCGAGTGTTATCCTGTCTGTCTTATATGTCTAATCTGTGTATTTAGCTGAGATCAGCCCATATCCCTTTGGTGGTAGTCAGGATCCTTCTTAGGACTGATTACAGGGTTCAGGGTCTGATAGGAGACAGGGTTAGGTTGGAGACTTGGACCTCTGAACCATTATCAGTACCTCCAAGGTGAGGGATTAGTTAGGACCCCAGTTTAGGGTCAGGTTAGATCCCGGTCCACCTCTTTCCTGTTTCAGCTCATCAAGTCCTCAAGATTAACCCTGAGTTCAGCAGATATCGTGTCAGGTAAATCTATTCTATACTTACATGCTGATGTTGCTATACTAGTTGTTGTATAGAGTGTTGTTCCTGTATTAATAGTTTACTGACATTGTATACATATCATTAGACAGCGTGACATTTTCACTGGCCATAAAAATTATCTCCAGTTACCATGGATCCAGTAGCCCAGCTGGCTCTGCAGTTGCAGGGATTATCCATGGAGCTGACGGACATTAAGTCCAAAGTTTTGTCTCCCCTGGAGCAAACCAGAGTTGAACCTAAAGTAGCTCTCCCGGACAGGTTCACTGGTGGGCGAGACAAATTTTTCACCTTCCGGGAGGCATGTAAATTGTATTTTCGGCTTCGGCCTCGATCTTCAGGGAGTGAGGAGCAGAGAGTGGGAATTGTTATCTCACTTCTGCAAGGGGACCCTCAATCCTGGGCATTTTCCCTTCCTCCGGGATCCCCGGCTCTACTGTCTGTAGATCAATTTTTTACTGCCCTGGGATTGGTATATGATGACCCAGATCGGGTCTCTCTTGCTGAGACAAAATTACGTAAGATACAGCAGGGAGATCGTCCGGCAGAGGAATTTGCTTCTGAGTTTCGTAGATGGGCCACAGATACTCAGTGGAATGACCCAGCTCTTAGGAGCCAGTTTTGTCATGGGCTTTCTGATAAATTAAAAGACGTTTTGGCTCAGTATGAGTCTCCTCCTTCTCTGGAGGCTGCTATGGCCTTAGCTATCCGTACTGATAGACGGCTTCAGGAGAGGGGTGAGGTAACCCCACTCCCTGTTGTTTCTCCACCTACCACTAAAGTCCCTTATGTTGAGGTTCCCCTTGTCTGTTCGGATGAGCCTATGCAGTTGGGAGGGACATCATTTCGTAGGAGGGGATTGGCGGTACGCCGCAGGACTAGAAGATGTTTTTTCTGCGGGAAAGAGGGACATTTTGTTGGAGAATGTCCATCCCGTGCCTTGTTGAGCCAAAAGTCGCCGGAAAACTGTTAATCCCAGGTTGTGTGGTGGACGACAACCTGGGAGTATGTATTTCATCCGCCAGTTCTTCTCAGTTCCTTGTACCAGTGGAGGTGGTAGTTGGTACGAGAGTGGAGAGATTGTCTGTTCTTCTTGATAGTGGTTCCGGGGCTAATCTGGTTGACCCTCAGTTTGCTCAGGCTCAAGGTATGCATCTGAGTGTATTGGTCAAACCGATCCCTATATTCTCCATTGACGCCAGGCCTCTCGGCCAAGGTAGCTTTGTTCATGAGGTTCATAACATTGACCTTCGGTAGGGGCAATACATAGGGAACAATTATCTTGTTATGTGTTGGAGGGTCTACCTACTCCCATTGTGTTGGGACTTCCTTGGTTGGTTAAACATAACCCTGTGATTAATTGGCAGTCCAGAGAAATAAGCCAATGGGGTGAGTTTTTGCAAAAGCAACTGCATGAACACAGTCATCAGTGCGGTCGTGCCTAGTACATTGCCTCCTTTTTTGGAGGATTTTGGGGATGTTTTCTCTGAGGAGGGGTGTCAGGAGTTGCCTCCTCATCGCGTGTATGACTGCTCTATTAATCTCCTTCCTGATGCTAAGTTGCCTAAAGCTAGGTTGTATAATCTTTCTGGTCCTGAGAGGCAGGCTATGAAAGATTATATTTCTGAAAGTCTGGCCAAAGGGCATATTAGACCTTCATCTTCCCCAGTAGCCGCGGGGTTCTTCTTTGTTAAGAAGAAAGATGGAGGCCTACGCCCTTGCTTGGATTTCCGCGAACTTAATCGGATTACTGTTCGAGATCCGTATCCACTCCCTCTTATTCCTGATCTCTTCAATCAAATTGTTGGCGCCAAATGGTTTTCTAAATTGGATCTCAGGGGGGCGTATAATCTGATTAGGATAAAAGAGGGGGATGAGTGGAAAACGGCGTTTAACACGCCGGAGGGACATTATGAGAACCTAGTCATGCCTTTTGGTCTGACTACTGCACCAGCAGTATTCCAACATTTTGTTAATGACATTTTTCGTCACCTTGTGGGGCTGTTTGTGGTTGTATATTTGGACGACATTTTAATTTACTCGCCAGATCTTGTGTCTCATCAGGAGCATGTGAGACAGGTGTTGCAGATCTTGCGAGACAATAAACTATACGCCAAACTGGAGAAGTGTGTATTTGCCGTACAGGAACTTCAGTTTTTGGGTTTTTTGGTGTCAGCCTCCGGTTTCCGTATGGACCCTGAAAAGGTGAGAGCAGTGCTTGAATGGGATCAGCCAGGGGATCTTAAGGCTCTGCAGCGTTTTTTGGGGTTTGCTAACTACTACCGGAAATTTATTTGTAATTTCTCATCTGTCGTCAAACCTCTCACTGACATGACAAGAAAAGGGACGGATTTTTCTAAATGGTCGGACAAAGCTTGCCAAGCCTTTTCCTCTTTGAAGAAATGTTTTGCTTCGGCACCCGTTCTCATCCAACCAGATGCATCTCAGCCGTTCATTGTGGAGGTGGATGCGTCTGACGTAGGGGTGGGTGCTATATTGTCCCAGGGTCCGTCCCCTGGTAAATGGCATCCGTGCGCTTTCTTTTCTAAGAAATTGTCGTCCGCCGAAAGGAATTATGATATCGGCAATAGGGAACTTTTGGCCATTAAGTTAGCTTTTGAAGAATGGCGTCACTTTTTGGAGGGGGCAGTCCACCCGGTTACCGTTATTACTGATCACAAGAACCTGTTGTATTTGGAATCCGCTAAGCGTCTGAATTCCAGACAAGCTCGATGGTCGTTGTTTTTTACCAGGTTTAATTTTGTCGTCACTTATCGCCCGGGGTCTAAGAATGTAAAGGCTGATGCCTTGTCTCGCAGTTTCCCAGGGGCCGGGAAAACGGATGACCCGAGTCCTATCCTTCAGGAGGGGGTGGTAGTGTCGGCTGTATTTTCTGAGCTTGAGGAGGAGGTGTTAGAGGCTCAGGGGGACGCCCCTGCAGGACCTCCAGGGAGACTGTTTGTCCCAAATCTGTTGAGACAAAAGGTTATTGAGGCACATCATAATTCTGCTCTAGCAGGAGATCCAGGGAGTAAGGCTACTTTAGATCTCCTTTCTCGCCTGTTTTGGTGGCCTAATGCTAATAAAGATGTTATAACTTTTGTCGCGTCATGTGGGGTGTGTGTTCGCTCTAAAACCCCTCACACCCGTCCGTCTGGGACCCTTTTACCCTTGAAACTTCCGGAGCGTCCATGGACTCATTTATCTATGGACTTCATTACGGACCTTCCTCCGTCGTCAGGGAATACTGTCATACTGGTGGTTGTTGACAGGTTCAGTAAGATGGCACATTTCGTTGCTCTTCCTGCACTCCCTAATGCTAAAACTCTGGCGCAGGTGTTCATTAGGGAGATCGTTAGACTTCATGGGTTGCCTTCTGATGTGGTGTCAGATAGGGGGTCTCAGTTTGTGTCCAAATTTTGGAGGGCATTTTGTTTACGTCGGGGGATGCAATTGTCATTTTCCTCGGCTTTTCATCCGCAGACCAATGGTCAGACAGAGCGTCTGAATCAGAGCTTAGAGACATATCTCCGGTGTTTTGTCTCAGAGAATCAAGAGGACTGGTCTTCTTTCTTGCCTCTGGCAGAGTTCGCTCTTAACAACAGGCGGAGCGAGTCCACTGGTAAGTCCCCGTTTTTTGGGGCATATGGTTTCCATCCCCAGTTTTGTACTTTCAATGGGGGGGGGGGGCCCTTCTGGGGTTCCTGAGGAGGAGCGTTTCTCGTCGTCACTTGCTTCTGTGTGGAGAGGTGTATTGAATAATCTGAGTGCGATGGGAACCGTTACAAACGTATGGCTGATAGGAGGAGAGTTTCTGGTCCAGATCTGAATGTGAACGATCTGGTATGGTTGTCTACCAGGAATATAAAACTTAAAGTGCCCTCCTGGAAACTGGGTCCCAGATTCATCGGGCCGTACAGGATCAGTTCCATAATTAATCCTGTGGCATTTCGTCTGGACCTCCCTCCTACGTTTAAAATTCATAATGTGTTCCACAAGTCATTACTTAAAAGGTATGTGGCACCAGTCATACCGTCACCTCTACCTCCTCCTCCTGTGTTGGTCAATGGTAACTTGGAATTTCAAGTATCAAAGATCATTGACTCACGTCTGAATCGCCGGTCCCTTCAGTACTTGGTGCATTGGAAGGGGTATGGTCCAGAGGAGAGGACGTGGGTCCCTGCGTCTGATGTTAACGCAGATCGTTTGGTTCGGACCTTCCACAGAACTCACCCGGGCAGGCCTGGCCCTGAGGGTCCGGAGGCCCCTCGTAGAAGGGGGGGTACTGTCATGTGTGCATTGCCACGAAGATCGTCGCGGTTGCACATTTTGACTTCTCACAGCTGAGCTGCTGTTTCTTTGTGTTTGGCAGCTAGGGAGTTAATTCTGTCTGTGCTCGGTGCTGGGACTGGGTGCAGTTTCTCCCGGCTGCAATTGATTATTTGTTGATTGGTTTCCTTTAAATTTCTGGTTGTCTGCTTGGGGAGTTGCCAGTGAAACCTTCATGCAGACCACAGATAGGAATGAATCTGTATAGACTTTAGTTGTGAGCTCCTTAGTTGTTCTAAGCTCAACTTGGTTAGAGTTTATTTCCCAGACCATTTATGTTCCTTTGGTGTTTGAGTGTGTATGCAAGCGAGTGTTATCCTGTCTGTCTTATATGTCTAATCTGTGTATTTAGCTGAGATCAGCCCATATCCCTTTGGTGGTAGTCAGGATCCTTCTTAGGACTGATTACAGGGTTCAGGGTCTGATAGGAGACAGGGTTAGGTTGGAGACTTGGACCTCTGAACCATTATCAGTACCTCCAAGGTGAGGGATTAGTTAGGACCCCAGTTTAGGGTCAGGTTAGATCCCGGTCCACCTCTTTCCTGTTTCAGCTCATCAAGTCCTCAAGATTAACCCTGAGTTCAGCAGATATCGTGTCAGGTAAATCTATTCTATACTTACATGCTGATGTTGCTATACTAGTTGTTGTATAGAGTGTTGTTCCTGTATTAATAGTTTACTGACATTGTATACATATCATTAGACAGCGTGACAGCATGTCCCCCTCATCCCCATCCTGGTATGCATGGCCCCCCCATCTTCATCCTGATATACATGATCCCCATTCCTTTCCTGGTATGCATGGCCCCCTCATCCCTATCCTGGTATGCATGGTCCCTTCATATTCATCCTGGTATACATGATCCCCATCCTTATCCTGGTATGCATGAGCCCCTCAGAGTACAATACAACTCCCCCTCATAGAGTTCAATGCAGCCCCCTGTGAGTATAATGAAGCGCCCCCTCAAAGTATAATGCAATGCCCTCTCGTAGAGTATAATACAGCCCCCTCATAGAGTATAATACAACCCCTCACACACACAGTATATGCAGCCCCCAAACAGTATACTGCAGCCCCCATACACAGTATAATGCAGCCCCCTACACACAGTATAATGCAGCTCCCCAAACACACAGTATAATGCAGCCCCCCCACACACACACTAATGCAGCTCCACAGTCCAGCAATATTACACACACTATAATGCAGACACAAACACAGACAATACTTACCTCTCCCCATTCTCCCGATGTTCTGGCTTTTGCAGTGCGTCTCATCGTCTCCTCTGCTGGCACAGTGTGGCACAGTATGAAGTGAGGTCATCGTGTGCCCACTGAGTCAGAAGATGAGGAGGAGTGATGGGAGAAGGAGAGTAAGCTGACGCTTTTTCCTCCATCACTGCTTTCAATTGTATCGGCGTCTATGATGCCGGTAAGTTGAATGTGAGGGGGGAGGTGACGCGACGTCGGACCCCATAGTGGCTTGGTCTGCCAGCCCCTAACGCTGGCCTGCGGGCCGCATGAAGCAGCCTTAGTGGCGGCGTGTTTGAGCTCCTATGCTGTACATAATACAAGCAATCAGCTGATTGCAGGTTAATGTCCCTTAAAGGAACTAATAAAAGTAAAAAAAAAATGTTTGAAATAAATATGAAAAAAAAAACGTAAATTCGAATCTCCCTCCTTTAAAAATAAAGGTATTAAAAACAATGTAAAAAATATACTTAACTTAGTGGACAGAGCCAATTTGCTACTTTATGACCAAGCCAATTTTTACAATTCTGACCACTGTCACTTTAGCTCTAGAACACTTCAACGCATCCCACTGATTCTGAGATTGTTTTTGTGTGACTTATTGTACTTCATGTTAATGGTGAAATTTAATCGATATAACTTGCGTTTATGTATTAAAAAAACGGAAATTTGGCAAAAATTTTGCAATTTTCAAACTTTTAATTTTTGTACCATAAATCAGAGAGTGGTGTCACACAAAATAGTTAATAAATAACATTTCACACATGTCAACTTTACATCAGCAAAATTTTGAAAACATAATTTTTTTGTTAGGACGTCATAAGGGTTAAAGGTTGACCAGCGATTTCTCATTTTTCCAACAAAATTTACAAACCATTGATTTTAGGGACTACCTCACATTTGAGGTGAGTTTGCGGGGTTAATATAATAGAAAATACCCAAAAGTGACACCATTATAAAAACTGCACATCTCAAGGTGCTTAAAACCGCATTCAATAAGTTTATTAACCCTTCAGGTGCTTCACGAGAACTAAAGCAATGTGGAAGGAAAAAATTAACATTTTACTTTATTCACTAAAAATTTACTTTGTAACCAAAATTTTTTATTTTCACAAGAGTATCAGGAGAAAATAGACCATAAAATTTGTTGTGCAATTTCTCCTGAATATGCTAATACCCCATATGTGAGGAAAAGCCACTGTTTGGGCGCATGACAAGGCTCAGAAGGGAGGGAGCACCATTTGACTTTTTGAACGCAAAATTGGCTAGAATCAATGGTGGCGCCATGACGTGTTTGGAGACCCCCTGATATACCTAAAGAGTGGAACCCCCCAATTCTAACTCCAACACTAACCTCAACACACCCCTACCCTAATCCCAACCCTAACCATAACCCTAACCACAAACCTAACCCTAACACATCCCTAATCCCAACCCTAACCGTAATCCCAACCATATCCACAACCCTAACCCTAACTTTAGCCCAACCCTAACCCTAGCCCTAACCCAACCCTATCCTTAACTTTAGCCCAATCCTAACTTTAGCCCAACACTAAGCCTAATGTAAAAATAGAAATAAATACTTTTTTTATTTTATTATTTTTACTTAACTAAGAGGGTGATAAAGAGGGGTTTGATTTACTATTTTTTTTATTTTGATCATTGTAATAGGGTCTATCACAGTTATCAAAGTGAACCAATAGTACAAATTTCCTATTGTTGTGGGGTACTGACCAGCAGATCTCGGCGGATGCACTGCGCATGAGCCTGCCATTTTCTTCCCTGAAGAAGACGCCAGCAACCGGAGGACAACACGGGAGGATGCAGGAGGATCCAGGGATACTGGAGGTACGGGGGGGTGGCGGGGGACCCCATTTCTCTTTCCTCTGATGTGCCATCACATCAGAGGAGAGAGAGATTAAATGGGAAATCTGACTTTTTTTGCGGTCGCAGTTATACCATTAATAACGGCAATCGCAGCACTGTGGTTGGTAACAACTGACTCGAATCATGTTCTCTGGGGTCTCAGCTACTCCCGGTAGACGAGACCCCGGACAAATTCCGGCGCTGGGGGCGCTATACACTTATTTCTCAGTGTCGTTAAAAATCGACGCTGAGGAATAAGTATCCTTAACTGACGCCGTGAAAAGGCGTATCGGCGGTCTTTAAGGGGTTATTGTGGTATTGCTCCATCCATAAAAGTCTGATCTATCAAAATATTAAATAATTTAACCCAATTGAAAAACAACATTAACAGAAAAAAATGTAAAACACCAAAATTGCATTTTTTTTCTTGCAATAAGAATTGATCAAAATGTATCTCCATCAAAATGATGTCAATAAAAATGTTGGCTTGCCCACGCAAAACTAAGCTCTCACACAGCTCCATCACCGAAAAATGAAAAGGTTACTGGTCTCAAAAATGGCGACACAATTAAAATATTTTTACAAATTTGTGATTTTTTTTCACCCCTAAAATAAAAAACAAAACTGGACAAGTTTGGTATTGCTGTAAGTGTACTGACCTGGACAGTCATGATTCCGGGTCACTTTACCTCACAATGTAAACAGTAAGAACAATGCTCAAAAAACAATGTCAGAATTGCATTTTTCTTTAGCAATTTCATCACACCTGGAATTTGTTTTGTGATAAAAATGAATGCTGTCATACCTAAGCATAACTCGTTCCCCCTCAAAAAAACCTCAAAAGTTATGATTCTTGGAAGAAGGGGAGAAATGAACGACAATAAAAAAATGGAAATTGTCCACGTCGGTAAGGGCTTAAAAGATCATCAGTAATTAACAGATACTCTGAGGCTAAGTTCACACGTTGCGGAATTGCCGCGGAAATTTCCGCGGCAATCCCGCACTTCTCCCGCAGGAAATACGCACGTTTTTTTTATGCTGATTCCCGCCAGAATAATAGCGTTTTGCAAGCGTAATTAGCTTGCAGAATGCTAGCGTTTTCCTAGCGATCTGTAGCATCGCTTGGAAAACTGATTGACAGGTTGGTCACACGAGTCAAACATAATGTTTGACACGTGTGACCAACTTTTTACTATTGATGCCGCCTATGCCGCATCAATAGTAAAAAGATCTAATGTAAAAATAATAAAAAAAATAATAAATAATGATATTCTCACCTTCCGGCGGCCCCCGCAGCCTTCCCGCCTCTCAGCGACGCTCCCGGCAACTCGCGGTCCCAAGGATGCATTGCGACAAATCACACCGATGACGTGCATCTCGCGAGACCGCTATGCCATCTGGGTGATTCTCGCAAAGGACTCTTGGGACCAGAAGTTGCCGGGAGCGTCGCTGAAGGCGGGAAGGCTGCGGGGGCCGCGGGAAGGCTGCGGGGGCCGCCGGAAGGTGAGAATATCATTATTTTTTATTTTAATTATTGTTTTACCAGGGATATGGTACCCAGGGCCTGGAGGAGAGTCTCCTCTGCTCCAGACCCTGGGTACCATCCGCACATGAACCGCTTACATTGCGCAGAGTGGGCATAGCCACATGCGGAAAGTAAGCGGTTCAATGCATTCCTATGGCGGCGGAATCACCGCGGTTACGCTAAATTAATGAACATGTTGCTTTTTTTTCCGCTAAGCGTTTTTTTCGCGGAAAAAAACGCAACATGTGTACAAAACATGCGGAATCAATTAAAACGTATAGAATGCTTAATGCTTGCGTTTTTTTTCGTGGTTTAACCGCGGAAAATAGCGGAAAAACCGCGAAAAAACCGCAATTATTCCTGATCGTGTGCACTTAGCCTAAGAAGTGGAAGGTCTGGAATACAAAATTCTGTGATTAATAGTTAAAATCTGGGGTTTACATATACCTCAATGTCATGAATATTGTATGTGCATTGATCCAATATACTACTGTTTAGTCACTTATGTAATATGGTTCAAAGTAAATTGTAAGTTCTCTAGTTTTTTATATCCCCACCTTCCCTCCCCTATATCCCTTCCCCCTTGTTATTTTCACCCCTTGTTCCTTCTCCACCTTGTATTTTATAAAACTTAATAAAAATGTTTGAAACACAAAAGATCATCAGTAAATGATACAAGATCATGCGCCTTGCACACTATTGTCAATGCATAAAATGTGTCTTTTTGATCTCTGGGATGCATAAAATAACACGCATTGTTTGCGCTGTAATGTGTTTATTGTCATTATTCATTGCATGAGTTTAGAAAATACCAGCATCATTAATTAGTCAATGGTTTCTGGAAGTTAAGGCACATTAAGATGTATCTAGTCAGTGCAGATAAGTAAACAAGGATGTGAGAACTGTAGCCCTCTGGGTGCTAGGATAACGTGATGCATAACGAACAAGAACATTCCTAAGAATTGAAGAGAGGAGGAAGAAATGAAATGATAGAAAAAGGAAAATAAAAAATGAAATGGAGGATGGTAATGGAGTTGGGGGAGACATCCCATTAGTGGATGGTAACGAAAGCAAAAATTCTGCTTTGGTTAAAGGAGTTGTGCAAGCTTGGGATAAATGTCTGCAGTCACTTGATTTCCCAACATTCGTGACAGCATGTGACTAGACTCGTCTAGGTTCTCCCAATTACTTCCATTTAGAGGAGCCGAACAAGTCTAGTCAGCATGTGACTATAAATATGCAAATCGCATACATTTGGTCATGTGACTGCTGACTAGTATGGGCAATATGGGCAAATCATCACCAAGCCTGAATAACCCCTTTAATTTCACATTTTTATAATAATTAGAGCTCTTCTGTTACTGAGGTCCAAATCTCCTTTTATTTGTTTTTTTAATAGTTATATAAATTGTAAAATTCTGGCTGTTTAACACAACCCTAATTTGAGATTACATAAAACTCTATGATTTAGAACTGAAAGTATAAAGTTATAAGTTTAACCCCTTAGAGTAAATGACATTCATGTACATTAGTGCTGTGGTCACCTTGTTTGGAGCAGGCTCAGGACCTGAGCTCACTCCACATGCTGTTGGTGCCAGCTGTGTTGCAGGACACAGATTGGCTACTATTCCAGCCTGATGAAGGTCCCCATCGTAGTTCTTCATAGACGCTCAGTGACAGACTGAGCTTCTTAGGAGACTATGGTACTGCTGTATGCCGAGCGATCAGAAAATTGCAGGTTCAAATGTCCTAGGGAGACTAAAAAATAATGTCAAAAAATTAAACAATAGTTTTCTTTCTCTTTCCAAATTAAAAATAAAGGAAAAAAAATAAACAGATTTTAAATTCTGTTTCTCTATATTTAATCCCTTAGTGACAAAGCCATTTTGCAGCTTAATGACCGGGCCTATTTTTACAATTCTGACCACTGTCAATTTATGAGGTTATAACTCTGGAACGCTTTAACGAATCCCGCTGATTCTGAGAATGTTTTTTCGTGACATATTGTACTTCACGTTAGTGGTAAAATTTCTTTGATATGACTTGTGTTTATTTATGAAAAAAATGGAAATATGGCGAAAATTTTGAAAATTTAACAATTTTCAAACTTTTAATTTTTATGCCCTTAAATCAGAGAGATATGTCACACAAATTTCTTAATAAATAACATTTCCCACATGTCTACTTTACATCAGCACAATTTTTGGAACAAAATTTTTTTTTGTTACGAAGTTATAAGGGTTAAAAGTTGACCAGCGATTTCTCATTTTTACAACACCATTTTTTTTTTAGGGACCACATCACATTTGAAGTCACTTTGAGGGGTCTATACGATAGAAAATACCCAAAAGTGACACCATTCTAAAAACTGCACCCCTCAAGGTGCTCAAAACCACATTCAAGAAGTTTATTAACCCTTTACGTGCTTCACAGGAACTGAAGCAATCTAGAAGGAAAAAATTAACATTTAACTTTTTTTGCAAAAACTTTACTTCGGAACCAAATTTTTTATTTTCACAACTGTTAAAAGAAAAAATGAACCACAAAATTTGCTGTGCAATTTCTCCTGAATAAGCCGATACCCCATATGTGGGGGTAAACCACTTTTTGGGCGCACGGCAGAGGTCGCAAGGGAAGGAGCGCCATTTGACTTTTTCGACGCAGAATTGGCTGGACGCCATGTCGCGTTTGTAGAGGCCCTGATGTATCTAAACAGTGAAAACCCATCACAAGTGACCCCATTTTGGAAACTAGACCCCCTAAGGAACTTATCTAGATGTGTGGTGAGCACTTTGAACCTCCAAGTGCTTCACAGAAGTTTATAACATAGAACTGTGAAAATAAAAAATCATATTTTTTCCAGAAAAACAATCTGTTCACCCCAATTTTTATTTTCCCAAGGGTAACAAGACCCCAAAAGTTTTTGTGCAATTTGTCCTGAGCATGCTGATACCACATATGTGGGGGTAAACCACTGTTTGGGTGCATGGCAGAGCTTGGAAGGGAAGGAGCGCCGTTTGACTTTTTCAACGCAGAATTGGCTGGACGCCATGTTGCGTTTGTAGAGGCCCTGATGTGTCTAAACAGTGGAAACCCCCCACAAGTGACACCATTTTGGAAACTAGACCCCCTAAGGAACTTATATAGATGTGTGGTGAGCACTTTGAACCCCCAAGTGCTTCACAGAAGTTTATAACGCCCGGGCATGAAAATAAAAAGTCATATTTTTTCCACAAACCTGATCGTTTAGTCCCCAATTTTTCATTTTCCCAAGGGTAACAGGAGAAATTAGACCACAAAAGTTGTTGTCCAATTTGTCCTGAGTACGCTGATACCCCATATGTGGGTGGGACCACTGTTTGGGCGCACGGCAGGGCTTGGAAGGGAAGGAGCGCCATTTGACTTTTTCAAACCAAAATTGGCTGGAATTGAAATTGGACACCATGTCGCGTTTGGAGAGACCCTGATACGCCTAAACAGTGGAAATCCCCCACAAATGACACCATTTTGGAAACTAGACCCCTTAAGGAACTTATTTAGATGTGTGGTGAGCACTTTGAACCCCCAAGTGCTTCACAGAAATTTATAAACGTAGAGCCGTGAAAATAAAAAAATCATTTTTTTCCTAAAAAATGATTCTTTAGCCCGCTATTTTTTTATTTTCCCAAGGGTAACAGGAGAAATTGGACCCCAAAAGTTGTTGTGCAATTTTTCCTGAGTACGCTGATACCCCATATGTGGGGTGAAACCACTGTTTGGGTGCATGGGAGTGCTTGGAAGGGAAGGAGCGCCATTTTGTAATGCAGACTTTGATGGAATGTTCTGCGAGCGTCATGTTGTGTTTGCAGAGCCCTTGATGTGCCTAAACAGTAGAAACCCCCTGCAAGTGACACCATTTTGGAAAATAGACCCCCCAAGGAGCTTATCTAGATGTGTGGTGAGCACTTTGAACCCTCAAGTGCTTCACAGAAATTTATTAATGCAGAGCCGTGAAAATAAAAAATCATTTTTTTCCTCAAAAATGATTCTTTAGCCCGCTATTTTTTTTTATTTTCCCAAGGGTAACAGGAGAAATTGGACCCAAAAAGTTGTTGTGCAATTTTTCCTGAGTACACTGATACCCCATATGTGCGGTGAAACCACTGTTTGGGCGCGTGGGAGTGCTTGGAAGGGAAGGAGCGCCATTTGTAATGCAGACTTTGATGGAATGTTCTGCGGGCGTCATGTTGTGTTTGCAGAGCCCTTGATGTGCCTAAACAGTAGAAACCCCCTGCAAGTGACACCATTTTGGAAACTAGACCCCCCAAGGAGCTTATCTAGATGTGTGGTGAGCACTTTGAACCCCCAAGTGCTTCACAGAAATTTATTAATGCAGAGCCGTGAAATAAAAAATCATTTTTTTCCTCAAAAATTATTCTTTAGCCCGCTATTTTTTTATTTTCCCAAGGGTAACAGGAGAAATTGGACCCCAAAAGTTGTTGTGCAATTTTTCCTGAGTACGCTGATACCCCATATGTGGGGTGAAACAACTGTTTGGGTGCATGGGAGTGCTTGGAAGGGAAGGAGCGCCATTTTTTAATGCAGACTTTGATGGAATGTTCTGCGGGCGTCATGTTGTGTTTGCAGAGCCCTTGATGTGCCTAAACAGTAGAAACCCCCTGCAAGTGACACCATTTTGGAAACTAGACACCCCAAGGAGCTTATCTAGATGTGTGGTGAGCACTTTGAACCCCCAAGTGCTTTACAGAAATGTATTAATGCAGAGCCGTGAAAATAAAAAAATCATTTTTTTCCTCAAAAATTATTCTTTAGCCCGCTATTTTTTTATTTTCCCAAGGGTAACAGGAGAAATTGGACCCCAAAAGTTGTTGTGCAATTTTTCCTGAGTACGCTGATACCCCATATGTGGGGTGAAACCACTGATTGGGTGCATGAGAGTGCTTGGAAGGGAAGGAGCGCCATTTTGTAATGCAGACTTTGATGGAATGTTTTGCGGGCGTCATGTTGTGTTTGCAGAGCCCTTGATGTGCCTAAACAGTAGAAACCCCCTGCAAGTGACACCATTTTGGAAACTAGACCCCCAAGGAGCTTATCTAGATGTGTGGTGAGCACTTTGAACCCCCAAGTGCTTCACAGAAATTTATTAATGCAGAGCCGTGAAAATAAAAAATCATTTTTTTCCTCAAAAATTATTCTTTAGCCCGCTATTTTTTTATTTTCCCAAGGGTAACAGGAGAAATTGGACCCAAAAGTTGTTGTGCAATTTTTCCTGAGTACGCTGATACCCCATATGTGGGGTGAAACAACTGTTTGGGCGCATGGGAGTGCTTGGAAGGGAAGGAGCGCCATTTTTTAATGCAGACTTTGATGGAATGTTCTGCGGGCGTCATGTTGTGTTTGCAGAGCCCTTGATGTGCCTAAACAGTAGAAACCCCTGCAAGTGACACCATTTTGGAAACTAGACACCCCAAGGAGCTTATCTAGATGTGTGGTGAGCACTTTGAACCCCCAGTGCTTCACAGAAAT
>JARQOD010000002.1:243759832-243904554 GCA_033576555.1 Oophaga sylvatica | reverse complement strand
AAAACTGACATATAATGGATCCAAAAGAATAGTATTTAAATGCCAAAAGAAAGAATAGATATATACACATATATATAATATATAATATATAAAATATATATAATAATATTCATTGTGACATATATATATATACATATATTTATAGTTCTTACACTTCTACATACTGTTATAGCCGCTAATTCAATTGCCGGCTTCAGTGAAATCACAGAAGCCGACATGAAATGATACATTGTTTCCACACATTTAACCATGTAATTTCATGTATTTTTATATATGTTTGAAACATACAATTACATGAGTATATGTGTGCTAAATTTCAGACATGTAGGTTAATTAAAGGTGTAAATTCGTTAAAAAAAATGCGTGGGCTCCCGCTGTATTTTCTCCACCAGACAGACAAAGCAAGCGAGTGGGGGCAGATAATAATAGCCTAGGGAGGGTACATTTTTTTTGTGCCCCCCCCTGGCTACTAACATCTGCCCCCAGACACCCCAGAAAGGGCAAATCTATAATTAGATTCGCCCTTTCTGGCACTTTGCCCGTCTATTCCCATTGCCCTGTAGCGGTGCGAATGGGTAATAAGGGGTTAAAATGACCTTGCAATTGAAAGGTCACTTTAAGCCAGGTTAATAATTGATAGCTGTCAATTAGGCAACTATCAATTATTAATCCTATTGTATGAAAGAAAAATCAAACACACACACTTTAATAAAAAATAAGTTTAATTAAATAATCACACAGTTTTTGACCATATTTTATTTTCCTGCTAAAACCATTTCCTGTAATAAAAATAAAATAAAAAAGCAAAATTATACTTACCAATCCGATGTACAGTCAGGTCCCACGGTGTAATCCATCAGAAAGGGTTAACAGGTTACAGGTCGCAGAGAGCTAATAATGCTGTCTCAGACCTGTATTCCCCTGAATGAATAACTTCCTCTCCCAGCGAAAGTAGAGGAATAGATTCATGAATGGAGCTTAATTGATTTCTTGCCAATTTAACTGTAGTGACCTGACCTAAAGGGAAAGTGGACACAATCAATTAAGCTTCATTCATGAAACACATCCTCTCCTGTCGCCAGGAGAGGAACTTATTCATTCATGAGCTTTGAGCTGAGCATGCAGGATTACTTGCACTGCTTGGCTCAAAGCTAGTTAACCCTTTGTGAAGGAATACAGCGTGGGACGTGACAGATCGGCGGAATAGGTAAGAATAATGTTGTTTTATTTCTTTTTCTTTATTTTAGGAGATCAATGGCTTCGCACGGATTTAGTGTAAAATAAAATATGGTCAAAAAAATGTGTTTTTATTTCATTAAAATTATTTATTCTTAAAGTGTGTGTGTTTTTTTATTTACTTCAATAGGATTAATAATTGATAGTTGTCTAATTGACAGCTATCAATCATTAACCTGCCTTAAGGTCACCTTTCAATTGCAAGGTGACAGTAAGGTGAGATTAACCCATTCGCCACCGCTACAGGGCAATGGGAATAGACGGGCAAAGTGCCAGAAAGGGCGAATCTAATTATAGATTTGCCCTTTCTGGGGTGTCTGGGGGCAGATGTTAGTAGCCAGGGGGGGCACAAAAAAATGCACCCTCCCTGGGCTATTATTATCTGCCCCCACTCGCTTTGCTTTGTCTGTCTGGTGGAGAAAATACAGCGGGAGCCCACGCATTTTTTTTCAACGAAATTACACCTTTAATTAACCCCTACATGTCTGAAATTTTGCACAAATACACTCATGTAATTGTATGTTTCAAACATATATAAAAATACATGAAATTACATGGTTAAATGTGTGGAAACAATGTATCATTTCATGTCGGCTTCTGTGATTTCACAAAACCCGGCAATTGAATTAGCGGCTATTACAGTATGTAGAAGTCTAGGAATATAAAATATGTATATATACATGTCACAATGACATGTATATATATATGTATGTGTTCTATGTGTATATATCTATTCTTTCTAGTCTTTATTAAAGCTGTCAGTGTGATTTTACAGTATAGGCGGGGATGAATTGCCGGCTTTTCTAAAGGACACCGATGCGATTTCATCGCAAGTCACACAGTGTGGTCCGTTTGTAATCAGATTTTTCATCGCTCCCATAGACTTGCATTGGCGATTGTCGACCGACAATCGGTGACAATCGCAGCATGCTGCGATTGTACACGGACGTTTTAAAACGGACCACAAAAAATCTGATACTGGGAGCTGCTCCATAGATTAACATAGGTCCGACTGCAATGCGATATTTCATCGCATTGCAGTCGTCCGATTTTGTCGCCAGTGTGACTCCGGCCTTAGATAGCAAAGGACATGAAAAGACATGGTTAACCCTATGTACAACCAAGTGTCATTTCATGTCACCCGACATGAAATGACACTTGGTGTACATAGGGTTAACCATGTCTTTTCATGTCCTTTGCTATCTAATTTGCACAAACAATTAAATCAGACTATGTGTGCAAAATTTCACACCTGTAGGGGTTAATTAAAGGTGTAAATTCGTTGTAAAAAAAACGGACTTTTTTGCTACGAATTTACACCTTTAATTAACCCCTACAGGTGTGAAATTTTGCACACATAGTCTGATTTAATTGTTTGTGCAAATTAGATAGCAAAGGACATGAAAAGACATGGTTAACCCTATGTACACCAAGTGTCATTTCATGTCGGGTTCTGCATTTTCACAAAAGCCGGCAATTGAATTAGCGGCTATTATACTATGTAGAAGTGTATGAACTACAAATATAAATATATATATATATGTGTCACAAATTCAATGACATGTATATATATATATGAGGTGTAAAATTGCTGAAAAAAAATGCGTGGGCTCCCGCCCTATTTTCGCAACCAGACAGACAAAGCCAGTGAGTGGGGCAGATAATAATAGCCCAGAGAGGGACCATTATTTTTGCCCCCCCCCGGCTACTAACATCTGCCCCCAGACACCCCAGGAAAGACAAATCTATAATTAGATTCGCCCTTTCTGGCACTTTGCCCGTCTATTCCCATTGCCCTGTAGCGGTGGCGAATGGGTTAATATGGGGTTAAAGCCACCTTGCTATTGAAAGGTGACCTTAAGCCAGGTTAATAATTGAGAGCTGTCAATTAGACAACTATCAATTATTAATCCTATTGCATGAAATAAAATAAAACACACACACTTTAATTAAAAATCATTTTAATGAAATAAAGACACATGTTTTTGATCATCTTTTATTTTACTGCAAAAACCATTTCCTGTAATAAAAATAAAATAAAAAAGCAAAATTATTCTTACCTATCCCATGCACAGTCAGGTCCCACGGTGTAATCCTTCAGAAAGGGTTAATGTTTACTGCAGGGACCGCAGCTAATGCTGCAGCCTCACAGTAAACCCCAAATGAATGAGTTCCTCTCCTGCCTGACAGGAGAGTAAAGGCTGGGTGTCACATAACGATACACCAGCGATCCCGACAACGATATGCACTTGTCAGGATCGCTGGTGTATCGCTACATGATCGCTGCTGAGCTGCCAAACAGGCAGCGATCTGGGACAGCGACACTGCGGGTAACATCGCTTAAGGGCCCGTCTCACATAGCGATATCGCTACCGAGATCGCTGCTGAGTCACTAGTTTTGTGACGCAGCAGCGAGCTCACCAGCGATATCGCTGTGTGTGACATTCAGCGACGATCAGCCCCCTGCCGGGTATCGCTGATCGTCGCAGAAATGTCAGGACCTTTTTTTGATCGCTGGTTTCCCTCTGACAGGCACGCATCGCTGCGTGTGACAGGCGGGAGACCAGCGATCCGCTGGTAACCAAGGTACACAGCGGGTTTCCAGGCACCGCGCAGCGCTTGGAAACCCGCTGTGTACCTTGGATACCAGCTCCCTGCATCAGGGCGCTGGTATCCAAGGTACACAGCGGGTTTTCTAGGCACAGCCCCGCGCCTGGAAACCCGCTGTGTACCTTGGTTACCAGCGGATCGCTGGTCTCCCGCCTGTCACACGCAGCGATGTGTGCCTGTCAGCGGGAAACCAGCGATCAAAGGTCCTGACATTTCAGCGACGATCAGCGATACCCGGCAGGGGGGCTGATCGTCGCTGAATGTCACACACAGCGATATCGCTGGTGAGCTTGCTGCTGCGTCACAAAACTAGTGACTCAGCAGCGATCTCGGTAGCGATATCGCTATGTGAGACGGGCCCTTAAGTGGAAAGCTTAATTGATTGCTTTCCACTTTCACTTCAGGTCAGCCAGGGACACAATCAGTGACGTCAGAGGGAACTGATTAACAAAAATAGGGGTTCCCTTCGAAAAAAAAATGGCGTGGGGTCCCCCCTATTTTTGTTAACCAGCCAGATGAAGCAGACCGCTGAGGCCTGGATTTTCAGGCTGTTAAGGAGCCAAGATCCATGGACCTTGCCAGCCTGATAATACCAGGCCACAGCAGTCTGTATATCTTGGCTGATTAACAAAAATAGGGGATCCCCTCGAAAAAAATTGGCGTGGGGTCCCCCCTATTTTTGTTAACCAGCCAGATGAAGAAAACCGCTGAGGCCTGGATTTTCAGGCTGTTAAGGAGCCAAGATCCATGGACCTTGCCAGCCTGATAATACCAGGCCACAGCAGTCTGTATATCTTGGCTGATTAACAAAAATAGGGGATCCCCTCGAAAAAAATTGGCGTGGGGTCCCCCCTATTTTTGTTAACCAGCCAGATGAAGAAAACCGCTGAGGCCTGGATTTTCAGGCTGTTAAGGAGTCAAGATCCATGGACCTTGCCAGCCTGATAATACCAGGCCACAGCAGTCTGCATATCTTGGCTGATTAACAAAAATAGGGGATCCCCTCGAAAAAAATTGGCGTGGGGTCCCCCCTATTTTTGTTAACCAGCCAGATGAAGCAGACCGCTGAGGCCTGGATTTTCAGGCTGTTAAGGAGCCAAGATCCATGGACCTTGCCAGCCTGATAATACCAGGCCACAGCAGTCTGCATATCTTGGCTGATTAACAAAAATAGGGGATCCCCTTGAAAAAAATTGGCGTGGGGTCCCCCCTATTTTTGTTAACCAGCCAGATGAAGCAGACCGCTGAGGCCTGGTTTTTCAGGCTGGTAAGGATCCAATATCCATGGACCTTGCAAGCCTGATAATACCAGGCCACAGCAGTCTGCTTAGCTTGGCTGGTTAACAAAAATAGGGGATCCCCTCGAAAAAAAAACGGCGTGGGGATCCCCCCTATTTTTGTTAACCAGCCAAGTAAAAATGCAGACTGCTGCGGCCTGGTATTAAAAGACTGTCAAGGCCCATGGATTTTGGCCCTCAACAGCCTGATAATACCAGGCTACAGCAGCCCCACATTTGGCGCATCAAAAGATGTGCCAATTGTGGCACTTTACCCGGCTCTTCCCACTTGCCCTGTAGCGGTGGCAAGCGGGGTAATAAGGGGTTATTGTCACCATTGATTGCACGGTGACAATAAGCCCGGTTAATAATGGATAGGCGTCAATAAGACACCGATCCATTATTAATCCGAAAGTTATTAAATGTATAAAAAAAAGACACAGCAAGAAAAAAGTCTTTTAATGAAATAAAAGAGACAACACAGTTTTCATTTCTTTTATTACTCTCTCATTCCTGCGACGCCATCGATCTCCTGTAAAAAAAGAAAAAAAACAAACCAACAGTATACCACCTGTCCGACGCAGTCCATAACGATAGTCCCACGACGATCCAGCTCTGCTACATCGCAATGACAGGCAGAGCCTGTCATCGCAACGCAGCACAGCTGATTACCTGCTTCCCCGGCGGTGACGTCATCGGACTGACTGCTTTACGGCCGGGATTACCCAGCAGTCACTGCAGTTATCGCGAGAAACTGCATGTGACCGCCGGGGAAAGAAGATGGCGGCCATGAAGCAGTGCAGGACGTGACCGCCGGAGATCTTCTGCCGGGTAAGTGCCGCTGACTCCTGACAGACCCGACCGACGGACACTGACAGTGACAGTGACAATCCCGATTCCGGTATCCGATAAGACGAAAATATCGGAACTCGGAATCGGAATTCCGATACAGCTAATATCGGCCGATACCCGATATTTGCAGTATCGGAATGCTCAACACTAGTCAGGAGGAATTTTGATCCACTCCTCTTTGTAGATTATCTCTAAATCATTAAGATTTTGAGGGTGTCGCTTGGCAATTCGGAGCTTCAACTCCCTCCATAAGTTTTCTATGGGATTAAGGTCTGGAGACTAGCTTGGCTAGCAAGAGAGATTGAGATGTTGCTGATTTTAAACACATCGCATCCCAGTCTATGCTACCTAAAAAAAAAGCACAGAGGGGGGAGATTTCTATAAAACCTATCCACTTTACTAGAATTGTAAGATGCTGCATTTTTTGCACAGCGAAAATACACTGAGTCAAAAACTCTCCAAAAGTTCATCGTGGGAACTTAACCTAAGACCATGAAAGCAAACGTTCTACATCCACATCCACATCTAAAAGCTATATGACTCCATGTTGACCCTTGAAGCCAAAAATCACAGCAATTGTAATTGTGGCACGGCATCATCACTTCAATTTGGATCACTAAGAAGTCAACTGGGGGTTAGTCATCATCTCATTGCTGTGTCCTAGTAATGGACCACATCAGCTCAGTATCACATAATATTGTTCTAATAGGCTTTATAGCATGAGCCTCAGGCAACGTAGCTGAAAACATGAAGGTTGTGATCCATTATCACAGTACTTCTTGCTGGTGACCCAGATCATTAGCATCTTTCTATGAAAGCATTATTGCAGATCGTTTAAAAACTACATTTTACATACAGTTTTCTTTCCTTTCTTATTTTTAGACATGTAGGAGATGATGCAATAATAATTATGAACAATGTATATAGTGGTCTCCATTCCTAGCTGTATAATGGCTTTAGCAATTTGGTGGCTGAGTAAATATGTAACTATACATTTCATTGTTGAGTATTTCAAACTAGTCTAAATATAGTCCGATGATAATGGAGTGCAACAATATATATATATAGATGGTGAAAAAAATGCATCTTGGAATAGCACATCATCATTATAATAGGCCTGCACAGTGACTCATTGGTTAGTACTATTATGATGGGGTTGTGGGTTCAAATCCAAGAACAACATCAGCATGGATATTGTTTCCTACTGTACTCAAACGACATACTGATAAGGAATTGAGATTGTGAGCTCTTTGGGGACAGTGACTGATGACAATGTATATAAATGTCAAAATATATCAAGCAAGAGAAATACCGTAGCTAAATAATGATAGAACAAATAATCGATATGATTCATGTTCTCAGTGGTACTGGGTAAAGCTCCTTGATTTTGTCCAAACTTCCAGTATTGGATGAAAAAGCTCCAAATGTATTGTGAGACAGTGAAGGAATATGTGTTGAATGGGGTGTACATTTCACCTAGGTACTGTGCTGTATGGTATAAGGGAAATGTGTGGCTTTGCAAAACTAGTGGTGGAGATAGGTCACTACACCTTCCATTCAGTGCACACTTGCAGCTAAAACCTGAAATCACTCAAGTGATAATTAGGAAGCCAGAAGTAGGTGTCTGGAAACACAGTCAGAGAGCTCGCTTAGTCTGGACAAGGAGTCCAGGCACAAGAAGGAGTCTCCAGGAGTATGAGCTGTCTCAGTCTGGGTGCTCGATGTACCCCAGACACAGGAGTAGTCTCTGTGAGAATCCATGTGGATAGCTGTTGAATAGTAGGGGAGCTCTCTCAAGTCTGGACGTTGAAGGTGCCTTCAGACACAAGGAGGAGACTCTGTGAAACTCCATGCTGGTAAATGCTGAACATATGTTGTTTTGGCCCAGGCTATTAGAGTCTGGACCTGGATAGAAAGGGAAATCTATCTAAGTGTAATTAGTGGCTGGACAAGCCCAGGTCTTGTGTTTATGATTTGGTTTTGCTTATGTTCTGTTTGCTGTGGACTTTAATAAAACTGGTTGCGGCCAGTTTTTACCAGAACTGCTGTCTGTGAATGAACTGTTTCCATGCCACTCCGTCTACCCGGACGGCGATCCCAGAGCTATATCCCCTGAAAAGCTTACAGTATCTACATGTTGACAGCAGGTTGATAAGGAATTTTCTGAAAATGGCATGGGATTGCTATATAATGGCATTGCAGTAGACCTGCAGGGATTTCAATATATGTTACAGAGCCTCCACTGGGTTATACACCATGGACTGGGTCCACATGCAGGAGGCGCTGCTGTTCCGTGCAGCCACCAACAATCAGGACAGGCATAATTGTAATTATTCAGAAAAACATCACTGTCAAAAGTCAATCTTTCTATACAGTAGTTGTCATAAATGTCAGGGCAGGTCATGTAAGAGACACAAAAATGACATCTAATGCCTAAGTGCAAGCATCTTGTATGTCAGAGAGTAGTGATGAGAAGGGCACATTATGTGGGAGCAAAATGCACTGTGTGACTAGTATTGTTACGGGAACCTCTAGTTCTATTTTAAACAACTAAAAGGTGAGATCTAAGCAAAACTATGTAAATAGCCTTTTTACAGACAATGAGAACAGGGTCTCTATTACACATGCTTTAGGACAAAAAGCCAAACCAAAATCTCTGCTTGCATGCAGCTGTTGAGGGGTTCTTGCCTCTCATCAGTGAAAGGTTGACACTTCGAGTAATTGGCATTAGAGACCCTGTTTACTTTCTCTCTGAAGAGCCACTGCATGGCTTATAAGTCTCCCTAAGCATTGTAATCATACTGACCTGAAGAATCATGATTCTGATTTTTACCACAAAATGTACTCCGTTAAAATAAAACAAAGAAAGACATGACAGAATTGCATATTTTTCCCAATTTAATTACAAGGAATTTTTTTTCATGCTTTCCACTAAATGTTAAAATAAATGGTATCATTCAAAACTACATCCTGCAAAAAAACAAGCCCTTATACGGGTAGGTCAATGGAAAAATACAAAAGTTAAGGCTCCTGGAAAAAGAGTAAAGAGCAATGAAAGTGCAAAAATAACAATTGGCTGTGTAGGAAATGGGTTAAATGCGGCTCTCCTTCCTAGTTTGACATGTCAGGGAGGAGGAGGAGAGGTGGCCATCCATGTGTGCAGCCTGCCCTTATATATCATAGAGAAGCAATGTTCTGCTGTTTGTGAAAGTCCAATAAATGATTATGTGTATGTATGCTTGCGCACCTCATGCCTTTTTCTTGGAGAAAAGCTCCTAATTTCCCTGATCAGATTAATCTGCCAGATTATTTGCTTTTATATAGGCCAGTTTCGTATAAGTGTAAAACAAATGTATGTTTAACCCTTATGATGGAGAAAAAAATTTTGTCTCGACTTTATGATAAACATCCCACAATAATAGCCTTATATGGAGGTGAAATTTGCAGCCATAAATTGCTGAGGATCGTCTATTCTAGATAAAAAACCTGCCTGAACAACAACATTTGTTTGCTATTTTGCTACTTTTATTGATCACTAGCTGCCCTGAAAACTGAACTGTGCTTAATCTCTTCCAGAACTTGCATTCATATAATCATACTTCTGCTTATTGGCTTTAGTATGCTGCTTTGAAATTTTATCTTTGCAATTGGGGACAACTAATTGGATGAAACTTGTGATTTCCTTGCACAAAGTCCGTATGCCTGATTTAAAAGGAAGATTGAAAAATCTCTTAAGCCCCTGTCACACTAAGCGAGATCGCTAGCGAGATCGCTGAAGCGTCACCGATTTACTGATGCAACAGCGACCTAGCCAACAATCTCGCTTAGTGTGACACACAGCAACGACCAGCACCCCTGCTGGGTATCGCTGATCGTTGCAAAATGGCCTGGACCATTTTTTCTTCGTTGGTCTCCCGCTGGCCAGCGCGCATCGCTGTGTGTGACAGAGGGAGAGCAACGATCAGCGAGCTGGGAGCTGGTATCCAATGTACATATCAGGTAACTAAGCACCGCGCGGCACCTAGTTACCCGATATGTGCCCTGGTTACCGTCTCCCAGCTTCTGCTGTAGAACCCTGGGAGCCGGTATCCAGGGTACATATCGGGTAACTAGATGCCGCGCAGTGCTTAGTTACCCGATGTGTACATTGGATACCAGCGTGCTCACTGGTCCTGATCGCTGGTGAGTCTGCCCATGGGACAGCTCACCAGCGATCAGCTAATGATGTCCCAGCGATCCCATCCATGTCGTATCGTTGGTGGGATCGCTGGGATATTGAAGAGTGTGACGGGACCCTTAGACTCTGTGCTCTGGTTTGACCCTAAATCCTAAGCCTTCAGTTAGTAGGTCCTTTGGCCAGTCTATGACAATCGACTGCATTACATGTGATGCTGGAAGTGATCTCTGTTTTCTGCCAGACGCATTTTGACGTAGCGCTCTGTGTCTCTGAATATATCAGCAAGAATAGGAATGAATAGAGGAAATTTCAAGTTGGATGTCTTCCTTCAAATTGTCCACAGTGTGAGGCTTGTTCTGATACACTTTTCCTTTGTGCATGCCAGGTGTCAGATCCGGTAACTGTGGTGGCCAAAGCCCCTTTGGGTAACCGTGACCTAAAAAGGACCAAATTCTGCCATGCTCCTTGCCTATGTGTGACACGTTGCACTATTTTGCTGGAAGCAAACTTGCTCTAACACGGGGGCATCCTCCCTTGTTTGAAGCTCCACATACTGAGGAGCACATTGTTTCAATAAGATTGCTTTGTCCTAGCAAGAATTATAGCAGAATATTCGGGGCCTACATAATGTCAACATCTAGTATGCCACTTCCACAGTGTTGTACAAAGACACAATCGCAATTCAAATCAGTCCCTCTCCATAATCGGGCTCGCATTCTATTTTTAATAGAACAACACTAAAGCCAATGTTAAAGAAAGTGAAACAACCTAATGTAATATATGGTACGCTTTTAAAGGGAATCTGTCAGTAGATCAGCCCTCCTAAACCGTCTGGGCATGTAGGTCATAGGAAGTTGAATCAAATGATAGCATGATATATGAGATCTGATGTCTTAATCCAGAGAAATCTACATTTTTCTCATATTTAATTGAGTTATTTGAGCTGTTAAGATCAATAGGATCCATGGATTTTTACTATATACTGCAATAAAATAGCACAAGAAATCAAATGATCGCAGGCTAAAGGGGTAAAAATAAAAAACGTTTTAACTGTATATTATATATATATATATACAGTACAGACCAAAAGTTTGGACACACCTTCTCATTCAAAGATTTTTCTGTATTTTCATGATTATGAAAATTGTACATTCACACTGCAGGCATCAAAACTATGAATTAACATGTGGAATTATACACTTAAAGGGAACTTGTCACCCCCCACGGCCGTTTTGCAGTAAAAGAGCCACCTTCAGCAGCACTAATGCAGCAGTCTGTGAAGGTGGCTCTTTTACTTCTGTGCCCCTGCAACGCTGAAATATTCGGTTTTATAAATCGGTCCCCATACCTTAAATGGGTCTAAGAGGTATGTCCTCTTCCAGTGACGCATCCTCCCCCCAGCAGTCCATCAAGGCCCTTCAGCGTCACCGCGCATCCTCCTGCCTTTTTTTGTTTTCTTTCGTTTCTGTCTGGCGCCTGCGCTCTTGTATCAGTCCCCGGGCATGCGCAGTGTGCGCAGCCCGGGAACTGACAGAAGACTCTAGCACCTGCGTTGTTGCCTTTCCCCTGATCCTTCCCCGAAGTTTGTTATTATGTATTCACACTATCAGGGGATCAGGGGAAAGGCAACAACGCAGGCGCTAGAGTCTTCTGACAGTTCCCGGGCGGCGCACACTGCGCATGCCCGGGACTGATGCAAGAGCACAGGCGCCAGACAGAAACAAAAGCAAGCAAAAAAAAGGCACGAGGATGCGCGGTGACACTGAAGGACCTTGATGGACGGCTGTGGGGAGGATTAGTCACTGGAAGAGGACATACCTCTTAGACCCATCTAAGATATGTGGACTGATTTATAAAACTGAATATTTCAGCGTTCCAGGGGCACAGAAGTAAAAGAGCCACCTTCACAGACTGCTGCATTAGTGCTGCTGAAGGTGGCTCTTTTATTTCAAAACGGCCGACGGGGGTGACAAGTTCCCTTTAACAAAAAAGTGTGAAACAACTGAAAATATGTCTTATATTCTAGGTTCTTCAAAATAGCCACCTTTTGCTTTGATTACTGCTTTGCATTCTCTTGGCATTCTCTTGATGAGCTTCAAGACGTAATCACAGGAAATGGTTTTCACTTCACAGGTGTGCCCTGTTAGTTTAATAAGTGTGATTTCTTGCCTTATAAATGGGGTTGGGACCATCAGTTGTGTTGTGCAGAAGTCTGGTGGATACACAGCTGATAGTCCCACTGAATAGACTGTTAGAATGTGTATTATGGCAAGAAAAAAGCAGCTAAGTAAAGACCGCTCCCAACACATTAACCCCCGCACACTGCGATCAAACATGATCACAGTGTACCGGGGGCACAGGGAAGTATCGTGCAGGGAGGGGGCTCCCTGCGTGCTTCCCTGAGACCCTCAGAACAGCGCAATGTGATCATGCTGTTCTGAGGGCCTCTTCCCTGCAGGACCCCGGATCCAAGATGGCCACGGGGTTCTTCAGATTGCTGGTCTGACAGAGTGCTGTGCAAACTGTCAGAGTAGCGATCTGACATTACACAGTGATGTCCGACCCTAGGACAAAGTAAAAAAGTAAAAAAAAAAAAATTAATGAGTAAAAATAATTAAAAAAAATTCCTAAATAAAAAGAAAAAAAATATTCCCCAATAAATTTATTTCTTTATGTAAATAAAAAAAAACAATAAAAGTACACATATTTAGTATTGCCGCGTCTGTAGCGACCCACCCTATAAAACTTTCCCACTAGTTAACCCCTTTAGTGAACCCCTTAAAAAAAAAACAAGGCAAAAAAACTGCTTTATCATCATACCGCCGAACAAAAAGACGGATATAAATAAACATGATACCGGTAAAAATGTCATGTTGTCCCGCAAAAAACGAGCTGTCATACAGCATCATCAGCGAAAAAAATAAAAAGTTATAGCTCACAGAATAAAGCGATGCAAAAATAATTATTTTTTATAAAAAGTGTTTTTATTGTATAAAAGAGCCAAAACATAAAAAAAATACAAATGAGGTATTGCTGTAATTATACTGACCCGAAGAATGAAATTGCTTTATCAATTTTACCACACGCGGAACCGTATAAAGGCCCCCCAAAAGAAATTCCTGAATTGCTGTTTTTTGTTCATTCTGCATCCCAAAAATCGTAATAAAAAGCGATCAAAAAATGTAATGTGCCCAAATAGTGTACCAATAAAAATGCCAACTCATCCCACAAAAATTAAGACCTCACATGACTCTGTGGGTCAAAATATGGAAAAATTATAGCTCTCAAAATGTGGTGATGCAAAAACTATTTTTGCTATAAAAAGCGTCTTTTAGCATGTGGCAGCTGCCAATCATAAAAACCCCATATAGAAACCCACTATAAATATAAAATCAAACCCCCCTTTATCACCTCCTTAGTTAGGGAAAAATAATAAAATTAAAAAAAAAGTATTTATTTCCATTTTCCCATTAGAGTTAGGGTTAGCGTTAGGGTTAGGGTTAAAGTTGGGATTAGGGTTAGGGTTGGGATTAGGGCTAGGGATGTGTTGGGTTTAGGTTTGAAGTTAGAATTGGGGGGTTTCCACTGTTTAGGCACATCAGGGACTCTCCAAACGCGACATGGTGTCCGATCTCAATTCCAGCCAATTTTGCGTTGAAAAAGTCAAACTGCGCTCCTTCCCTTCCGTGCTCTGCCGTGCGCCGAAACAGTGGTTCCCCCCCACATATGGCGTATCAGCGTACTCAGGACAAATTGCACAATAACTTTTGGGGTCCAATTTCTCCTGTTACCCTTGGGAAAATAAAAAATTTGAACCTGAAATATTTTTTTTTGTGAAAAAAAAGTTATATGTTCATTTTTTTTTAAACATACAAAAAATTCCTGTGAAGCACCTGAAGGGTTAATAAGCTTCTTGAATGTGGTTTTGAGTACCTTGATGGGTGCAGTTTTTAGAATGGTGTCACTTTTGGGTATTTTCTATCATATAGACTCTTCAAAGTGACTTCAAATGTGATGTGATCCCCCCCAAAAAATGGTGTTGTAAAAATGAGAAATCGCTGGTTAACTTTTAACCCTTATAACTTCGTAAGAAAAAAAAAATTTGGTTCCAAAAATTGTGCTGATGTAAAGTAATCATGTGGGAAATGTTACTTATTAAGTATTTTGCGTGCCATATCTCTGTGATTTATGGGCATGAAAATTAAAAGTTGAAAAATTGTGAAATTTTCGCCAAATTTCCATTTTTTCACAAATAAACGCAAGTTATATCAAAGAAATTTTACCACTAACATGAAGTACATGATGTCACGAGAAAACAATGTCAGAATCACCGGGATCCATGGAAGCATTCCGGAGTTACTACCTCATAAAGGGACATTGGTCAGAATTGTAAAAATTGGCCCGGTCATTAACATGCAAACCACCCTTGGGGTTGAAGGGTTAAAGAAGACCATATAAATTAAAGTCATCCATGCATATTTCTATTAATTCTGTGTGAGGTGAGCCGAACGTCACCTTCCTGATGTCAAATGTTAATGCATAGAAGGGTCAGTCATGTTGGTTCGCAACAGTACAAACAGGGCCGGCTCCAGGTTTTTATGGGCCCCGGGCGAAAGAGCCTCAGTGGGCCCCTTTAACACAGACCACGATTCATGATGCACAGATACTGCAGAGAAATATGGGTACAGTACAATGCTAAACACTTCACTTCTTCCATTACATGACTGATATCATAGTAAATTGTACAATAGCTCAAAAACCGCCAATCCTCACAGCGCACAGTACAGACTGGACAGTACAGTCCTCCATACATATTATGGCACCACAGTCTCCCCCTTATCACCATATAATACCCCATGCAGGATGTCACCCCCATATAATGCTCCATACAGAATACTGGACCCAATATAATGCTCTATACAGGATACTGGTCCCCATATAATGCTCCATACAGGATACTGGTCTCCATATAATGCTCCATACAGAATACTGGACCCAATTAATGCTCCATACAGGATACTGGTCCCCATATAATGCTCCATACAGGATACTGGTCCCCATATAATGCTCCATACAAAATATGGAGTCTCCTCTGCGCTGTACTGCGTTCTGCACTGTTCGGCTCAGGAAGGGCGCTGTGGAAAGACTCCCCATATCATCATGATTCCTCCCATTCATCATCATTGCCTCCTTATCATCATCATTGCCTCCCCATTATCATCAATGCCTGCCCATCATCATCATCTCCTCCCATCATCATCAATGCCTCCCCATATCATCATCTACCCCATCATCATGCCTGCCCATTATCATCATGGCCTCCCCATCATCATCATCTCCTCCCCATCATCAATGCCTGCCCATTATCATATCCTCCCCATCATCATCATGGCCTCCCCATTATCATCAATGCCTGCCCATCATCATCATCGCCTCCCCATCATAATTATCACCTCCCCATCATCATCAATGCCTCCCATTATCATCAATGTCTCCCATCATCATCATCCTCCCCATCATCATTATCGCCTCCCCATCATCATCAATGACTGCCCATCATCATCTTCTCCCCATCATCAATGCCTGCCCATTATCATCAATGCCTGCCCATTATCATCAATGCCTGCCCATTATCATCATCTTCTCCCCATCATCAATGCCTCCCATTATCATCAATGCCTCCCCATTATCATCAATGCCTGCCCATTATCATCAATGCCTGCCCATATCATCAATGCCTGCCCATTATCATCATCTTCTCCCATCATCAATGCCTCCCCATTATCATCAATGCCTGCCCATTATCTCATGCTCCCCATTATCATCAATGCCTGCCCATTATCATCAATGCCTGCCCATCATCACACACAGCAGCACAAGCACTCTCTCACATACATACACACACACATACACACACACACACACACACACACAAAGCACCGCACTACATACACACAGAGACACACACAGAGACGTCTTACCTGTTCAGCGTCCGCGCTCTCTGCCACAGCCGGCCGCTGAATGATGACGTCATTCAGCGGCGCTGCTGTGAGAGGAAGCGCCGGCGCCCCTGGAGCCCGGAGCTGCGGCAGCGGAGGCACGGGAGAGGTAAGTATTGTGCCAGCTGATGCCGGGGCCCTGAGCAAGCGGGGGGGGCCCAGTGGCGGCGCTGACACCGCTCTCCTCCGCTAACGGGCGCGGCGGTGCCAGACGGCGAGTGGGCCCCCCCGCCTGCTCAGGGCCCCGGCACTTGCCCGGGTGTGCCGGGTGCTGACGCCGGCCCTGAGTACAAATACTATGTTCCCACTGGAGATTTGACACTGATTATCTGAAGTGTAAGGATAATGTATTTATATCCCCTTTGTCTTAATAGATTTAATGAGCTCACACATTTTATGGCTAATATGCATGCTTGTGATTTAATAAGTCCCAAATACATGTTTATCTGGACACCATAGAAGTTGCGCTATCTGCATTTTACTTTACACAAAATGTTCTCTGTTATAATAGAAACAAATATCACTAAAAAGATCTTAAAATAAATTGATCAGGTTACGACACAATGAGAAATGATTATAGCATTCTAAATGTATTACTCACGTAATATAGGTATTGTTTTCCAGTACACCATTGTAGTAAACGATTTAGCGAAAGGCTTTATCTATTTGTTTGTTTGCTTTCTCGCCATCATTCTTTAATTAATATGCTTAAGGATAACTGTTTAAAACAATACGGATGTTTCTGTAAAAAGCAATTTGAAAAGCAATCAAAATTGTTAGAGATTTTCATTAATAGACATTAATCAGTCTACTAATTAAGCGCCAGCTAGAAAGGAAAGAGATTTGGTTGATGGACAGATTTTTTTTAATATTAAATAGAAAAGCAATTTTAATATTCTGTTATACAGCATTTGTGAAGGGGAACTTGTATGACGTAATATGTATAAACACTGACACGCATAGAGCAAATAAAGTGAATAACATTGATTATTTCATCACAATGGCACTTGTCAATGTAAGGGGTAGTATGAGCAGTAGTGTGCCATACGCCCAATTACCATGGAGCATTAGAACTGAAACAATGAGCAATGGAGAAAGGTTCTTGATCTGATGAATCATGCTTTCATTGACATCATATAGATGGTCAGGTGCGTGTGTGTTGCTTAGTTGGAGAGAAAATGGTATTGATGCTGCTTTAAAACGCACCATCTTCCTAACATTGCTGCAGTGCACCACTGCATGGCAGCATTATACTGGCAGTGACATCATTGGCATCATTTAGCAGGATCATGCTCCATGCTAAACTGAATACTAGGTATAGGAATAGTCTGAGGAACATGACAAATTCTCAAAATCTCAATCAAGAGTCAATGGGATGTACTAGAGCAACTGGTCTAATTCATGAAGGTCATCTCAAGGTCCCAATACACATTACATGAAAATCTGCTGAAATGTCCGATGACAGCAGGAGCGGCTTACCGAATGATGTATATGGGGCCCTCCCAATTACTCTGAGGGCTCGCTCACACTAGTGTATAATACGGAGGAGTGTAATTCGAGAAAACATTGCATTGCACTCTGACCAGTGTTATTCAATGAGTCCCTGCTTCTCTGTGAGTTTTTCCTCAGCTCTAATTGGACTCAGGAAAAAATCAGAGCATGCTGTGATTGCACTCCTATATTGGATAAGACACGCCAATGCAAGTCAGTGAGTGCGTGAAAAAAATCAGATGGCACATGGACCATGTGTTTACCGTCCAATTTTTACGCTCACATCTTAAAGGAATCACAAATTTTCATCAGCCAAGTAGAGTAAATTCACAGCCAGAACTCTCAGAATAGATAGATTTATAGAATAGATATAAAAAATAGATGATATAAAGATATATAAGAATAGATAGATATATAGAAAAGATAGATAGAATAGATAAATATCCTGTAGATATATAATTTCACAAGTCGCCTACATATAATAAACTTGCACCCTTTATTGCCTTTCTTGTGGAGTACAGTGGGTTCGGAAAATATTCAGACCCCTTTAAATGTTTCACTCTTTGTTTCATTGCAGCCATTTGATAAATGCAAAAAAGTTCTTTTTTTTTCTCATTAATGTACACTCTGCACCCCATGTTGACTGATAAAATAAAGAAAGGTAGACATTTTTGCAAATTTATTAAAAAAGAAAAACTGAAATATCACATGGTCATAAGTATTCAGACCCTTTGGTCAGTATTGAGTAGAAGCACCCTTTTGAGCAAGTACAGCCATGAGTCTTCTTGAGTTTTTCTCACTTGGGTTTGGAGATCCTCTGCCATTCTTCCTTGCAGATCCTCTCCAGTTCCATCAGGTTGGATGGTGAACGTTGGTGGACAGACATTTTCAGGTCTCTCCAGAGATGCTCAATTGGGTTTAGGTCAGGGCTCTGACTGGGCCACTCAAGAATGGTCACAGAGTTGTTTTGAAGCCACTCCTTTGTTATTTTAGCTGTGTGCTTGAGGTCATTGTCTTGTTGGAAGGTGAATCTTTGGCCGCATTCATGTTTACTTCAATTGCTATCAGTCATCCTGTCCCTGCAGCTGAAAAACACGCCCATAGCTTGATGCTGTCACCACCATGTTTCGCTGTTGGGATTGTATTGGGCAGGAGATGAGCAGTGTCTAGTTTTCTCCACACATACCACTTAGAATTATCACCAAAAAGTTCTATCTTCGTCTCATCAGACCAGAGAATCAAATTTCTCATAGTCTGGGAGTCCTTCAAGTGTTTTTTAGCAAACTCTATGCGGGCTTTCATATGTCTTGCACTGTGGAGAGGCTTCCATTAAGCCACTCTGCCATAAAGGCCCGACTGATGGAGGTCTGCAGTGATAGTTGACTTTGTTGAACTTTCTTCCTTCTCCCTACTGCATCTGTGGAGCTCAGCCACAGTGATCTTGGGGTTCTTCTTTACCTCTCTCACCAAGGCTTTTCTCCCATGATTGCTCAGATTGGCTGGACGGCCAGGTCTAGGAAGACTTCTGGTGGTCCCAAATTTCTTCCATTAAAGGTTTATGGAGGCCACTGTGCTCTTAGGAACCTTGAATACTGCAGAAATTCTTTTGTAACCTTGGCCAGATGTGTGCCTTTGCACAATTCTGTCTCTGAGCTCCTTGGCCAGTTCCTTTGACCTCATGATTCTCATTTGGTCTGACATGCACTGTGAGCTATGAGGTCTTATATAGACAGGTGTGTGCCTTTACAAATCAAGTCCTATCAGTTGAATTAGACACAGCAGGACTCCAGTGAAGGAGTAGAACCATCTCAAGGAGGATCACAAGGAAATGGACAGCATGTGATGTAAATATGAGTGTCTGAGTAAAGGGTCTGAATACTTATGACCATGTGATATTTCAGTTTTTCTTTTTAATAAATTTGCAAAAATTTCTACATTTCTGTTTTTTATCAGTCAAGATGGGGTGCAGAGCATACATTAATGAGAAAAAAATTAACTTTTTTGCATTTACCAAATGGCTGCAATGAAAGAAAGAGTGAAAAATTTAAATGGGTCTGAATACTTTCCGAACCCACTGTAGATTCTAAAGCAGCTGAAATAAAGCAGTGATTGACTTTTGATCCCATCTGGCTGGATGCACATTGTTTCCATTGCATAAATGTAAATTAAAATATTTTTAGTATTAAAAACTAAACTTCATTGAATGAAGTAAAACTAAGCGTCTGATTATGGGACCGCCGATTAAGCCAGTAGTTGCGTTTCACACGAATGAAGCATAACTAACATCCTGCACCTCTTACTGTTTTGCAGTCATGTTTTATACTGATTGCATATTTAAATACTAAATTCAAAGCCTTTAATTTGCCTTTTGACCCCCTGTTTGTCTGCTCAGCAGCCGTACTGATCGTAAAAAATGACTTGTTGATCACCACGACATCTTATTCATCCTGGATATGGCTGTGCTGTGTTATAGATGTTCTATGATCCATATGGCAAAGCGAGTCACTAGAGCTCCTAATAGCAACATTATGGGATTTGAGGTCAGGAACATAAGCCACATGTTTTCATAGTGTTGCCAATGCTTCTGTGTGAGAAAAGTACAAAGAGATTTATGCTGTACACGCTTCGTGAATCCTAACACAAGAGATATGTCATATTAGTAAAATAATTGTCAAGTACAGTGCAGTACTATAAATTAGTGATTTCCAACCTTTTTATCATTAGGGAACCCAGTCTTGCGGAAACACTGCAAAGTTAAATCAGCCTCAAAATATGCAGTCAAATCCTTATTATATAGACAGCACATACATTTCTAACACTTTCTCCTATACTGATAAATAATATAATATTGAGGCACATTATCAAAATGTGCATTGTAGTTGTCCCGCCGCAATCAGAGACAGACAGTGCAAAGGTACATTAATTCGCACTGCACAGTTATTGGGAACAAGAATTTCTAGGAACGTTCTTTTTTGCCGATAACCCAAAGAACAAGAAAAACTGTCACTCGTAGGGTGAAATAAGCATTTGGACTGCTTAAAAAAATTACCATTCTTGGCAGTATATCTTCCTGTGTAAAAAGGTCCTGCGCTGCCGAGAACATTGAGAGCCTATACGTGCAAATGATGCATTTTCGATTGCACTTGTGCGTCTCATAAGCAAGGTTGGCCTGTCTAAGCAGATTATAAATGACCACTGATTGACTTCTAAGTAGCCAATCATCTGTTGTTTTCTGCCACAGATCGTATAGTGTAAGCCAACCCTAAAGGACAGTGAAAACAATACATTTTTGTACATCCATTGCAAAACATCTTTGAATGAGCAGCAGATCAAGCTGTTTTTTTATGTTATAGTGATTCATTTATTATCTCTTTTGTGGATTCCATGTAAACATCGGTAACCAGTTTTGGACCAGGCCACTTTCCCCCTTCCTGACTAAGCAAATTTTTGTGTTTTTTTCATACACGCGTTTTTAAAGACTAAAACTTTTTCTGGGGGCATACAAACATATTAATACAATTTTTTCATTGATTTTCCTTGTAACTGTGTATGGTACTGTAACCCTAGTTAAAGAGGAAATGCAGCCTTTTGTTTATAAAGACTGGTATACTATCCATAGTTAAAAGGGAAATTGAGTCTTGTGCCTGCGTAACAGAACTAAATCGGACTCCTAGGAACCAGTAGCATACAGTGATCAGGAAGTCAGAGTTGGTAATATACCAGTGCAGAGTAAAGTGTGGACCACCCACATGGGCGTTGAAAGTATATGGGCAGCCCATAATTTGTTAATGTTATATTTTAAACGGGTTTTACACTTTAAAATTTTATTTGTCTATAAGTTTTCACTGCTTAAAAGGGTTGTCCACTATTGGACAATCCATTTTTAATTGCTCCTTTCTGCTGCGTAGGTAAAAAAAATGCACATTTACCATCTTCACTCTGTGCCCTGTGTCTCCTGTCAGTCTCATGACAAAACAGTGTTTGTTTGGAGCCTTCATTAGTGCGGCTGACTAGAAGAACAGTGTTTCTGCTTCTCAGACGCAATTGTGAAGGATGTGGTCATGTGACATTGTATATATCATGAGACTAGTCTGTGACAACTGGCACAGGGCAGAGTATTGGTACCCCTTTAGGAGGTAAGTGTACTTTTTTTATATATATATGAAGCAATTAATAGTAGAATGTACAGTAGTGGACAACGTCTTTAAAAATAACAAAATTAGCTTTACTCACTGACTGCTGCTCCAGCAACCACTCTCTGCTGCTCCCCAGTCTTAGTTGACATAGAAGCAGTGGTGACATTTTCACTACAGCAGATGAACAATGCAGCCAATCACTGGGCCCAGTGATTGGCTGCTGCAGTCACATGCAGTAGAAATAATGTAATCGCTGAAATTATGCCATCAAAGTGAAGTAAAAAAAGTGAAGCTATTTTTGTTATTTTTCAATAGGGCAAATTTATGACCTTTATATGTAACGATCAACAGAATTAGTTAACAAAAAGGCTCACCAAAAGAACTAATGCCATAAAAAATAAACTTTATTAGTTATATTAAAACCATCAAAAAAACAAAAATACAAAAATATAAAAACCAAGCAACCATTTGCTGATCAAGAACACCCAATAGTGTACCAGAAAAAAGGGGTGCCCTTGCCTGGCACCCACTTGAGACGCAACTGGCACCCTCGCTCCATGGCGGCTAATTTACAATCCCTAGTAAACCCTACTCATAAAAGACAAACACCAGAATAACAGATAAACCAAAAATAAATGACCAATAAATGTGCCTGTACAATTTAAATATACTACAAATGCTATGATTAAAACCCCCCTATTTCTTCACCCCGTAAGTTACCAACTAACTAATTATGAACTTGTGTATTGGATATGTATTTGGGACTTGGTTATTGGTGTTATAATTATTTTTGAGGGTGTTTGTTGTTGCTGATACAACTATGTTTTGAGGGTGTTTTGTAGGTTATACCCCTATCCCAACCTGTGTATCCCTGGACTGCTCATTGTAGTATATTTAAATTGTACAGGCACATTTATTGGTCATATATTTTTGGTTTATCTGTTATTCTGGCGTTTGTCTTTTATGAGTGGGGTTTAATAGGGATTGTAGGGTTAGCCGCCGTGGAGCGGTGGTGCCAGTTGCATCTCAAGAGGGTGCGAACCTCCACTGACAGGCAGGGGCATAGTTAGGGTTTAACAGGGTCAAATAGGCTTACCCGACACCCCTTTTTTCTGGTACACCATTGGGTGTTCTTGATTAGCAAATGGTTGCTTGGTTTTTCATTTTTTGTATTTTTGGTTTTTTGATGCTTTTAATATACGGTAACTAATAAAGTTTATTTTTTATGGCAAATATATGACCCATTCAAATGTGAAAGTGGAAAACTTGCTTAACATGTTAAAGAATAAGATGTAGCTGGAGATATGCTGCATATAAAAAAATATGTATCTATAAAAATGACACAATGCACCATACCAGTTGTCAATTTATTTATATGTTTCTAAGAGGCATAACAGATAAACTGCACCACTTAGAACCATAGAAAAAATGCTCCCAAAGTTTTACATTATGGGGCATGCAACAAAACAATGAATAAGACGCTACACTACTATACAATCTGAAAATAGATGCTTCTTCGGCAAATATTTTTTAAGCATTTGACTCAGTATGACTTCTTGTTTTTTTTATCTTCACCACCTGTTTGTCTTCATGCTGTTCTTCAATGTGGGAAGAACTTGACTACATTACAGGCTTTATATAGTGAGACATAATGTAAGGAAAAAATGGAATTAAACTTTATAGAAGCACTCCCATCAAAGTTTTTATCCTCACAATAGATTATAGTCATCATATTATATAGCATTGTGTACTTACAGTTGCTCATTTTGCCTTTCTACCCAGATAATTCTTCTGTTTTCTCTGCTCTATTTAGAAACAGGAAGTCTCTTGTCCCTGCATAAATTATCCCCTTCTTAAATTCCTGATCCGGTTGCTCCTTACTCCCTCTTGCCATAGACTTTTGCAGTGGCTGATGTCTTGTGCAAAGAAAATTGACCTCCTGCTGCTACATAGAGCTTAGAAAAATTCAGCTAGTCTTTTTTAAATCACGTGATGTCATAGACCTAATGGAAAAGAGAAGAATTTTCTGAGTAGAAAGCCAAAATGAGCAATTGTAAGTACACAGTGCTTTATAATATGATGATCGCAATATATTAAGAGGATACAATTTTTTTTTATGGGAGTGCTTCTTTAAGCCAAAGAGATGATGGAATCTATGGCATTACTTCTGGAAAATAATGCAATCTGTCAAATTAATGGCAGTTTGCAATACCAATAAAAGTTTACCTAAATCTCTTCCCTTAAAGGAAACCTATCATGTCAAGATAAGATAAGATTGTCTATGAACTGTTCCAATATTTATGTTCATCCCTCTCCCATAATGACAGTTCTGCTTTACGTCACTTGTCTTATCTATTGCATTTTTTCTGTGCTGTGTTGTGTATAAATATGTGATTCTTCAGATTTTGTATTAGTTTAGCCTGATGAAAAGACCTGAGTAGTCTCGAAAGCTTGCAATTTGTTACCATCTTTTCAGTTAGCCATTAAAAGGTATCAACCACTGAGGACTCTCAACTAGAGTTGAGCGATACTTTCCGATATCCAAAATTATCGGAATCGGAATGGTATCGCGATACCCAAAAAATATCGGCGATACCCGATACCGATACCGGAAATCCAATGTAAGTCTATGGGAACAAAATATCGGAATTAAAAAAAAAACCCATTCTTGCCTTGTTGGTTAATTGTACATGAAGGAAAACAACAAAGAGTAATGTAGAATGTATTGGGGAAGGTTGAGGAGACATTAAAGGCATAGATGTTTAACCCAATCAAATGGAATAGCATAAATATTTTTTTTTTTAAAGATGTTCGGATTGACGAAGAAATTGACAATGTTGTTAACGTTTTTTCTATTTTGGCAAATATGTATATTTCACAACTTCCATGCTCTTCACCTTTTTAACTTTTGACACACTTTCTCCTTCATAATCTTCAGCAGCATCATCTTTTTCATCAAATTATTCTTCATCTTCACCTTCTTTATCTTCTTCTTAAACTTCTTGCTATTCATCTTTTTGTTAACATTACTCATATTCTTCTTATTCAACTATTATTCTTCTTCATATTGTACTTCATCTTCTTCATCATATTCTTATTTGTGACAGAGATTCCTGTACTTGTAATCTGTAAAAGTATGAATTTTTCATCCTTCCGTTCTTGCTGTCACAAAAGATTTAAATTACAACAGTATTTGTCCATGTTCAGTTCAGCCTGCAGCAGCAGGCATTTTTCAGGGGCACCACGAGGAGGAACGGACTCACCCCCATACACTGCTTAGTCTTCTTCTGCTTATAATTTAGAGCATATATTTTGCTATTCATTTTGGTCTTATACTTCATGTTCTTCTGCTTTTTGATCTTCTGCTTATTGTTCTTAAGTCTCTTGTTCTGTATCTTGTAGTTTGTCTTAACCTTCTTAGTCCTGTTGGGTAATCTTTTATTTCTTCTTTGTGATGGTGTTTAGGCTGGTTGGCTTGATGCTCGTCGTCCTTGTGGTCGTCATCTTCTTCGGGTGGTCATCAGGGTCGTCATCTTCATTGTTGGAGATCCAGAGTGATTACCCAAAAAAACATTTAAAAAATCTTCAATTTGTAAATGTAGCAGAAGGTACAAGAGCCAATGCAAGTAACGAGGACCAGCTGACTATGCTGGAACCCGGAGAGGCAGCAGAAGGAAAAGAGCCAATGGCACAACCGAGGACCAGCTGATGTTACTGGGACACGGTTACTAAGCAGGAGGTACCTGTGCTCCAAAGCACTACCAAGGACCAGCAGACGTTGCTGGAACTCGGATACCGAGATGGAGGCACCTAGGCCAAAGGCACTGCGGAGAACCAGTTGACGGTACTGGAACCCGGACGGGTAGCAGAAGGTACAAGAGCCAATGCAAGTAACGAGGACCAGCTGACTGTGCTGGAACCCGGAGGGGCAGCAGAAGGAAAAGAGCCAATGGCACAACCGAGGACCAGCTGACGTTATTGGAACACGGTTACTAAGCAGGAGGTACCTGTGCTCCAAAGCACTACCAAGGACCAGCAGACGTTGCTGGAACTCGGATACCGAGATGGAGGCACCTAGGCCAAAGGCACTGCGGAGAACCAGTTGACGGTACTGGAACCCGGACGGGTAGCAGAAGGTACAAGAGCCAATGCAAGTAACGAGGACCAGCTGACTGTGCTGGAACCCGGAGGGGCAGCAGAAGGAAAAGAGCCAATGGCACAACCAAGGACCAGCTGACGTTACTGGAACACGGTTACTAAGCAGGAGGTACCTGTGCTCCAAAGCACTACCAAGGACCAGCAGACGTTGCTGGAACTCGGATACCGAGATGGAGGCACCTAGGCCAAAGGCACTGCGGAGAACCAGTTGACGGTACTGGAACCCGGACGGGTAGCAGAAGGTTCAAGAGCCAATGCAAGTGACGAGGACCAGCTGACTGTGCTGGAACCCGGAGGGGCAGCAGAAGGAAAAGAGCCAATGGCACAACCGAGGACCAGCTGACGTTACTGGGACACGGTTACTAAGCAGGAGGTACCTGTGCTCCAAAGCACTACCAAGGACCAGCAGACGTTGCTGGAACTCGGATACCGAGATGGAGGCACCTAGGCCAAAGGCACTGCGGAGAACCAGTTGACGGTACTGGAACCCGGACGGGTAGCAGAAGGTACAAGAGCCAATGCAAGTAACGAGGACCAGCTGACTGTGCTGGAACCCGGAGGGGCAGCAGAAGGAAAAGAGCCAATGGCACAACCGAGGACCAGCTGACGTTACTGGATACGGTTACAAAGCAGGAGGTACCTGTGCTCCCAAGCACTACCAAGGACCAGCAGACGTTGCTGGAACTCGGATACCGAGATGGAGGCACCTAGGCCAAAGGCACTGCGGAGAACCAGCTGACGGTACTGGAACCCGGACGGGTAGCAGAAGGTACCCATGGAAATTTAAGTTGACAGGCCGCGAGCCGGCCGCAGTTACCGAATCCCACAGTACTACAGTGGGTGATTGTCCTATTGTCACAACGGAAACAGCCTTTATTTGCATATCCCGCAGCACACATAGGAAGCACCTAAACTCCAGGCACCATAGAGTCGGCTAACCCGACCGCAACACGACAAGACAACTTATTGGAGGCTAAGTGACGTTTACACTGACAGGAAACAGATGGCGTGCTGTAACCAGTCTGAGCAGGAGTGAGTACCCGTGCCAATGACACTTCCGAGCAACAACTGTCGGTGTTGGAGCCCAGGGATGAGAAGAGAACCGGTTGGAGGCAGCAGGACTTCTTGCCGTTCACACAGCAGGGGAACAGCTGACATTACTGAACCCCAGTAACACAGGAGCAAGTGTTGACTGTGCTAACAGCACTTCCGAGCAACAACTGGCGGTGTTGAAGCCCAGGGATGAGAAGAGAGCAGGGTGGAGGTAGCAGGACTTTTTGCCGTTCACACAGCAGGGGAACAGCTGACATTACTGAACCCCAGTAACACAGGAGCAAGTGTTGACTGTGCTAACAGCACTTCCAAGCAACAACTGGTGGTGTTGAAGCCCAGGGATGAGAAGAGAGCAGGGTGGAGGCAGCAGGACTTTTTGCCGTTCACACAGCAGGGAACAGCTGACATTACTGAACCCTAGTAACACAGGAGCATGTGTTGACTGTGCTAACAGCACTTCCGAGCAACAACTGGCGGTGTTGGAGCCCAGGGATGAGAAGAGAACAGGTGGAGGCAGCAGGACTGTTTGCCGTACACACAGCAGGGGAACAGCTGACATTACTGAACCCCAGTAACACAGGAGCAAGTGTTGACTGTGCTAACAGCACTTCCGAGCAACAACTGGCGGTGTTGAAGCCCAGGGATGAGAAGAGAGCAGGGTGGAGGCAGCAGGACTTTTTGCCGTTCACACAGCAGGGGAACAGCTGACATTACTGAACCCCAGTAACACAGGAGCAAGTGTTGACTGTGCTAACAGCACTTCCGAGCAACAACTGGAGGTGTTGAAGCCCAGGGATGAGAAGAGAGCAGGGTGGAGGCAGCAGGACTGTTTGCCGTACACACAGCAGGGGAACAGCTGACATTACTGAACCCCAGTAACACAGGAGCAAGTGTTGACTGTGCTAACAGCACTTCCGAGCAACAACTGGAGGTGTTGAAGCCCAGGGATGAGAAGAGAGCAGGGTGGAGGCAGCAGGACTGTTTGCCGTACACACAGCAGGGGAACAGCTGACATTACTGAACCCCAGTAACACAGGAGAAAGTGTTGACTGTGCTAACAGCATTTCCGAGCAACAACTGGCGGTGTTGGAGCCCAGGGTCAAGGAGGATGTTTAAATACTAGATCAAGTATTTTCCTTGTTACGTGTCAATTAAAAATGTCTATACTCCAAACAAGAGAAATATAACCTTTAGTACCATAAGATGATGATTTTACTTTAAAAAATATATGTAAATTAATAATTTACAAACATAAACGCATACATTAACATGTTGAAAAGCAATGCAAACCACAATAAAAATAGGTTAAATAATCTGCTATACGGTTTTAAATAAAAGCATACAAGTACATATCAGAATCCATTAATGATGGATAAGTAACAGTATGTACACCATTTTTATTGTATACAGTAGACAATGAATGGCTGACTTAAAAACATAATCAGCATTACAAGTTATCTGTGACATTCATAAAACTTTACATTTGCTGAATAATATCACTAAAAAGTTTTTAAAAATATCTAAAATTTCCATCATGTAATACTGATAATATGTGCCAATCATTTATATTAACAAACAAAACCTTTAAAAAGTGCATAGTGCATAGTGAAAACAGCTATTTATGCCTGACTGTGGACTTGCAAGCATGACAACGGATAGATAAGGTATATATAGATGAGACTGCATAGCCACAGATGGTGAATGGCGATGTAATACTGTACCTCAATAAAGTGTGCGTTACTACTACATACTTTTTTTTATATAGCTTTATAAAAGGTTATGTGCATGTATGGTTGCGCCTTTGTTTGGACGCACAGACTGGCTTCCTGCTGTGACGCGTTGGGTATTGGAGCGTCTGTGCGTCTTATGACGCAGACTAACATTCACGATGCGCATTGTTCATCATCGCAAGCGTACCGACAACACAAAGGTGTTGTCATGACTGCTTTACTCAGTAAACATGCACCTATGATGAAACATACACGCATGTGCCCTATTACATAACAAGCTACAAGAAAAACGTGTGTGAGGTGTGACACAGTTGTTTTGTTAAGGTACAGTATTATATCGACATTGTACAGGTGTCGCTATTCAGTCTGATAAATAGATATCATTCACCTATTCTATCAGTTGTCGTTCTTTCAGCACCACTTACAGGTATATATTTTGCTATTGTGACTATGCACTATTGACTTTAACAAGGTAATGCATGATTTTTGTTACCGATTATCATGTTTACATGAAGGACCTTTATGATATGGGCTGTTAAATTTCTAATTAAATATGTATTTTTTAAAATGACACAAATATAAGTAATGTTGAAGAGGACTATTCCTACATGCATTGTTTGCACAATATTACAGGTGTACATCACGTCCCTTAATCAACATTTGATTATTATATTTACTTGTATGCTTTTATTTAACCCCTTCACCCCCAAGGGTGGTTTGCACGTTAATGACCGGGCCAATTTTTACAATTCTGACCACTGTCTCTTTATGAGGTTATAACTCTGGAACGCTTCAACGGATCTTCGCGATTTTGAGTTTGTTTTCTCGTGACATATTGTACTTCACGTTAGAAGTAAAATTTCTTCGATATAACTTGCGTTTATTTTTGAAAAAAACGCAAATATGGCGAAAATTTTTAAAATTTTGCAATTTTCAAACTTTGAATTTTTATTCCCTTAAAACAGAGAAATATATCACACAAAATAGTTAAGAAATAACATTTCCCACATGTCTACTTTACATCAGCACAATTTTGGTACCAAATTTTTTTTTTGTTAGGAAGTTATAAGGGTTAAAAGTTGACCAGCGATTTCTCATTTTTACAACAAAATTTACAAAGCCATTTTTTTAGGGACCACCTCTCATTTGAAGTCACTTTGAGGGGTCTATATGGCAGAAAATACCCAAAAGTGACACCATTCTAAAAACTGCACCCCTCAAGGTACTCAAAACCACATTCAAGAAGATTATTAACCATTCAGGTGCTTCACAGGAACTAAAGCAACGTGGAAGGAAAAAATGAATATTTAACTTTTTAGCCACAAAAATGATCTTTTACAAACTTTTTTTTTATTTTCACAAGGGTAAAAGGAGAAAATGGACAGATAAGGTTGTTATGCAATTTCTCCTGAGTACGCCAATACCCAATATGTGGGGGAAAACCACTGTTTGGGCACACGGCAGAGCTCGTAAGGGAAGGAGCGCCGTTTGACTTTTTCAAACTAAAATTGGCTGGAATTGAGATTGGACGCCATGTCGTGTTTGGAGAGCCCCTGATGCGCCTAAACAGTGGAAACCCCCACAAGTGACACCATTTTGGAAACTAGACCCCCTAAGGTACTTATCTAGATCTGTTGTGAGCACTTTGAACCCCCAAGTGTTTCACAAAAGCTTATAATGCCTGGGTGTGAAAAAAAAAAAAAACAATTTTCCACAAAAATGATTTTTTAGTCCCAAATTTTTGAATTTTCCCAAGGAAATTGGACCACAAAAGTTGTTGTCCAATTTGTCCTGAGTACGCTGATACCCCATATGTGGGGGGGGGAAACTGTTTGGGTGCACGGCAGGGCTTGGAAAGGAAGTAGTAACGTTTTGTAATGCAGACGTTGATGGGGGTCATGTTCCGTTTGCAGTGCCCCAGATGAGCCTAAACAGTGGAAACCCCCACAAGTGACCCCATTTTGGAAACTATACCCCCTAAGGAACTTATCTAGATCTTTGGTGAGCACTTTGAACCCCCAAGTGCTTCACACAAGTTTATAATGCCCGGGCATGAAAATAAAAAATCCTATTTTTTTCCCACAAAAATTATCTTTTAGTCACTAATTTTTTATTTTCTCAAGGGTAACAGGAGAAATTGGACCACATAAGTTGTTGTCCAATTTGTCCTGAGTACGCTGATAGCCCATATGTGGGTGGGAACCACTGTTTGAGCGCACGGCAGAGCTCGGAATGGAAGGAGCACCATTTGACTTTTTCCAACCAAAATTGGCTGGAATTGAGATTGGATGCCATGTTGCATTTGGAGAGCCCCTGATGTGCCTAAACAGTGGAAACCCCCCACAAATGACCCCATTTTGGAAACTAGACCCCCTAAGGAACTTTTCTAGATCTTTGGTGAGCAATTTGAACCCCCAAGTGCTTCACACAAGTTTATAACGTAGAGCCGTAAAATTTAAAAATCATATTTTTTCCACAAAAATGATCTTTTCACCCCAATTTTTATTTTTCCAAGGGTAACAAGACTCCAAAAGTTATTGTGCAATTTGTCCTGAGTGCGCTGATACCCCATATGTGGGGGTAAACCACTGTTTGGGTTCATGGCAGAGTTTGGAAGGGAAGGAGCGCCGTCTGACTTTTTCAACGCAGAATTGGCTGGACGCCATGTCGTGTTTGGAGAGCTCCTGATCTGCCTAAACAGTGGAAACCCCCATAAATGACGCCATTTTGGAAACTAGACCCCTCAAGGAACTTATCTAGATGTGTGGTGAGAACTTTTAACCCCCAGGTGTTTCACTAAAGTTTATAACGTACAGCCGTAAAATAAAAAATCTTTTTTTTTTTTTACAAAAATGATTTTTTTGTCCCCAATATTTTATTTTCACAAGGGTAACAGAAGAAATTGGAACCCAAAAGTTGTTGTCCAATTTGTCCTGAGTACGCTGATACCCAATATGTGGGAGAAAACTACTGTATGGGCGCACGTCAGGGCTCGGAAGGGAAGTAGTGACGTTTTGGATTGCAGACTTTGATGGAATGGTCTGGGGGCGTCATGTCACATTTGGAGAGCCCCTGATGCACCTATACAGTGGAAACCCCCCACAAGTGACCCCATTTTGGCAAATAGACCCCACAAGGAACTTGTCCAGATGTGTGGTGAGCACTTTGAACCCCGAAGTGCTTCACAGAGGTTTATAACGCACAGCCGTAAAAATAAAAAATCTTTTTTTTTTTTACAAAAATGATTTTTTTTGCCCCCAATATTTTATTTTCACAAGGGTAACAGAAGAAATTGGAACCCAAAAGTTGTTGTCCAATTTGTCCTGAGTACGCTGATACCCAATATGTGGGAGAAAACTACTGTATGGGCGCACGTCAGGGCTCGGAAGGGAAGTAGTGACGTTTTGGATTGCAGACTTTGATGGAATGGTCTGGGGGCGTCATGTCGCATTTGGAGAGCCCCTGATGCGCCTAAACAGTGGAAACCCCCAACAAGTGACCCCATTTTGGAAAATAGACCCCACAAGGAACTTGTCTAGATGTGTGGTGAGCACTTTGAACCCCAAAGTGCTTCACAGAAGTTTATAACGCACAGCCGTAAAAATAAAAAATCTTTTTTTTTTTGCAAAAAATGATTTTTTTTGCCCCAATATTTTATTTTTACAAGGGTAACAGGAGAAATTGGACCCCAAAAGTTGTTGTCCAATTTGTCCTGAGTACGCTGATATCCAATATGTGGGAGAAAACTACTGTATGGGTACACGTTGGGGCTCGGAAGGGAAGTAGTGACGTTTTGGATTGCAGACTTTGATGGAATGGTCTGGGGGCGTCATGTCGCATTTGGAGAGCCCCTGATGCGCCTAAACAGTGGAAATCCCCAACAAGTGACCCCATTTTGGAAAATAGACCCCACAAGGAACTTATCTAGATGTGTGGTGAGCGCTATGAAGCCCCAAGTGCTTCACAGAAGTTTATAATGTACAGCCGTAAAAACAAAAAAATAATTTTTTTTTGTACAAAAATGATATTTTCGCCCCCAGTTTTTTATTTTCCCAAGGGTAGCAGAAGAAATAGGACAAATTGCACAATAACTCTTGGGGTCCAGAGTACGCTGATACCCCATATGTGGGGAATAAACTACTGTTTGGACGCATGGCAGAGCTGAGAAGTGAAGGAGCACCGTTTGACTTTTTCAACGCAGAATTGGCTGGAATTGAGATCAGACGCCATGTCACATTTGGAGAGCCCCTGATGTGCCTAAACAGCGGAAACCCCCCAATTCTAACTCCAACCCTAACCCCAACACACCCCTAACCCTAGTCCCAACCCTAACCACAAACCTAACCCTAACACACCCCTAATCCCAACCCTAACCCTAATCCTAACTTTAGCGCCAACCCTAACCCTAACTTTAGCCGCAACCCTAACCCTAACCCTAATGGGAAAATGGAAATAAATACTTTTTTTTAATTTTATTATTTTTCCCTTACTAAGGGGATGATAAAGGGGGGTTTGATTTACTATTTATAGCGGGTTTTTATGATTGGCAGCTGTCACGCTAAAAGACGCTTTTTATTGCAAAAATAGTTTTTGCATCATCACATTTTGAGAGCTATAATTTTTGCATATTTTGGCCCACAGAGTCATGTGAGGTCTTATTTTTTGCGGGACGAGTTGACGTTTTTATTGGTACCATTTTTGAGCACGTGACGTTTTTTGATCGCTTTTTATTTCGATTTTTGGGAGGTTAGAATGAACAAAAATCAGCAATTCATGAATTTCTTTTGGGGGAGGCGTTTATACCGTTCCGCGTGTAGTAAAATTGATAAAGCAGTTTTATTCTTCGGGTCAGTACGATTATGGCGATACCTCATTTATATCATTTTTTCATGTTTTGGCGCTTTTATAGAATAAAAACAATTTTATATAAAAAATAATTATTTTTGCATCGCTTTATTCTGCGAGCTATAACTTTTTTTTTTTTTCGCTGATGATGCTGTATGATGGCTCGTTTTTTGCGGGACAAGATGTCGTTTTCAGCAGTACCATGTTTTTTTATATCGGTCTTTTTGATCGCGTGTTATTCCACTTTTTGTTCGGTGGTATGATGATAAAGCATTGATTTTTTGCTTCGTTTTTTTTTTTTTTAAGGGGTTCACTAAAGGGGTTAACTAGTGGGACAATTTTATAGGGGGGGTCGTTACGGACGCGGCGATACCAAATATGTGTACTTTTATTGCTTTGTTTTTTTATTTACAGGAAGAAGTGAATTTATTGGGGAATATATATATTTTTTTTATTTATATTTTGGATTTTTTTTTAAAACATGTTTATTTTTATTTTTTTAACTTTTTTACTTTGTCCCAGGGTGGGACATCACAGTATTTTATCAGATCGCTGGTGTGACAGTGTGCACAGCACTCTGTCACACCAGCGATCGCTCAGGCAGTGCAGCAGGCTTCTCAGTGCCTGCTCTCGGCAGGCACTGAGGTAGGCGCCTCCCTCCAGGACCCCGGCGCCATCTTGGATCTGGGTCCTGGGAGGGAGGAAGCCCTCAGAACAGCGCGATCACATCGCGCTGCTCTGAGGGTCTCAGGGGGGCGCGCAGGGAGCCCCCACCCTGCGCGATCCTCCCCTGTGCCCCCAGTACACCGCGATCATGTTTGATCGCGGTGTGCAAGGGGATAATGTGCCGGGAGTGGTTCGTGACCGCTCCTGACACACAGTCATGGGTGTCAGCTGTGATAATCAGCTGACACCCGGGCGCGATCGGCTGCGCTCCCCCCGGGAGCGCGTCCGATCGCACGAAACGTACTATCCCGTCCATGGTCATACGGGCCCAGGTACCATGGACGGGATAGTACGTCCGATGGCAGTAAGGGGTTAAAAGCCAAGAACACTGAAGTCTAACTTTCGCACTGCAGCTGTTGTCAAAGTTCAACCCACATTATGCACTTCCAACATTGCAGCATTTGAGTCATGATGTGAGTTGGATTTGTCTAAGCTATGGAGTGACAAGGTTGACCATCAGTATCCTATAGCATACGTAGGCTTTTGTGTTAGCATTTGTTTTCGACATGTGCATATCTGAAATAATATGTCACAATTATTTTGTTACAGATTTGTGACAAAGACTAATCATTTTATGGTTTTAAAGCTGACGTTTCAATTGTTTACAGCTTACAAATCAGGGTGTAGCCTCATATCTGTGTAGCACTAGACACTTTGACATGTCATGTTTTTTTCACCATGTGTAGGTAGCTAGCAGTAATTTTTGCCGGACACACAGCAGGGGAACAGCAGGCGTTACTGAACCCCACAAACACATTAGCGATTGTTTTCATCTGTGCATCTAACACTTCTGAGCAGCAACTGGCGGTGTTGAAGCCCAGGGTCAAGGAGGGTGTAGGCAGAGGCCTAGTATGAGATGTTTGAAGTTGAATTTGTAGTTAGCAGCAGTAATTTTTGCCAGACACACAGCAGGGGAACAGCAGGCGTTACTGAACCCCACAAACACATCAGCGATTGTTTTCATCTGTGCATCTAACACTTCTGAGCAGCAACTGGCGGTGTTGAAGCCCAGGGTCAAGGAGGGTTTTGAAATAAAATATTGAGTTATTGCCTTGTTACGTGGCCATTGCAAATGTATGTACTTCAAACAAGAATAAATGAAGTTTTACTAGGACAATAAAATGATGAATTTCAATTCCAAGAATAGAAAAATATTTATACTTGAGAGTCCTCAGTGGTTGATACCGTTTAATGGCTAACTGAAAAGATGGTAACAAATTCAAAGCTTTCGAGACTACTCAGGTCTCTTCATCAGGCTAAGAGTAAAACAAAAAATGAAGAATCACATATTTCTACACACAACAGGACACAGGAATAGTGCAATAGGTAAGACAAGTGACGTGAAGCAGAACTGTCATTATGGCAGAGGGATGATCATAAATATTGGAACAGTTCATAGATAAGGAGAGAAAGTTTTATTGCCCTCTGATTGGGGTCTGGTGTTCTGTTTTGATGCCCCTAGAAGGTCAGAGACGCAGATTCCTTAATTGATATAGAATGACATGAATCCGTGTGATCTATTCATTACAGCACTAACAGTGTCAAAGGTCATCATGAGATTATATTCCCAAACCTTTCTATCTTTCTCAGATTTGAAGTTATATTTTAATACCAGTAGTTCCATATCCATCATGCTATGACCGGGCATACAAAAGTGTTTTGCCACAGGTAAATCCATTATTTTTTCTCTTATGTGTGGCGATGATAATTCATCCTTGTTCTCAGTTTTTGGCCGGTCTCCCCCACATACAGACCCCCAGTTGGACATTTTGTACATATAATTAGGTACACCACATTAGATGTGATGCAGCTGAAAGTACCTTTGATCTTGTAGTCCTGATGGGAGTAGGGGATCTTTATCTTGTCCGTGGTCATTATAGATGCACAGGTTTTACATTTCTTATTGTTGCAAGGAAAGGTTCCTGCAGCTGTTGGGGAGGACAGGGAGCTTCTGACAATGATGCTTCTTACATTTGGGGGCTGCCTAAAACACAGTAGTGGGGGGTCGCCTCAGAAAGACTTTTTTGAACCAGGGATACCATCCAAGAACAATTGAAAACCAAATTTCAAGAGCCAACAGAATATCAAGGAATCACCTGCTACATTACAAAGGTAAAGAAGAAAATAACTGGGTGCCTCTAGTGGTCACCTACAATCTAAATCTGGAGGTGCTAAGGGGAGCTACACGGAAACTACAACCTTTACTACAAAAAGATGCCCGATATTACAATCCATATTTCCAGACCCCCCACTACTGTGTTTTAGGCAGCCCCCAAATGTAAGAAGCATCATTGTCAGAAGCTCCCTGTCCTCCCCAACAGCTGCAGGAACCTTTCCTTGCAACCAGAAGAAATGTAAAACCTGTGCATCTATAATGACCACGGACAAGATAAAGATCCCCAACTCCCATCACGACTACAAGATCCCAGCTACTTTCAGCTGCATCACATCTAATGTGGTGTACCTAATTATATGTACTAAATGTCCAAATGGGGGTCTGTATGTGGGGGAGACCGGCCAAAAACTGAGAACAAGGATGAATTATCATCGCCACACAATAAGAGAAAAAATAATGGATTTACCTGTGGCAAAAAACTTTGGTATGCCCGGTCATAGCATGATGGATATGGAATTACTGGTATTAAAATATTTAGACTTGAGAGTCCTCAGTGGTTGATACCTTTTAATGGCTAACTGAAAAGATGGTAACAAATTGCAAGCTTTCGAGACTACGCAGGTCTCTTCATCAGGCTGAACTAATGCAAAATCTGAAGAATCACATATTTATACACAAGAGGACACAGGAATAATGCAATAGGTAAGACATGTGACGTGAAGCAGAACTGTCATTATGGCCGAGGGATGAACATAAATATGACTAGTTCATAGATAAGGAGTGAAAGTTTTATTACCCTCTGATTGGGGTCTGATTGGTATTAAAATCTAACTTCAAATCTGAGAAAGATAGAAAGGTTTCGGAATATAAGCTCATCATGACCTTTGACACTCTTAGTGCTTGAATGAATAGATCACATGGATTCTTGTCATTCTATATCAATTAAGGAATCTGCGTCTCTGCCCTTCCAGGGGCATGAAAACACAAAACCAGACCCCAATCAGAGGGCAATAAAACTTTCTATCCTTATCTAGAAAAATATTTAGACTTGAGAGTCCTCAGTGGTTGATACCTTTTAATGGCTAACTGAAAAGATGGTAACAAATTGCAAGCTTTCGAGACTACTCAGGTCTCTTCATCAGGCATAGACTAATACAACATCTGAAGAATCACATATTTATACACAAAATAGCACAGAAAAAATGCAATAGGTAGGACAAGTGACATGAAGCAGAACTGTCATTATGGCAGAGGGATTAACATAAATATGACTAGTTCATAGATAAGGAGTGAAGGTTTTATTACCCTCTGATTGGGGTCTGGTATTGTGTTGTGATGACCCTAAAAGGTCAGGGAGGCAGATTCCTTAATTGTTGTAGAACGACATAAAACTCTGGGATATATTCATCCCAGCACTAAGAGTGTCAAAGGTCATCATAAGTTTATATTCCCAGACTTTTCTATCCTTCTCAGATTTGAAGTTAGATTTTAATACAAGTAATTCCATATCTGTCATGCTATGACCGGGCATACAAAAGTGTTTGGCCACAGGTAAATCCATTCTTTTTTCTCTTATCGTGTGGCGATGAGAATTCATCCTTGTTCTCAGTTTTTGCCCGGTCTCCCCACATACAGACCCCCAGTTGGACATTTAGTACATATAATTAGGTACACCACATTAGATGTGATGCAGCTGAAAGTACCTGGTATCTTGTAGTCCTGATGGGAGTTGGGGATCTTTATCCTGTCCGTGGTCATTATAGATGTACAGGTTTTGCATTTCTTTTGTCTGCAAGGAAAAGTTCCTGCAGCTGTTGGGGAGGACAGGGAGCTTCTGACAATGATGCTTCTTAGATTTGGGGGCTGCCTAAAACATAGTAGTGGGGGGTCTGGAAATATGGATTGTAATCGGGCATCTTTTTGTAGTAAAGGTTGTAGTTTCCGTGCAGCTCCCCTTAGCATCTCCAGACTTGGATTGTAGGTGACCACTAGAGGCACCCGGTTATTTTCTTCTTTAGCTTTGTAATGTAGCAGGTGATTCCTTGATATTCTGGTGGCTCTTGTAATTTGGTTTTCAATTGTTCTTGGATGGTAGCCCTGGTTCAAAAAAGTCTTTCTGAGGCGACCAAGGTGTTCATCTCTATCCATGGGGTTGGAACATATACGGTTGTATCTGATGGCTTGGCTGTAGACAATAGAGTTTTTTATGTGTTTAGGATGGAAACTGTCCCATTTAAGATATGTTGGACGGTCGATTGGCTTCTGATACAACCGTATATGTTCCAACCCCATGGATAGAGATGAACACCTTGGTCGCCTCAGAAAGACTTTTTTGAACCAGGGCTACCATCCAAGAACAATTGAAAACCAAATTACAAGAGCCACCAGAATATCAAGGAATCACCTGCTACATTACAAAGCTAAAGAAGAAAATAACCGGGTGCCTCTAGTGGTCACCTACAATCCAAGTCTGGAGATGCTAAGGGGAGCTGCACGGAAACTACAACCTTTACTACAAAAAGATGCCCGATTACAATCCATATTTCCAGACCCCCCACTACTATGTTTTAGGCAGCCCCCAAATCTAAGAAGCATCATTGTCAGAAGCTCCCTGTCCTCCCCAACAGCTGCAGGAACCTTTCCTTGCAGACAAAAGAAATGCAAAACCTGTACATCTATAATGACCACGGACAGGATAAAGATCCCCAACTCCCATCAGGACTACAAGATACCAGGTACTTTCAGCTGCATCACATCTAATGTGGTGTACCTAATTATATGTACTAAATGTCCAACTGGGGGTCTGTATGTGGGGGAGACCGGGCAAAAACTGAGAACAAGGATGAATTCTCATCGCCACACGATAAGAGAAAAAAGAATGGATTTACCTGTGGCCAAACACTTTTGTATGCCCGGTCATAGCATGACAGATATGGAATTACTTGTATTAAAATCTAACTTCAAATCTGAGAAGGATAGAAAAGTCTGGGAATATAAACTTATGATGACCTTTGACACTCTTAGTGCTGGGATGAATATATCCCAGAGTTTTATGTCGTTCTACAACAATTAAGGAATCTGCCTCCCTGACCTTTTAGGGTCATCACAACACAATACCAGACCCCAATCAGAGGGTAATAAAACCTTCACTCCTTATCTATGAACTAGTCATATTTATGTTAATCCCTCTGCCATAATGACAGTTCTGCTTCATGTCACTTGTCCTACCTATTGCATTTTTTCTGTGCTATTTTGTGTATAAATATGTGATTCTTCAGATGTTGTATTAGTCTATGCCTGATGAAGAGACCTGAGTAGTCTCGAAAGCTTGCAATTTGTTACCATCTTTTCAGTTAGCCATTAAAAGGTATCAACCACTGAGGACTCTCAAGTCTAAATATTTTTCTATCTACTGGCTAACACGGTACGAAGATACACATCTTTCCTATATCCTTATCTAGGAACTGTTCCAATATTTATGTTCATCCCTCTGGCATAATGACAGTTCTGCTGCACGTCACTTGTCTTACCTATTGCACTATTCCTGTGTCCTGTTGTGTATAGAAATATGTGATTCTTCATTTTTTGTTTTAGTCTTTGCCTGATGAAGAGACGTGAGTAGCCTCGAAAGCTTGCAATTTGTTACCATCTTTTCAGTTATCCATTAAAAGGTATCAACCACTGAGGACTCTCAAGTCTAAATATTTTTCTATCTACTGGCTAAGACGGTATGAAGATACACATCTTTCCTAATTTCAAGAATAAAAATAAAGACCCTGCAAATATAAACGCATATATGCACATGGCAACAAGAAATGGAACAACACACCACCCAAAAATTAGTTTACAAAATATAGTGTTGTAAATTTAAGAATAAAAGTCCATTTTTGTATTTATGAATAATGCTTAAGGAACGCTATGTTAAACCATAACATAGTGAAGACAATGGATTTTGTAATAGTCACTCATCATCATCATTGCAATTTATATGTGACAGTCACAGACATTTCAATTATTTAAGTTAATAAAATCGTTACTTTGTACAGCATGTATGACATGTCCAGCATGGACTCATCAATGAGTCGCAATGATGACGCAATAATGTACGATAAAAAATAACCATTTAAAAAAACATTATGCATTGTCACAATTTAAGTGTGTGCCTGCAAGTGTAGGTGAAACAAAGGCTACGGATAGCAAAGGTATATTCTATGTCTGTATCAGACAGTGGACAGCCTCTGATGGGTAATGGCGATGTTATACTGTACGTCAATAAAGTCTGCGGCTGCAATCATGCATTTTTTGCTTGTACAGTGTTGAAGAGGGTAAAAGCATGTCTGGTTGCGCAAGGCTTTATCCGTCAACACTACCTCCCTACTGTCACGCGTAGGGTAGGGTAGCGTGTGTCTATTAGATGACTCTCTATAAAATGTGACCTTACGCAGCGTTATTCTGCCATAGGGACGCCAAAAATGCGACAGCAGTAATCCTTTACTGTCTAATACTCCACCTATGACCAACAAAAAAAGCACGTTCCCTCTTTAACAATCTACAAGACTAACAAGCATAATGGTTGACGCTGACTTTATTGAGGTACAGTATTACATCGACATTGTCCATGAGTAACTATGCACTGTGATACCTATATACCATTATTAATTTATATCTGTTGTGGTTGTTTCAACAGCACTTGCAGGTATAACTACCTATTGTCAGTATGCATGATGCACTTTCTAGATGTAATAATTTATTATTGCACATTATTACCAGGTTTAGATGCTGGCCATTTCATATATGGTGTGTGAAGTTACAGTTGGCATCAGTATGTGTATTTTATAATGTCTGTCATAAATATAACTCGTGATGATGATGATGAGGATGTTTATGATTCGTACATCCATTGACTGCATTATCTTACAGGTACAGATAAAGTTCCTTAAAAAGCATTAATTGATAAGTATGAAATGTACTTTTATGCATTAGTTTCAAAAAGTGAACACTATGTTTTAGTTTTTGTTACCATTTCTAATAGACATGTGCAGATTTGCGCTGTGATGACAAATTATTATTTGTCCATATTTGTTATAAAAATGTATCATTCTAGGCCTGGAAAACTTCACAATTTCCTGTTTTAAGCATAACAATCAGGGTGACGGCTCTTCCCTATTTGGAGCATGTTCGACATGGGTTTTTCTGTGCATGTGTAGGGAACAGGAGACTTCTTGCCGGACACACAGCAGGGGAACAGCTGGCGTTACTGAACCCCACTAACACTATAGCTTGTGTATTGGTCTGTGGACACGACACTTCTGAGCAGCAACTGGCAGTGTTGTAGCCCAGGGAGTAGAGTTCAGGTGGTAGAAAGATGAACATAACAGGAGACATGGATAACGTTGCGAACCAGTTATTTAATCTGAAAACGGACAGACAAATTCAGGCGAGATCCATGCCTTGTTCATTTTCAGAAAAGTAAGCAGGTCTACATTATCGGAGGATAGTCGCATGCGACGGTCTGTTAGTACACCACCTGCAGCACTAAAGACGCGCTCCGATAATACACTGGCAGCAGGGCAAGCCAGCACCTCCAATGCATACTGGCTAAGCTCTGGCCATGTATCCAGCTTAGAGACCCAAAACTTGAATGGGGAAGAGCCATCTGGGAGTACACTGAGAGGGAAAGACATGTAGTCTGTCACCATCTTACGGAAACGTTGCCTCCTACTGACTGGAGCCGTCTCGGATGGTGTAGACATTTGTGGTGCTGCCACAAAACTTCGCCACATTTGGAACCTACTGGTCTTGCCCTGTGCAGAGGCGCTGCTTGTGCTCCCTCTTGTTGCAGAGCTGTCTCCACTGCCTCGACGCACAGAGCTGCTTTGTAAAGCAGTAGCAGCAGCAGTGCTCTCGGCTGGAATGGAGAACATTATGGATTGCACCAGTGTGTCTTGGTACTCCCGCATTTTACGCTCCCGGTTCAACGGTGTGATGAGGCTTTGTAAGTTGTCCCGGTAGCGAGGGTCTAGGAGGGTGTACACCCAATAATCAGACGTGGTGAGAATGTGGGCGATGCGGCGGTCGTTTCTCAGGCACTGCAGCATGAAATCAACCATGTGCTGCAGACTCCCAACTGGCCAAGAAACGCTGTCCCCTGCAAGAGGCGTCATCTCTGCCTGCTCTGCATCACCCCACCCTCGCTCTACATACTGACTAGAGCGTTGTGTACCTCCCTCTGGAGCGATGTCTTCCTCCTCCATTGACTCCTCCTCATCCTCCTCACAAAGTGAGCCCTGCCCAGCCCTTTGTGAGGAACCACGTTGCGCTGACTGTCCAGAAAGTGATGGAATTTGTGACTCCTCATCCTCCACCTCTTCCAAAACCTCATCCCTTAGTGCTTGCAGTGTTTTTTGAAGCAGGCAGATAAGGGGGACAGTCAGGCTGACTAGTGCATCATCTGCACTCGCCATCCGCGTTGACTCATCAAACGCACGCAAAACGTGGCAGATGTCCTTCATAGAGGCCCACTCAGTAGTGGTGAAGTGTGAACGGCGCAAATTGCGAGTTGATTGCGCCTGATGCAGCTGATACTCCATTACTGCTGGCTGCTGCTCACACAACCGCTCCAACATATGTAACGTGGAATTCCACCTGGTGGGTACGTCACATATGATGCGATGTTCAGGAAGGTGAAATCTGCGTTGCAGAGCTGCAATGCGCGATCTGGCCATGCTGGAACGTCGCAAATGAGCGCACTCTAGGCAGACCTTGTGCAGCAGTGCATAAAGATCCGGATAGTCCCTCAAAAAACTCTGCACGACCAAGTTGAGCACATGTGCCAGACATGGTATGTGAGTGAGGTTGCCAAGGCCCAGAGCTGCCACCAGATTTCGGCCATTGTCACACACTACCAAGCCTGTCTGGAGATTCGCTGGCAAAAACCACACGTCGCTCTCCTGCTTGATGGCATTCCAGAGCTCCTGCGCTGTGTGGCTTCGATTCCCCATGGAAATTAATTTCAGGACGGCCTGTTGACGTTTGGCCACGGCTGTGCTCATATCGGTCGCAACAGGTAAGCGTTCACGGGTCCATGTGGAGGTAGACCGTGACGGCTCCTGCAGCGATGATTCTGAGGAACTGGAGTAGGAGGAGGAGTCAATGTGGACAGACTGGATTCCTGCAATCCTTGGAGTTGGCAGAACACGTACAGCGCCACTCGCAAGATCTGTACCCTGCTCCACAACATTGACCCAATGGGCAGTGAGGGAAAGGTATCGTCCCTGGCCATGGGTACTGGTCCACGCATCGGTGGTCAGGTGGACCTTGCTACTGACGGCATTTAGTAGCGCATGTTTAATTTTTCCCTCAACATGCTTTTGCAAACCAGGGACGGCTTGCCTGCTGAAATAAAATCGGCTTGGCACATTGTATTGTGGGACTGCCAATGCCATTAAGTTACGGAAACTGTCAGTCTCCACCAGCCTGAATGACAGCATTTCAAGGGACAGGAGTTTTGCAATGCCAGCATTCAGAGCCTGTGCTCGTGGATGGTTTGCCGAGTATGGCCGTCTTTTATCCCATGCCTGTGCTACCGATGGCTGTTTTGTGGCCTGGGAGTGTGAGGATGACAGGGAACTTGCAGCTGTGGGTGGAATAACACTGGGTCTCTGGACAACTGTGACAGAGGTTCTTCCATGGCGATCCTGTGAGGAAGCCGAACCAGCTGTGTGTGAGCTGGAGGAAGAGGCTCCAACACGAGCTGAAGATGTAGGTGCTGCTGTAGGTTGGCCTACATCTCCAGTGTGTCTTTGTAACTCAACCACGTGCTTTGTCCGCACATGTTTCCACATATTTGTGGTATTAAGGTTACTGACACTTTTACCTCTTTTTACTTTTTGATTGCACAGCTTGCATTTGACATAGCAAATATCATCTGCAAGTGTGTCAAAAAAGGACCACGCAGTGCAAGTCCTGGGAGCGCCCGTTTTGGCTGTTGTAAGAGAACTGCTACGAAGGGTGCCAAACTGGAGGCTACAGGCAACCGAGTCTGCAGCCTACCTCTCCCTACTGTTTGGACCGTTGGGGCAATCTCTTCCTCAGAGCTGCTCCCACCACCTTCCTGTTCCTCACGCCATGTTGGGTCTTGGACCTCATCATCTCCAGTACCCTCTTCCAACACCTGCTGCTGTTGGGTGGTCTGGCCAGCACCATGCTCAACAGAAACTGGCACCTGAGTCTCATCATCATCAGATGCGTTCTGCGGTGTGCTGACCATCGGCACTGGCTCACCCGCCTCTTCAGATTCAGAGAGACACAGCTGTTGCGCATCACTGCATACTCCCTCTTCTTCACATTCCAGAATGCTGCTTGGCTGGGCCCCTGTTTGCAAGCCAACAGATTCTGAGAACAGAAGCAGAGACTCAGCTGGCTCCTTTACAGAGCTCTCTGACTGCCTGGGCAATTTGGCAGGCGGTGAAGAGACAGATGGTTGTTCAACAGTGCTGTGGTCCTGAGAGGAGGTGGAAGCAATTGAAGTCGATGCATTGGCTGCCATCCAACCAACAACGGCTTCAATTTGTTCTTCCCGCAGCAGGGGGGTACGCCGAGCTCCTACAAAAGTGCGCATAAAGGAACGCTCACGGGGAAAACTGGTGGATGCTGTGTCACTGGGTGGGGCAGCAGCCACAGAATCCCCACGTCCTCTCCCTGCTGAAACTCCACGGCCATGACCACGTGCCTTACTCCCTGCCTTCTTCATCTTGGTAGATTGATAAAGAAAGTCAGAAAAGTTATAAGGCCTAAGTGTGGTTATTCCTCAGAGACTGCAGTGAACACTGCAGACAACTGTTCACTAGCTGTGAAAGGCCCCTTTGTGTACTTCTATAGTGTTTGCAACCAATGTATTGTATACGGATGGAAGCGCGTCACACTAATAGATTATATTTTTTTAAAATAGAATGGAGCAGCACCAATTAGAGAAAAATGTGAAGGATGAGGCAGTGACACACGCTCAGCAGACTACAACCAGCAGTGGTTGAAGAACTAACTGGAGCGTAATCTGCACTCAAAAAATGAAAAGCTCACAGACTACAGTGAACACTGCAGACAACTGTTCAGTAGCTGTAAAAGGCCCCTTTGTGTACTTCTATAGTGTTTGCAACCAATGTATTGTATACGGATGGAAGCGCGTCACACTAATAGATTATATTTTTTTAAAATAGAATGGAGCAGCACCAATTAAGAAAAATGTGAAGGATGAGGCAGTGACACACGCTCAGCAGACTACAACCAGCAGTCAGTGGCGTCCCGTGAATAGAGCAGACTAAGCAGCTGCTATGGGGCCCAGACAGGTGAGGGGGCCCACGACGAGGGGGCCCACGACGGCCGCTGTCGTTTGGCAGCTGTGCTGTGCTGACACAGTACTATCTCCTTTAATTAAATATAAGCAATGACTGCCGGACACTGTAAACCCCCTTGAAGGTCCCCTTTCCTTGTTGTTTCCTTGTCAGCAGTCTCTGGCTGCATTTGCATAAGAAAGCCAGCCTGCAGCCAGAGACACGTGCATCACAGGAAGCAGGAAACATTCATAAGTTTCACTCAGGGAGAGATACACATTACGGTGAGTCCTGCTGGCTGGGGTATGGGGTGGATTTTTTTTGTTGAATGTGTCCCCTCACTGTGCTGGCACTTTATATTTACAATGGCTAGCCTCTGGCTGCACTTTGCACCTTAGTGAGTGAGGGGGTCCTGATTGCAGGCACTGAGGAGGGGGGCCCTGCATGCACTGCAGCCACCCTTCTTGTACTCATCACATTGCTTCTCCATTAGAGCTGGTTTCATGTGATTTAACCCCTGTACCACCACCAGGCAGGATGATGCTTCCTAGCTGTAGGTAAGAGTCATACAACGTGATCAGGGCAAAACATAGTCAGAAGAACATTTTTTTTACACTACGTGTTGCCCATTATGGTTTGTGTATGCCTCCATATACGTCTCAATACCATTTTTTTTTGCAATTCAGACATATTTGTCCAGCAGACTGCACTGTATAAATGTGAGCCAAGCCTAAAGAAGTCCTTTTTGTCCAAGGAGGATAAAGCACATCATAAACACAAGTCCAAACTGTGTGTTGCTGCTTTGCAGTGTGTATTTTTGCCATGCTGATTTTACAGGTGAAAGGTATTTACTTTGAGCCTTTTTTTGGTTGTAATGGTGGATGCTTCAGGATTATCAATGACCAAAGGGGCGGCAAATTTTTCAGCCGCCCTGGGCCCCACAAACAGTTGCTACGCCACTGCACACACAATATGGTGAGCCTGGCTGGGGGTCGATTTTTTTTTTGTTAAATGTGTCCCCTCACTGTGCTGGCACTTTACATTTACAATGGCTCTGGCTGCACTTTTCACCTTAGGGAGGGGGGCCCGGCTGCATGCACTGTGGAGGGTGAGGGGGCCCTGCATGCACTGCAGGTGTGTGTGTGTGTGTGTATATATATGTATATATATATACACACCACTGAGCCACCAATGATTTATTCTGCCTTGCTAAATGTCTGTGTTATATATATTGACAATCAATCAGCTACTTGTTAGCCAATAGCTGATAGCCCATTTTGGCATTTCTTATGCTCACAGCCACAGGATCAGAATGATCAGTATAGATTGTTTTGTGTGCATAGATTATTATTGTTCTCAGCAGCACATACTGGTTACAATGCAGGATGTGTTACTGAGTGGGAGTATTTTTAAGCCAGATTGAAAATCTTTTTAGTCAATAATTGTTTTGTTGCATTGTTCATTGTTTGGGTGATGATCGGCTGTCTGTTTACACTGATTATTGGGCAATAAGCAGTTCTAGGAATCCTGCAGTGTAAATCCAGCCTCTACAAAAAGTGACCCTATGTATTCCAGGATGGTTGCTTGCAGGCAGTCACACCGCTTTCAGGGATCATCCCAAGTTACATTTCTATGTGTACGCTTGGTTGGTAATGCTTTTGTAGATGTGTGATTTTAGAATAACCTGAAATAAATAATATTAAATCATAACTTCGTATTTTCCACCAGATAAGACTACATTGGATGTGTTTTACTTTTTCTTTTACTCAAATGAGAAAAAAATCAAAGACTAGCTATAAAATTAATTGTTTGACATATAACATGCATGCCTGGAGTTAAGAGCACCTGTTGATTTTTATTTTTTTGGGGGGGGGGCCCATTCAGACTTTTGCTATGGGGCCCCATGATTTCTAATGTGCGCCCCTGCCAGCAGTGGTTGAAGAACTAACTGGAGCGTAATCTGCACTCAAAAAATGAAAAGTCACAGACTACAGTGAACACTGCAGACAACTGTTCAGTAGCTGTAAAATGCCCCTTTGTGTACTTCTATAGTGTTTGCAACCAATGTATTGTATACGGATGGAAGCGCGTCACACTAATAGATTATATTTTTTTAAAATAGAATGGAGCAGCACCAATTAGAGAAAAATGTGAAGGATGAGGCAGTGACACACGCTCAGAGACTACAACCAGCAGTGGTTGAAGAACTAACTGGAGCGTATCTGCACTCAAAAAATGAAAAGCCTCACAGACTACAGTGAACACTGCAACAACTGTTCAATTGCTGTAAAGGCCCCTTTTGTACTTCTATAGTGTTTGCAACCAATGTATTGTATACGGATGGAAGCGCGTCACACTAATAGATTATAGTTATTTTAAAATAGAATGGAGCGCACCATTTAGAGAAAAAATTGAAAGATGAGGCAGTGACACACGCTGCAGCAGACTACAAACCAGCAGTGGTTGAAGAACTAACTGAGCGTAATCTGCACTCAAAAAATGAAAAGTTCACAGACTACAGTGAACACTGCAGACAACTGTTCAGTAGCTGTAAAAGGCCCCTTTGTGTACTTCTATAGTGTTTGCAACCAATGTATTGTATACGGATGGAAGCGCGTCACACTAATAGATTATTTTTTTTAAAATAGAATGGAGCAGCACCAATTAGAGAAAAATGTGAAGGATGAGGCAGTGACACACGCTCAGCAGACTACAACCAGCAGTGGTTGAAGAACTAACTGGAGCGTGATCTGCACTCAAAAAATGAAAACCTCACAGACTACAGTGAACACTGCACACAACTGTTCACTATCTGTGAAAGGCTCCTTTCTGTACTTCTATAGTGTTTGCAACCAATGTATTGTATACGGATGGAAGCGCGTCACACTAATAGATCACTGTTAATTTCAATTGAATGGAGCTGCATCAATTCCACAAAATAAAATAAAAAAAAGAGTCAGTGAGTGACACGTGCAGATGCCTACAAACAGCGGTGGATGCAGAGCAAACTGCAGCGTCACCTGCACTCTCACACACACACCTTGCACAGAGCTGTTAAAACAACACTGCAAGGCAAAAGGAAGCTTTACACAGCTGTAAACTAGCCTGCCTAAAGCACAGTACACAAAATCGCAATCTCTAACTGTCCCTCAGAGTCAGCAGAGCAGCGTTCTGTCCCTAACTGAGTTCACAGCACAGTGACGCTAAAATGGCGGCGGCGCCTTTTATAGTGCATTCTGACATCATTCAGCAGCCAATCACAGCCATGCCATTAGTTAAGATGACCGCAGCATTACAGGATGTGCCCACACTTCGTAGGATTCCTCATTGGCTGACTAAAATCACAGTGCCTCTCAAAGAATTATGGGAACTTCGATTCCGGTATACGATATAGGAAAAATATCGGAACTAAGTATCGGAATTCCGATACAGCGAATATCGGCCGATACCCGATACTTGCGGTATCGGAATGCTCAACACTACTCTCAACTCTAAATATTTTTCTATCCAAATATAAGAAGAATAAGAATAAGAAGAATGATAAATTTTACCGTCCCTTACATTGTCTAATCAGTACTGCCACCATGTAGGGACACACAAATTTTGCAATTGTTATGGTAATACCTAGTTCTTAATTTTTCTCAAATATTGAGGAGGAATTACAGAGGAACTGAGCAATGCAAAGTTATTAGAACAAATGCTCCAGAAGTGTTATACCATGGATATTACTTGTTAGGAGTGTTTGTGGGGCCTCGTTAACATCACTATCTTAGAAAGAGCATGTATGATATGAATGCAAAAAACTTTTCTAGCGTATAGTTGTACTTGGGAGAAAAAATAAGCCATACTAAAATACACAACTATTTCATTCATTTACTGCATTTGGAAACCTTTCTTTGCTTAGTTTAAAAAAAGAATACTTAGACAGAAAGAATGCGAGTTGGAATGTTCCCACATAACACAGAATAAAAGAATATCTGTGTCACTATTCGAGACAATTTTGAAGGCTGCTGTAGTTCCCTGTCAATGTAGCAACTTAGATTCAGATAACTAACCTGTTCCTATAAACTTCATGTAGAACTGCTCTCTGGAAGTGAAAATTGTTACAGTTAATAATGAATGAAATGATTTAACAATGGCCAAACTATGAGAAAGAGAATTAAACATTTTGAACAACTACATGGAAGACCAGAATTTTTCATTTCTTTTGTTGAACTCTCCTTTTCTAATATTTTTTTTCCAATATTTTTTATTATAACATTTTTAAAGACTAAGGCACACAATAGAATAACCTCTATATTGGGTTACATTGGTAGTTAAAATTATATACAACACAAAGCAAAAAAAAGAACTATATAACAGAATACTGACCAACTATAAGAAAGAAACAGAAAATACACTGTGTGCATAATTAGTAGACAATTTGTATTTTGATGATTAATTTTATTATTGAACAATGTCAGTCAATCCATAAGGTTAATGAACTTTCTTAAAGGGAATCTGTCACCCCCCCATGATCTATTAATATGGGCACACAGGTAATAGCCATGTTACACTAGTCCGAACTGTATGTTTCATATTAATGGTCTTAATGCTGAGAAATGTTATATTCTTTCTGTATGTTAATGATTTATTCCAGGCTTCGGGGCTGTAAATGACGCTGATGGGAGGGGGTACTATTACAATGAAGCCAGGAGGCAGGGATTTCTTCCAGGAGTAGCACGCACCGGAGCCTGGAAGAAATCATTAATATAAAAAAAGAACATAACATTTCTCAGCAACAAGACCATTAATATGAGGCATACAGGTAGGACTAGTGTAACATTGTTATTACCTGTGTGTCCATATTAATAGGCCATATACAGTGAAGGAAATAAGTATTTGAACTCTTGCTGATTTAGTAAGTTTGCCCACTGACAAAGACATGAACAGTCTATAATTTTAAGGGTAGGTTAATTTTAACATTGAGAGATAGAATATCAAAAATAAAATCCAGAAAATCACATTGTATAAATTATATAAATTTATTTGCATTTTGCAGTGATGAATAAGTATTTGATCCCTTTGGCAAACAAGACTTACCGTATTTTTCAGACCATAAGACGCACTTTTTTTCCTCCAAATTTGGGAGGAAAGTGTGGGTGCGTCTTATGGTCGGAATGTAACGTGGGCAGGGGGCAGCGGTGGAGTGAGATCGCAGGAGGCAGGAAAATATCCCCTCGCTGCAGGAATCCAGCGCTGGGGAAACCACTGGTCCCGATACTTAAGTGCAGTGAATATTAATTAGCCGCTTCCCCGCCCACCTATCAGCTGAGCAGTGAGCGGGGAGCAGCAAATGACAGAGCCACATGGTTCCCCAGCACCTGATTCCTGCAGCAGCCGGGGATCTGTGTGGGAAGTAGAAGGAGGCAGCAGGAGCAGAGTGCAGCAGGAGGCATCGCATACCTGACAGCACGGGGGCTGTGCTCATGCGATGCTGAATGCTCCTGTGGAGGACCTGTGATGAGGTCATGAAGAGGGAGGGCTGGAGCATCACATGATCACACAAAGCGCTGCCTCTTCATGATGTCATCACAGGTCCTTCAGACACACTGTGCAAGAAAGAATTAATTAAAAGGTTAGTAAATACAGCACATTAAAAAGCACTCTGCCATCCTGTGGTGGACTATAACTCCCAGCATGCCATGGGATCTGCAGGACATGCTGGGAGTTATAGTTCTCCCATGGGATCTTAAAGCAGCACTCCAGTGTTATCAATGATGGAGTGTGGCTTTAAATATAAGCCCCGTGCCCCCATTCTTAGGCCGTGGTCACACATGCGAGAAATTTGCACGATTTTTGTGTGAATCTCTTGCATGAACACCCGGCACTGCCGCCGGCACTCGGACCGTAGCGTGCGGCTGCATGTATTTCTATGCTGCATGCATTTCTATGCAGCTGCACGCTCCAGTCTGAGTGCCAGCGGCAGTGCCGGGTGTTCACGAGAGAGATTCGCACAAAAATCGTGCAAATTTTACACATGTGTGACCCCGGCCTTATACTCACCCTCCAGCGTCTTCACATAGTAGTTTACAGACACCACACTGGTCCCGCAGCACCATCTTCTACCCGTAGCTTCCTACATAATAACATGCTATTATATAGAATAACACCACATATAATAGTATGTTATTTATGTTATTAAATATTTTACCACATTTTTTGCTTCAAATATATTTTTCCCTATTTTCCACCTCTAAAACGTGGGTGCGTCTTATAGTCCGGTGCATCTTATAGTCCGAAAAATACTGTAATACTTGATGGCAAAACCCTTGCTGGCAAGCACAGCAGTCAGAAGTTTTTTTGTAGTTGATGATAAGGTTTACGCACATGTCAGGAGGAATTTTGGTCCACTCCTCTTTGCAGATCATCTCTAAATCATTAAGATTTTGAGGCTGCCGCTTGGCAACTCAGAGCTTCAACTCTCTACATAAGTTTTCTGTGGGATTTAGGTCTGGAGACTGGCTAGGCCACTCCATGACCTTAATGTACTTCTTTTTGTGCCACTTCTTTGTTACCTTGGTTATATGTTTTGGGTCATTGTCTTGCTGGAAGACCCTGCCACGGCCCATTTTTAGTGTCCTGGTGGAGGGAAGGAGGTTGTCATTCAGGATTTTATAGTACATGGCTCCATCCATTCTCTCATTGATGCAGTGAAGTAGTCCTGTGCCCTTAGCAGAGAAACACCCCCAAAACATAATGTTTGCACCTCCATGATTGACAGTGGGGATGGTGTTCTTTGAGTCACAGGCAGCATTTCTCTTCTTCCAAACACGGGAGTTAATGCTAAAGAGCTAAATTTTTGTCTCATCTGACCACAGCACCTTCTCCCAATCACTCACAGAATCATCCAGGTGTTCATTGGCAAACTTCAGACGGGCCTGCACATGTGCCTTCTTGAGCAGGGGGACCTTGCGGGCACTGCAGGATTATAAACCTTTACGGCATAATGTGTTACCAATGTTTTTTTTGGTGACTGTGGTCCAAGCTGCCTTGAGATCATTAACAAGTTCCCCCCGTGTAGTATTAGGCTGATATCTCACATTCCTCATGATCAAGGATACCCCATGAGGTGAGATTTTGCATGGTGCCCCAGATCAATGTCGATTGACAGTCATTTTGTATTTCTCCCATTTTCTTACTATTGCACCAACAGTTGTCTCCTTCTCACCCCGCATCTTACTTATGGATTTGTAGCCCATTCCAGCTTTGTGCAGGTCTATGATATTGTCCCAGACATCCTTATAAAGCTCTTTGATCTTGCCCATGTTGTAGAGGTTAGAGTTTGACTGACTAATTGAGTCAGTGGACAGGAGTCTATTTTATAAAGGTGACTATGTAAGACAGCTGTCTTTAATGCAGGTAACAAGTTGATTAGTAGCGTCTAACTGGTCTGTAGGAGCCAGAACTGTTAATGGTTGGTAGGAGATCAAATACTTATTTCTCACTGCAAAATGCAAATAAATTTAAATAATTTATACAATGTGATTTTCTGGATTTTATTTTTGATATTCTATGTCTCATTGTTAAAATTAACCTACCCTTAAAATTATACAGTAGACTGTTCATGTCTTTGTCAGTGGGCAAACTTACAAAATCAGCAAGGGATCAAATACTTATTTCTCTCACTGTACATTCCCTTTAAGAAAGTTAAAATAAGGTTTTATCTTTCTTAGAAGAATATATGTGTGTGCAGAATTATTGAACAGCTATTAGTGTGCAGAATTATTATACAACAAATTGAAAAATGTCGATTTTACATTGCAATTATTTATTTTCTTCAATTAACCCCTTAGTGACGGAGTCAATTTGCAGCTTAATGATCAGGAAAATTTTTACAATTCTGACCACTGTCACTTTATCAGGTTATAACTCTGGAACGCTTTAACGGATCCCTCTGATTCTGAGAATATTTTTTCGTGACATAATTAACTTCATTTTAGTGGTAAAATTTCTTTGATATGACTTTATAAAAAAATGGAAATATGGCAAAAATTTAGAAAATTTTGCAATTTTCAAACTTTTAATTTTTATGCCCTTAAATCAGAGAGATACAGTACAGACCAAAAGTTTGGATACACCTTCTCATTCAACAATTTTTCTGTATTTTCATGACTGTGAAAATTGTAGAATCACACTGAAGTCATGAAAATACAGAAGAAACTTTTGGTCTGTACTGTATGTCACACAAATTTCTTAATAAATAAAATTTCCTACATGTCTACTTTACATCAGCACAATTCTGGAAACAAAATTTTTATTTGTTAGGAAGTTATAAGGATTAAAAGTTGACCAGCGATTTCTCATTTTTACAACAAAATTTACAAAGTCATTTTTTTAAGGGACCACATCATATTTAAAGTCATTTTGAGGAGTGTAGATGACGAAAATACCCAAAAGTGACACCATTCTAAAAACTGGTCCCCTCAAGGTGCTCAAAACCACATTCAAGAAGTTTATTAACACTTTACGTGCTTCACAGGAACTGAAGCAATATGGAAGGAAAAAATTAACATTTAACTTTTTTTGCAAAAAATTTGCTTCAGAACGAATTTTCATTTTCACAAGTGTTAAAAGAGAAAATGAACCATAAAATTTGATATGCAATTTCTTCTGAATACGCTAATACCCCATATGTGGGGGTAAACCACTTTTTGCTTGCACGGCAGAGCTCGCAAGGGAAGGAGCGCCGTTAGACTTTTTCAACACAGAATTGGCTGGAATTGAGATCAGACGCCATGTTGCATTTGGAGAGCCCCTGATGTGCCTAAACAGTGAAAACCCCCCACAAGTGACACCATTTTGGAAACTAGACCCCTTAAGGAACTTATGTAGATGTGTGGTGAGCACTTTGAACCCCCAAGTGCTTCACAGAAGTTTATAACACAGAGCAATGAAAATAAAAAATCATTTTTTTCCTCAAAAATTATTTTTTAGCCCACTATTTTTTATTTTCACAAAGCTAACAAGAGAAATTGGACCACAAAAGTTGTTATGCAATTTGTCCTGAGTACACGGATACCCCATATGTGGGGGGACGCTTTTTGAGCGCATGGGAGAGCTTGGAAGGGAAGGAGCGCCATTTTGGGATGCAGACTTTGATGGAATGTTCTGAGGGCGTCATGTTGCATTTGCAGAGCCCCTGATGTGCCTAAACAGCAGAAACCCCTTAATCCTAATCCCTAACCCTAATCCTAATGCTAATTCCAACCTTAACCCTAATTTCAACGCTAACCCTAATTCTAACCCTAAACCTAATTCTAACCCTAATTCTAACCCTAACCCTAATTTCAACCCTAACCCTAAATCTAACCCTAACTCTAATGGAAAAATGAAAATAAATATATTTTCTTTATTTCATTATATTTCCCTAACTAAGGGGGTGATAAGGGAGGGGGTATTTACTGTTTTTTTTATTTTGATCACTGTGATAGTGTTTATCACAGTGATCAAAATGTACATTGAATGAATGAATGGAATCTGCCAGCCGGCAGATTCGCCGGCGCACTGCGCATGTGCCCGCCATTTTCTTTACAGGAAGAAGACGCCGGGAGCTGTGGGAGGATGGGGGGACACTGGGAGGTACGGGGGACAGATCGGGGGACCCGGGGAGTGTATTTCTCTCCCCTCTGATGTGTGATCACATCAGAGGAGAGAGAAATTAAATGCGAAATCGCTGCTTTTTTTGTTGCGGTCGCTGTTATAGGGTTAATAACGGTGATCGCAACACCAGGGTCTGTAAATACCAACCCGAATCATGTTCTCTGGGGTCTCAGCTACCCTGGCAGCCAGGATCCCGGAGAAATTCAGACTCTGGGGGGCGCTATAGGCTTTTTCCACAGCGCCGTTAATTAACGGCGCTGTGGTTTAAGTACCCTTAACTACCAGCGTTAAAAGGAGTATCGGCGAGTTGTTAAGGGGTTAAAGTGAGAATAATAAACAAAGAACTCAAAATGTACAAAAATACAATTTTGACATTTCAAAAATAATATCAGTGAGCTTTATAGCCGCCCTTCTTTTCAATATCAGTCATACGCCTTACATCAATGGAGCTTTAAGACTAACTAAACACGCATGTGGTTTTTTAAGTGTTATGTTTCGGTAGCTGAGGAGAAATTGCAAAAAAAAGCCAAAGTAGTAATACACCAGAGAGGCTGGAAACTATTGGATTGCAGTACACTAAACTAACCGCCACACTAGAAGTAGCCGTGGAGCGTACCTACGGTGATCCTAGACGCCTCGTCACAGCCAGAGAGATAACTACACCTAAAGGCAGAAAGATGAAAGCTATCTGCCCCGGAGCAGAATCCCCAAAGAAACAGGAAGCCCCCAAACATGTAATGGCGGTTAGACAAGAAGAAAACACGGACACAGACCGAAAATAGAATGAGCAAACGCTGGGGCCCAATCTGTCTAGATAGAAAAGTATAGGAAAGAATTCTGACTGCAACCCAAAAAAACCCTGACAAAAATACCAACACTTCTGATTAACAAAAAACCTGAGATCACACGATTTCTGCCACCTAAATCAGATCTCTGGTGTAACAACTCAGCAAATAAAAAGTGACAAAGTAACAAAGCAAAAGTGCAAACACAAAATGAGCACAATTGCAGCGCCAGACCCCAAAAGGGGACCAGGCTGCAGTCCACTGCAAGCAGCAAACCAGCAGTGAAAATCCAACAGAGGAAAAAAAACAACAAAACACTTATCTGAAAGAGAGCAGGAAAGCAAGTTGTGCTCCAAGCAAGACCAGGAGGAACAATTGATTACCGGCAAGGCTGATGGGAACTCAGGTCACTTATATCATACCATTCAGAGCCAGCTGAAGGCCATTCAGTATTAGTTCATTACCCTCAGCAACCACCGGAGGGAGCCCCAGCTCAGAAGTCGCCTCCAGCGTATTCACAACATTAAAGTATGTTCTTCCACGTCATTTCAGAGTCAAACATACCTAGCTGAAATCGTGCAGCCAGCGTCTGATACATGCTGCCCGTGGATCAGGCAGTAGGTAACAGCTGTCTGGTTCTTTTTAACGAATTAACTTTATTTTGAAAATCAAAATCAGTCAGAAAATTATGACGTATTCTAGCAATGTGTTATATCTTATCACTTCTGTTAAATCCCCTTTAATTCACTGATCAAATATACAGGTGCTTCTCACAAAATTAGAATATCATTATAATGTTAATTTATTTCAATTCCTCAATACAAAAAGAGAATCTCATATATTGTATAGAGTCATTACAAACAGAGTGATCTATTTCAAGTGTTTATTTCTGTTAATGTTGTTGATTATGGCTTACAGCCAATGAAAATCCAAAAGTCATTATCTCATTAAATTAGAATACTTTATAACACCAGCTTGAAAAATGATTTTAAAATCCGAAATGTTGGCCTACTGAAATGTATGTTCAGTAAATGCACTCAATACTTGGTCGGGCTCCTTTTGCATCAATTACTGCATCAATGCGGCGAGGCATGGAGGCGATCAGCCTGTGGCACTGCTGAGGTGTTATGGAAGACAAGTTTGCTATGATAGCAGCCTTCAGCTTGTCTGCATTGTTGGGTCTGGTGTCTCTTATCTTTCTCTTGAAGATTCTCTGTAATGTTAAGGTCAGGCGAGTTTGCTGGCCAATCTAGCACAGTGATACTGTTGTTTTTAAACCAGGTATTGGTACTTTTGGCAGTGTGGACAGGTGCCAAATCCTGCTGGAGAATGAAATTTCCATCTTAAAAAAGCTTGTCAGCAGAGGGAAGCATGAAGTGCTCTAAAATTTCCTGGTAGACGACTGCGCTGATTTTGGTCTTGATAAAACACAGTGGACCTACAACAGCAGATGAAATGGTTCCCTAAACCATCACTGATTGTGGAAACTTCACACTAGACCTCAAGCAGCTTGGATTGTGTTCCTCTCCACTCTTCCTCCAGACTCTGGGACCTTGATTTCCAAATGAAATGCAGAATTTACTTTAATCTGAAATAACACCTTGGACCACTGAGAAACAGTCCAGTTCTTTTCCTCCTTGGCCCAGGTAAGATGCTTCTGGCGTTGTCTATTGGTCATGAGTGGCTTGATACAAGGAATGCGACACTTGTAGCCCATGTCCTGGATACGTCTGTGTGTGGTGGCTCTTGAAGCAATGAGTCCAGCAGCAGTTCACTCCTTGTGAATCTCCCCCAAATTTTTGAATGGCCTTTTCTTAACAATCTTTTCAAGGCTGCGGTTATCCCAGTTGCTTGTGCACCTTTTTCTACCACACTTTTCCCTTCCACTCAACTTTCCATTAATATGCTTTGATACAGCTCTCTGTGAACAGCCAGCTTCTTTAGCAATGACCTTTTATGGCTTACCCTCCTTCTGGACATCTGTCAAGTCAGCAGTCTTCCCCATGATTCTGGAGCCTTATGAAACAGACTAAGGGACCTTTTTAACCCCTCTCTGCCATCCGACGTACTATCCCATCCATGAAACACGTGACAATCTGACCATGGACGGGATAGTACGTTGAAGCACGTCGGAGCGCAGCTGATCGCGGCCGGGTGTCAGCTGATTATCACAGCTGACACCCGACACTATGTGCCAGGTGCGGTCACGGACCGCTCCCGGCACATTAACCCCTGGCACACCACGATCAAACATGATCGCGGTGTACAGGGGGCACAGGGGAGCATCGCGCAGGAAGTGGACTCTCTGCGTGCTCCCCTGAGACCCTCAGAACAGCGCGCAATGTGACCGCGCTGTTCTGAAGGCCTCTTCCCTGCAGGACTCCGGATCCAAGATGGCTGCCGGGTTCTGCAGAGAGGTGGCTTCCTCAGTGCCTGCTGAGAGCAGGGGGTGAGGAAGTCTGCAGCACTGCCTGTGAGATTGCTGGTCTCACAGGGTGCTGTGCACACTGTGAGACCAGCGATCTGACCCTATACTGCACTGTTCCACCCTGGGACAAAGTAAAAAAGTTAAAAAAAATAAAAATAACAAGTGTAAAAAAAAATTCCAAAATAAAGGAAAAAAAAATATTCCCCAATAAATTAATTTCTTCCTGTAAATAAAAAAACAAACCAATAAAAGTACACATATTTGGTATCGCTGCGTCCGTAACGACCCGCCCTATATAGAACTGTCCCACTAGTTAACCCCTTTAGTGAACCCCTTAAAATAAAAGCAAAAAATCAATGCTTTATCATCATACCGCAGAACAAAAAGTGGAATAACACGCGATCATAAATAAACATGGTACCGCTGAAAAGTCATCTTGTCCTGCAAAAAATTAGCTGCCATACAGCATCATCAGCGAAAAAATAAAAAAGTTATAGCTCGCAGAATAAAGCGATGCAAAAATAATTATTTTTTATATAAAATTGTTTTTATTGTATAAAAGCGCCAAAACATAAAAAAATGATATAAATGAGGTATCGCTGTAACCATACTTACCCGAAGAATAAAACTGCTTTATCAATTTTACCACACGGGAACGGTATAAACGCCCCCCCAAAAGAAAGTCATGAATTGCTGATTTTTGTTCATTCTAACCTCCCAAAAATCGAAATAAAAAGCGATCAAAAATGTCACGTGCTTAAAAATGGTATCAATAAAAATAAAAAGCGTCTTTTAGCGTGTGACAGTTGCCAATCATAAAAACCCGCTATAAATAGTAAATCAAACCCCCCTTTATCACCCCTTTAGTTAAGAAAAAGTAATAAAATAAAAGAAATGTATTTATTTCCATTTTCCCATTAGGGTTAGGGTTGCGCCTAAAGTTAGGGTTAGGGTTGCGCCTAAAGTTAGGATTAAGGTTAGGGTTGGGATTAGGGTTAGGGGTGTGTTAGGGTTAGGTTTCTGGTTAGGGTTATGGTTAGGGTTGGGACTAGGGCTAGGGGTGTGTTGGGGTTAGGGTTGGAGTTAGAATTGGGGGGTTTCCACTGTTTAGGCACATCAGGGGCTCTCCAAATGTGACATGGCATCTGATCTCAATTCCAGTCAATTCAGCGTTGCAAAAGTCAAACGGTGCTCCTTCACTTCTGAGCTCTGCCATGCGCCCAAACAGTAGTTTACCGCCACATATGGGGTATCAGCGTACTCAGGACAAATTGAACAATAACTCTTGGGGTCCAATTTCTTCTGTTACCCTTGGGAAATAAAAAATTGGGGGCGAAAATAATAATATTAAATATAAAAATATAAAATAATTTTTTTGTTTTTACGGCTGTACGTTATAAACTTCTGTGAAGCACTTGGGGCTTCATAGCGCTCACCACACTTCTAGATAAGTTCCTTGTGGGGTCTATTTTCCAAAATGGGGTCACTTGTGGGGGGTTTCCACTGTTTAGGCACATCAGGGTCTCTCCAAACGCGACATGACGCCCGCAGCCCATTCCATCAAAGTCTGCAATCCAAAACGTCACTACTTCCCTTCCGAGCCCCGATGTGTGCCCATACAGTAGTTTTCTCCCACATATTGGGTATCAGCGTATTCAGGACAAATTGGACATCAACTTTCGGGGTCCAATTTCTCCTGTTACCCTTATGAAAATAAAATATTGGGGCGAAAAAATAATTTTTGTAAAAAAAAAAGGATTTTTTATTTTTACGGCTGTATGTTATAAACTTCTGTGAAGCACTTCGGGGTTCAAAGTGCACACCACACATCTGGATAAGTTCTTTGTGGGGTCTAGTTTCCAAAATGGGGTCACTTGTGGGGGGTTTCCACTGTTTAGGCACATCGGGGCTCTCCAAATGCGACATGACACCCGCAGACCATTCCATCAAAGTCTGCAATACAAAACGTCACTACTTCCCTTCTGCGCCTCGGCATGTGCCCATACAGTAGTTTTCTCCCACATATTGGGTATCAGCGTACTCACGACAAATTGTACAACAACTTTTGGGGTCCAATTTCTCCTGTTACCCTTAGGAAAATAAAAAGTTGGGGACTAAAAAATCATGTTTGTGGAAAAAATATGATTTTTTTATTTTCATGCTCGGGCGTTATAAACTTTAGTGAAACACCTGGGGGTTCAAAGTTCTCACCACACATCTACATACGTTCCTTGAGGGTCTAGTTTCCAAAATGGTGTCATTTATCAGGGGTTTCCACTGTTTAGGCAGATCAGGAGCTCTCCAAACACGACATGGCGTCCAGCTAATTCTGCGTTGAAAAAGTCAAATGGCGCTCCTGCATGCACCCAAACAGTGGTTTCACCACACATATGGGGTATCAGCGTATTTAGGACAAATTGCTCAATAACTTTTGAAGTCTTGTTACCCTTGGGAAAATAAAAATTGAGGTGAAAAGATCATTTTTGTGGAAAAAAATATTATTTTTTAATTTTACGGCTCTACGTTTTAAACTTGTGTGAAGCACTTGGGGGTTCAAATTGCTCACCACAGATCTAGATTAGTTCCTTAGGGGGTCAGTTTTCTAAAATAGGGTCACTTGTGGGGGTTTCCACTGTTTAGGCACATCAGGGGCTCTCCAAATGCAACATGGCGTCCAATCTCAATTCCAGCCAATTTTGGTTGGAAAAAGTGAAATGGTGGTCCTTCCATTCCAAGCTCTGCCGTGCGCCCAAACAGTTGTTCTCCCCACATATGGGGTATCAGCGTACTCAAGACAAATTGGACAACAACTTTTGTGGTCCAATTTCTCCTGTTACCCTTGGGAAAATAAGAAATTGGTGACTAAAAGATAATTTTTGTGGGAAAAAAATAGGATTTTTTATTTTCATGCCCAGCATTATAAACTTGTGTGAAGCACTTGGGGGTTCAAAGTGCTCACCACACATCTAGATAAGTTCCTTAGGGGGTCTAGTTTCCAAAATGGGGTCACTTGTGGGGGGTTTCCACTGTTTAGGCTCATCTGGGGCACTTCAAACGGAACATGACCCATCAACGTCTGCATTCCAAAACGTTATTACTTCCTTTTCAAGCCCTGCCGTGCGCCCAAACAGTTTCCCCCCCCACATATGGGGTACCAGCGTACTCAGGAAATATTGTACAACAACTTTTGGGGTCCAATTTCCTTGGGAAAAATAAAAAATTTGGGACTAAAAATCATTTTTGTGGAAAATTGTTTTTTTTTTCACACCCAGGCATTATAAACTCTTGTGAAACAGTTGGGGGTTCAAAGTGCTCAAAACAGATCTAGATAAGGTCCTTAGGGGGTCTAGTTTCCAAAATGGTGTCACTTGTGGGGGGGTTTCCACTGTTTAGGCGCATCAGAGGCTCTCCAAATGCGACATGGCTTCCAATCGCAATTCCAGCCAATTTTGGTTTGAAAAAGTCAAACGGCGCTCCTTCCCTTACGAGCTCTGCCATGTGCCCAAACAGTGGTTTTCCCCCACATATGGGGTATTGGCGTACTCAGGAGAAATTGCTCAACAACTTTATCTGTCCTTTTTCTCCTTTTACCCTTGTGAAAATAAAAAAAAGTTTGTAAAAGATCATTTTTTGACTAAAAAGTTAAATATTCATTTTTTCCTTCCATGTTGCTTCAGCTTCTGTGACGCACCTGAAGGGTTAATAATCTTCTTGAATGTGGTTTTGAGTACCTTGAGGGGTGCAGTTTTTAGAATGGTGTCACTTTTGGGCATTTTCTGCCATATAGACCCCTCAAAGTGACTTAAAATGTGAGGTGGTCCCTAAAAAAAAATGGCTTTGTAAATTTTGTTCTAAAAATGAGAAATCGCTGGTCAACTTTTAACCCTTATAATTTCATGCCATAAAAAAATTTTGGTTCCAAAATTGTGCTGATGTAAAGTAGACATGTGGGAAATGTTATTTCTTAACTATTTTGTGTGACATATTTCTCTGTTTTAAGGGAATAAAAATTCAAAGTTTGAAAATTGCAAAATTTTCAAAATTTTCGTCATATTTGCGTTTTTTTCAAAAATAAACGCAAGTTATATCGAAGAAATTTTACCACTGACATGAAGTACAATATGTCACGAGAAAACAGTCTCAGAATCGCGAAGATCCGTTATAACCTCATAAAGAGACAGTGTTCAGAATTGTAAAAATTGGCACTGTCATTAACGTTAAAACCACCCTTGGGGTGAAGGGGTTAAAAGCTTCGGAAGCCTTTACAGGGTTTTTTTTGTTAATTATTCTAAATGACTGAGATAATGACTTTTGGGTTTTCAATGGCTTTCATTGGTTTTCATCAACATTAACAGAAATAAACACTTGAAATAGATCACTCTGTTTGTAATGACTCTATACAATATATGTTTCACTTTTTGTATTAAAGAACTGAAATACAGTAAATTAACTTTTTATATATGATATTCTAATTTAGTGAGAAGCACTTGAATACCCTTAGTGATGATTTTACAGAATGCATGAAACAAAAAGCATTCACTTTCTATAAAAAACAAAAGCCACTTTAATTTATTCCCTATATGACTTTTAAATCACCTTGTATTATGACTTGGTGTCCCGTATATGTTAGTGCATTATGTCACATAGAAATAGCCTTTGCTTACAATTTTAGATGCTATATTGCCGAGCTGAAATATGTATCGATTGCAATTTCATGTATAAACCTGCACTAATTCAGCCATTCAGCCACATCTCACTGGTTATATTCCACAAACGCTAATTTAGACAAAATGATATAATTTGCAAAATCCTGCCATTTTCTTCAGCAGCATCGATTCTGCATCTGTTTTATTGGTTACACCATTGCACACTTTAAATGTGTAAGTATACTATTCATTATTTTGACATATGTAGGAGATCCCCGCAGCCCGGGCTCCGTCTGCAGTGAACACTGATTGCACTTTCTAATGTCCTTCTTCTGTCAGCTTTTATTCGTAAGCAAAGGTTTCTCTAAAATAAATACATTTTCCTTTCAAGCAGTCACAAGAAACAAGAAGCAATACTATCTGACACTTGTCAGCATATGTTCAAATGTAAAGGCAAACACAAGTTTCTCTTGATGGCTTACCTTTGATATTACTACTGCTCCTGGTACGTTTAGAAAATATTCTACCATTCTGCAATCGAACATTTGAGGCTATGTGCTTTTCATTTTCACATGCAACCTATTACTTTTTAGAGCAGGAGAAACATTCGGTAAATGTAGAAGAGAATTATTTTAAAGAGTTATTTTACAGGCACATGGCGTATTTCATAAAAATCATACATACTATTATTAAGAAGAACAAAACACTGGCAGTTTGCTGTGACTCTATGGTGTCTTATCCGAGCGAACACATGATTTGAAATAATTATTTAGCTGTAACAAGGCTGATAAATAATATTAATGATAAACAAATATGACAGATAATTGAAGTTATTCAGATACATTGAACAAGGGCAGGAAACGACAACGCCTGTGCAAGTTTGGATGGATTTTTTCAGATTTCTTTTTCTCCTTACAGATCTAATATGTTTTATAATAGATATTAATTTGTCAAACGTGCTTATATATGCTACGTAGCTAAAATAAAGATGCTCTGGGCTCCATGTTATGGTAAGCCTAAGAGTTATGATGTCAGGAGTCACTGGTGTTGGCGAGAAAATGGTCACTTGACCACACTTATGCGATCTGCATTCTGGCCACATTGTGACTAGACGTGTGCAGCCTCGCTCAATACAAGTGAATAGAGGGAGCCCGCACATGTCTACTTGGAATGTCACCAGAAGTATGCATATTACTTTCGTGCAGTCACGTGACCACCCGCCTTCGCTGCCGACGCCGGAGAATACTGACAGCGTATGTGTGCACGTTGTGAGGAATCAGAAGTCTGCAGTCACAATGAGTGACTGCAGACTTTTGTCAAAAGACCAGACAACCCTTTTTAAGAGCAATGATTTAATGGATGGGTGCCAAAATTGTCATCCGTCCATGAATTCCTAATATTATCAAACATTGTAAATGTACTTAGTTCTTACATTTTTTATTTCTCAAATTTTATCTACACATAATAGTGTGTACTTCAATTAAAAATTCACTATCGTTCTCGCTCTAGTTTTTGTCAGTATGTTTTTTGCTTACTTCCCATGATGATTTGTTTGATACACTGGGTATTCTTAAATTTGATGTCATTAGAGAGCTGGGGCTGCTGTCACTCCCACTGCTTTACTGGCTGCTCTGAAATGACGGGTCATCAGGGGCAGCGCTGAGGTCGCTTTCCACAGCTTCTTGCACTTCTGTCCTCTGATGACATCTCGTTTCACTATCGTTGATGGCGAAGTGACCGAGCTTCTTCGGTCTTCGCCTTGGTGCATCCTCAGTCCACATTGCTTCTGTCACTGCCTTGTTCACTCAAACGAGATGTCATCCGAGGATGGTTATAGAAGTAGGGTGAGTGACAGCAGATCCACTCCTTGATGTCAATTAATTTCAGGCCTGTGACAGAAGCTATGAGGCTCCTGTGGTGTCACTGACTCTGCTTCTATCACCATTTCTTCTTGTTTCCATGAACGAGACGGCAGGAACAGAAGTGTGGGCTGAAAATGTGGGTCAGCGGGAACGGAAATGTAGCAGCATGATAGAAGCTGTGGTCACTGCTCCATCACCGCTACTGAAACAGAATGTCAATGGGATGGCGCTGCTGTCACTCACACTGCTTCTATCACTGCCCTGATAATGCTGAGCAGTGTGAGAGAAGCTGTGGTCACTTTTGCATCAATGCTACTAAAGCAACACATCATCAGGGGATGGTGGTGAAAAAAACTGTGGTAAGCAACCACAACACAGCCCCCTAATGACTCTTCATTCACTCGTCTCTGCAAAATAACGTAGTCATCAATAGCTACGTCAGATGAAGAGAAAAAGCGACGTAGTTCCGCCCTGCACAGTAACAGGACCCTCCTTTTGTTCCCTCCATGGAAAACAGCTTCCTAAAAAGTAAATTATATTACAGTAGTAATAATGTCCCTAATTGGACCCTAAAGAAATTATGCTCCCCACTTGTCACCATAAACTGATATAGCATGCTCCTCATTCTGGCCCCCAAACAGTGCTCTTAGAATAGAGGAAATGCATAAGAAATTCGAAGAACGCGGTTATCCATCTACGATACTCAGGGAGGCCAAGAACCTCACTGGAAGTCCACGTAGACCAGTTAATAATCGCATTCCCTTAGTGCACGCATTCCACCCCTTTGTGCATATTCTACATCACAGTATACACAAACACTGGAACATTTTAAAAACGGCACATCCTAATGTGAAGGAATTCCATAATCCGTTCTTACCTTGCTATAAACGACCTCCTAATATTCGAGATTCACTTGTTAAGGCTGACATGGGCATACAAGGTCTCACATCCACACAGAGGTTTCTACAGAAACCAAGAATGGGCACATACCCATGCTTACATTGCACTCAGTGCAATAATGTGATAAAGGGAGATACATTTTTTCATCCCCATTCTGGCAAAAAATATCATATTAAAGATTATTCTACCTGTGATTCCTCATATGCGATCTATTTAATCAAATGCCCTTGTGGCCTATTATACGTTGGCGAAACAACCCAACCTATAAAAGATAGGATCTCGAAACACAAATCGACCATACGTTGTAAGAACATGCTGTTACTCATACCATTTCACTTTATATCAAAAGGTCACTCCATAGCACAACTTAAATTTCAGGTCATTGAATTGATAACACCGTCTAGACGAGGGGGTGATCGCATTCAATTTATGAAAAGGAGGGAATCCTATTGGATCCATCAATTACAGACCTTGTCCCCTCGAGGTTTAAACAGAGAATACGATCTGCACTCCTTTATTTGATTTATGGTTTTGGTCTACTATAGGTTAACTAAGTTTAACCCTTGATAAATTTATTCCAGTGTCAATATAAATATGTTAAAAATGCATTGTGACATTATACTAATACTGTTGTCTCCTTTTACAGAGTCGTCTATATTGAATACTGAACTCTGACTCCTCTACCTACCTAACCTCTGGACTTCCCCATATTTCTTTCCTACTCGACTGCTCGGTTTGTCACCTTGTTTAAATTAATAAACATTTTGCATACTTCAGGTTATAATCTCCTTTATATTTGGCACTGGTTTCTCTTGGTACCTAAACACATAACGCTATGTCAGTGCGACTACACAGTCCATACACGCCCCTTTACACGCCTTTAGGAGGCGACTACATGCTTGGAACGCAAGCTGTGAGCGTCTGGACCGCATATGTGACGCCACTTCCTGTGACGCAATTCCGGTCCACATCGCAGCACTGCTCCCGGCCCGACCACATATAATGGCGGCTATCTGGCCTCAGGACCTCGCACCTACAAGCGGCGGATACCGCGTTGGGAGAGGACCTGAGCCTTCCACTGTGTCACCACCGGTAAGGAATCTTTCTATCGCTCACATAGCGCTCACTTTTACTGGTTTACAACGTGCACCTCAGCTTATAGGAATACTATGTGACCTTTTACAGGTACATTTGAGCCACTGTCTCTACTTGAGAAGCAGGGTGAATCAGATCCACCATATAGTAAGCCTTTTAGAGCACTATTGTCATCACAGATGTATGCTCACCATTGTCAATAAGCACTGCTTTCTACTTGCACTATTATTACCAGTATTATGGTGAAGTAAATGAGATCATTACTGGCATTTTTCACATACCTCCATGTTTATAATAATATAAGAAGTATTTTATCATTCAGGTGAAAGAATTAACCCAGTGGACACTGGGAATTTCCAGTAACAGTGATAATCCTAATCTCAGGTATAAACCTATCCTGAACCTATATAGACACCAGCACCAATTAGTTCACATCTGTTTATACATAAGTATCAATTTTCACTTTTAGCCATAACCGGGATCTTTCCCAGTGGGATACTATTAAGGTACTTGGTCTGTCTATAGGTATGTGAATTTTACTTCTGTACTACGTATAAGCCTACCTACAAACTCTGTTTTCCTCACTAATCACTGGTCGTTCCATTTATGTGCATTTCATTTAGCCCATAGATTACAATACTCTATGGGATACAACAAGTCCACAATTGGACCCCACTAAATAAGCAGTCGGGTAGGCGCCTTTTTCATTCTCTTTTCCTTTCCTTTTATTTTATTTTGGATAAAATATACCTATATATAAGTTTACTTTCCTCATTTCATGATATTATACTAATGCTCATATTGTAAATATTCTTATAAACCACTTTGTTAATTTTTGCAGTACTTTGATGAAGGTCCAACTTGGACCGAAACGTTGGTTTTGTTTTGGACTGCAATAAAATTCTTACTATTTTCACAAAAGTTGAGTGCCAAGTTATTTTCTATATTGTACTGTATAACCATCCTGGCTCCCTCAATATATATGCATCCTGGCTCCCCCATATATATTCTTGCTGGCTCCCCCATATATATGCATCCTGGCCCCCCATATATATGCATCTGCCCCCTCCATATATATCCATCCTGGCTCCCCCATATATATCTATTCTGGCTCCCCATACATATCCATCCTGGCTCCCCATATACAGTATATCCATCCTGGTCCCTTGTCCTGCCCCCCCATATATCCATCCTGGCCCCCCCATATATGCATCCTGGATTCCCCATATATATGCATCCTGGTCCCGCATATATATGCATTCTGGCTCCCCATATATATGCATTTTGGTCCCTTGTACTGCAACACATATATAGATCCTACCCCCCATACATATGCATCCTGGCTCTATCATATATCCACCCTGGTCCCCATATATATGCATCCTGACTCACCCATATATCTGCAACCTGGCCCCACATATATCCATCTTGACCCTCATATATATGCATCCTGGCTCCCCCATATATATATATATTATATATATATATATATCCGGCTCCCCACTATATATATCCATCCTGGCTCCCCACATATATATCCATCCTGGTCCACTGTCTTGCCCCCATTTATCCATCTGGCCCCCAATATATATCAATCCTGGCCCCCACATATATGCATCCTTATCCCCCACATATATGCATTTTGACCCTCCATATATATGCACCTTGGTCCCTGGTCCCTTGTCCTCCCCCCATAAATTCATCCTGGCCCTCCATATATATGCATCCTGGCTCTACCATGTATCCATCCTGGCCCACCATATATATGCATCCTGGTCATTTGTCCTGCCCTCCATATGTTTCCATCTGGCCCCCATATGTATCCATCCTTGCCTCCAAATGTATCGATCCTGGTCCTCTGTCCTGCCCCCATATGTCCATCCTGGCCTCCCCATATGTATCTATCCTGGCTCCCTCATATATCTGCATCCTGGCCCCCCATATATCCATCTTAGCCCTCCATATATATGCATATGTATCCATCCTGGCCCCACATATGTATCCATCATGGCCCCACATATGTATCCACCATGGCCCCCCATATGTATCCATCCTGGCACCCCAATATGTATCCATCCTGGCCCCACCATATGTATCCATCCTGGCCCCCCATATATATCCATCCTGTTTCTTTATGCTGCCCCCTCATATATCCATCCTGCCCCCATATATCCATCCTGACCCCCATATAGCCATCCTGGCCCCTTGTCCTGGCTTCATGCATAGAGAGAGAGAGAAAAAAAAGATTCGTCTTACCTTCCTGCGCTCCAAGCATCGAGCAGCGTCCTCCTCCTTTGCAGGTTCGGTGCACACATAGTAAAATGGCCGCTGACCTAGCAGAGGCTGGCGGTGAATGTATACGCCTGTCACATGCAGCACATGGCACTGACATCACACATCGGTGACGACGTGCGCACACTTGACAGTATCAATCGGGACGTGCAACGCGGAAGTTCAGGTAATGAACGCTGCGTGCTCTCGCCCCTGCACATTCACTGCCTATTTCAAAGGGGCCGTGCCCCTAAAAACCACAGACTTTTTTCTCTTTCTTCTTCATCTCCTCCTTTCTTCCCACAGCCAAGGGCTCTCCAGGATTTCCCCGATACCCCGCCAGGCCAGTCCAACCCTGTATATGGGCCCATTATACACTGGAGCATTATATGGGCCCATCATACACTGGAGCATCATATATGGGGCCCTTCATACACTGGAACATCATATATGGGCCCATTGTACACTGGAGCATTATATGGGCCCTTCATACACTGGAGCATCATATATGAGTCCCATTATATATGGAGCAATATATGGGCCATCATACACTGCAGCATCATATATGGGGCCCATTATATATGAAGAATTATATGGGCCCATAATACACTGGAGCATCATATATGAGGCCCATCATATACTGGAGCATCATATGGGGCCCATTATACTGTATGCAGCAATATATGGGGCTCATTATACTCTATGGGGCCCATCTTATACTGTATGGAGCATTATATGGGGCTCACTATGTATGGAGCAATATATGGGGACCATCATATACTGGAGCATTATATGGAGCCCATCATATACTTTATGGAACATTATATGGAACCCATTATGTATGGAGCAATATATTGGGCTAATTCTTTATGGAACAATATATGGGGCACATTATACAGTATGGAGCAATATATGGGGCTCATTATACTATATGGAACAATACATGGGGCCTATAATATAGTGTATGGAGCAATATATGGGACTCATTATTCTGTATAGAGCAATATATGTGGCTAATTATACTGTATGGAGCATTATATGAGGCCTAATATTATGTATGGAGCAATATATGGGGCCCATTATACAGTATGGAGTAATATTTGTGGCTCATTATTGTATATAGAGCAATATGAGGCCCATTATTCTGTATGGAGCATTATATGCGGTCAATTATTCTGTCCAGAGCAAAATATGGGGCTCATTATTCTGCCTGGAGCAATATATGGGGATCATTATTTTGTATGGTGCAATATATGGGGCTCATTATTCTGTATGGAGCAATATATGGAGTCCATTATTCTGTATGCAGCAATATATGGGGCTCATTATTATGTATGGAGCAATACAGTATGTAGTACCCATAATACTGTATAGAGGACTATACTGTATACTGTCTGGTTTTTAAGCTATTGATCTCACTCATGAAATGTAAGAAGTGAAATCTTTGGCATTGCACTATGCCTATGTCTCTGCCGTATCTGCACACCATGAATTGTGGTATGTGTTAAAGGGGACCACTGAGACTCTTTTGTCCAGGGCCCACAAAAACCTGGAGCCGGCCCTGAATGTATATACCTTAATTTCATGAAGCCTCTGATGCATTATTCTTGGCCTGGTGACTCTTTCAAATGTTATGCCAATCTACAGAAAATTTGCAAAATGTTGGTTCAATGGATCATTTATGAAGTTCAGTACATTATTATTGTCTGCATCAAATCTCCCTTTGTAAACGTATGGAGACATAAATTGTGTAATGTTCATTCTTTTCTTATATAAGTTGTATCAGCCTGCATAAACAGGTTTTTAAACAAGCTACAATAGACTTTTATATGGTCGATCGGCACTTGATATAGACACTGCCCATGAAAATATCGCTTTACAATAAGTTTTTGTTTAAGAACCTTGTTAGTTTACCATAAGGTTTTCAACAAATCTTTACAGGAAATCTGTCAGCAACTGTTTGCTGGGTAATCTGATATCAGTATGATATAGGGACAGAGACCCTGATTTCAGCAATGTGTCACTTACTGGTCTGATTGGTGTCATTTTGATACAATCACTGTTTTTTGTGGTGCAGATCTAGCAGAGCACAGAATGCTGAGCCCTGTATTCCTCTGTCCACTCCACTTATTGTGCAGTGTACACAGAAAGCTGCCAATCAGGGGTGTGGGTGGAGTAATAAGAGCAGTTGACTATGAAGCATAAGGCAGCTAGTTCTGTAGTGATGATCTCCTGTTGTTAAAATACTGATTTTATTGAACAACAACAACAATAACAACATGCGGCCTACTCAACCAATGTGAAACATTGCTGTTATCAGGCTTTCAGCCCCTACATCATGCTGCTCACAGATTACATAACAAAACAATTAGTAATTACAATTATAATCACAGTTTATTCAATTTTAGCTAGTAAGCTTTGTCAGAAAGAAAAGAGTTTACCTAAGCTAAATATAATTACCGTATGTACCCATGTATAAGCAGAGATTTTCAGCCCATTTTTTAGGGCTGAAAGTCCCCTCTCGGCTTATACGCGGGTCATATACGGGGGTCGGCGGGGGAGGGGGAGCGGGGGTGTCGGATCATACTCACCCCTCCGCCGGCGCGGTCTCTGCAGCCCCCCTGCTTCTACCATGATCTCCGGCTCCTTCCTGCAGCTGTCACATGGCACAGCTCATATTCATGACTTTAATGAGCGGTAGCACGTGACCGCTGCAGGACTGAAGCGCTGTGGAGAGCTCCGGGAGAAGAGGAGAGACTGCAGGGACGTGCGGCGGGGGGTGAGTATATGCTATATTCACTGTCCCTCGGTCCACCGCAGCGCACTGCTCCCTCGGTACAACTCCTCTGTGTGTGAATGATCAGGCAGAGGGTGCGATGACGTCGTTAGTGCGCGCCCCGCCCCCTGCCAGATCATTCACACACAGAGGAGTCAGACCGAAGGAGCAGTGCGCTGTGGTGGACCGAGGGACAGGTAAATATCTCAGGTGCGGGGTTCTGAGCGAGCGGTGACACCGGCACCTGTCCCCCATAGCACGCCGGTGTCACCGCCTGCTCAGGACACCGGCACCTGGCCCCCAGCGACAAGAGGTGAGTATGTAATTTTTTTTTTTTTTTGCTGCAGCAGCATATGAGGCCTATACTATGGGGCATAATTGTGCAGCATATGTGGGCATAATCTGGAGCATATGGGGCATAATATGGAGCATATGGGGGCATAAGCTGTGGAACATATGGGGGCATAATCTGGAGCATATGGGGGCATAATATGGAGCATATGGGGGCATAAGCTGTAGAACATATGGGGCATAATCTGGAACATATGGGGGCATAATATGGAGCATATGGGGGCATAAGCTGTGGAACATATGGGGCATAATCTGGAACATATGGGGGCATAATATGGAGCATATGGGGGCATAAGCTGTGGAACATATGGGGCATAAGCTGTGGAACATATGGGGCATAATCTGGAGCATATGGGGGCATAATCTGTAGAACATATGGGGCATAATCTGGAGCATATGGGGGCATAATCTGTGGAACATATGGGGCATAATCTGGAGCATATGGGGGCATAATCTGTGGATCATACGGGGGCATAATCTGTGGAATATATGGGGGCATAATCTGTGGAGCATCATATGGGGGCATAATCATTTTTCACCCTAGGCTTATACACGAGTCACTAAGTTTTCCCAGTTTTTTGTGGCAAAATTAGGGGGTCGGCTTATACACGGGTCGGCTTATACATGAGTATATACGGTATATCCTATTTCACATATGGTCACTTAAAATAATAGAGATCTTTTATATAAACGCATAAAATAATAATGATGTTAGAGCTTTTCAATATTCAGTATTGTAAACATATATATTAATGAAAAAAAGCCATACACATCCAGTTTCTGAAGAATTTGTCCCGTTGTAGGAAATTAAAGCAGTCATACCCTTGACAATTTGGGTGAATGTGGAACTGTTGGCAGAGACATGATTACACATTGACATTTGTACCAAAGAGATCTCAGCGGTGACAGTGACACATCACACACTGTGCAGCCAGAATACCACTACTGATGTGATTTAAATGAAATACAGAATTTAAAAAGTTTTGTAAGTCGCACTTATTGTTTATGATAAGTTAACCAGTTTCACTTTATGGTTATTTTTATAGATTTTTTTTAAATTTTAATTAATAAAAACGTATACAAGCATAAGATAATTATAAAATATAGAGATCACCAATAATTATAATGTAATAAACAAATGTCACAAAACTAATAAATGGTATTGTGCCTACTGCATCAGTTTTACTAGAAATGTTCCTTTAATTTGTGTGTGTATGATGCCATACTAGGTCCTTGTGACATACAGTGGGTTCGGAAAGTATTCAGACACCTTAAAAATTTTCACTCTTTGTTTCATTGCAGCCATTTGGTAATTGCAGAAAAGTTCATTTTTTTCTCATTAAAGTATACTCTGCACCCCATCTTGACTGATAAAAACCAGAAAAGTAGAAATTTTTGCAAATTTATTAAAAAAGAAAAACTGAAATATCAACTGGTCACAAGTATTCAAACCCTTTGCTCAGACACTCATATTTACGTCACATGCTGTCATTTCCTTGTGATCCTTCTTGAGATGGTTCTACTCCTTCACTGGAGTCAAGCTGTGTTTAATTCAACTGATAGGACTTGATTTGTAAAGGCACACACTTGTCTATATAAGACCTCACAGCTCACAGTGCATGTCAGACCAAATGAGAATCATGAGGTCAAAGGAACTGGCCATGGAGCTCAGAGACAGAATTGTGGCAAGGCACACATCTGGCCAAGGTTACAAAAGAATTTCTGCAGTACTCAAGGTTCCTAAGAGCACAGCGGCCTCCATAATCCTTAAATGGAAGAAGTTTGAGACCACCAGAAGTCTATCTAGACCTGGCCATCCAGCCAATCTGAGCAATCGTGGGAGAAGAGCCTTGGTGAGAGAGGTAAAGAAGAACCCCAAGATCACTGTAGCTGAGCTCCACAGATGCAGTAGGGAGATGGGAGAAAGTTCCACAAATTCAACTATCACTGCAGCCCTCCATCAGTCGGGCCTTTATGGCGGAGTGGCTTAACGGAAGCCTCTCCACAGTGCAAGACATATGAAAGCCCGCATAGAGTTTGCTAAAAAACACTTGAAGGACTCCCAGACTATGAGAAATAAGATTCTCTGGTCTGATGAGACAAAGATAGAAATTTTTGGTGATAATTCTAAGCGGTATGTGTGGAGAAAACCAGGCACTGCTCATCACCTTCCCAATACAATCCCAACAGTTTAACATGGTGGTGGCAGCAACATGCTATTGGGGGAGGGGGGGGTTCAGCTGCAAGGACAGGATGACTGGTTGCAATTGAAGTAAACATGAATGCGGCCAAGTACAGAGATATCTTGGATGAAAACCTCTTCCTGAGTGCTCTGGACCTCAGACTTGGCCGAAGGATCACCTTCCAACAAGACAATGACCCCAAGCACACAGCTAAAATAACAAAGGAGTGGCTTCAGAACAACTCTGTGACCATTCTTGACTGGCCCAGCCAAGCCCTGACCTAAACCCAATTGAGCATCTCTGGAGAGACCTGAAAATGGCTGTTCACCAACGTTCACCATCCAACCTGACGGAACTGGAGAGGATCTGCAAGGAAGAATGGCAGAGGATCCCCAACTCCAGGTGTGAAAAACTTGTTGCATCATTCCAAAGAAGACTCATAGCTGTATTAGCTCAAAAGGGTGCTTCTACTCAATACTGAGCAAAGGGTCTGAATACTTATGTGATATTTCAGTTTTTCTTTTTTAATAAATTTGCAAAAATGTCTACATTTCTATTTTTTTCAGTAAATATGGGGTGCATGAGAAAAAAATTAACTTTTTTGCATTTACCAAATGGCTGCAATGAAATGAGTGAAAAATTTAAAGGGGTCTGAATACTTTCGGAACCCATTGTAACAGTTCTAGAACCTAATTGGAAATGGCTGCTCAACAGCTCTTACTGGTCTGTTTTTAGCTGAAAACATCCAAGCAGCTGATATTAGTGAAAATGAAGGTGGACTAGACCTAGAACAATACATTGCAAATAAGAAGGAAAAGGCAGAAACTGCTGATCTAATAAATAGGGAAACAAGACCCATCAAAAAAAGTACAGCATAATAATATCTTTGTCTCCACGATGCAGGGAATGAAAGCACATAAGAATATTGTGATTTGTATACTTACAAGATATGTTTTGAAGAGAATCTGTAAGGTTTTTGCTATATAATCTGAAGACAGCATGCTGTAAGGATTAAAACACAGATTTCAACTATGCCTCTCATGTTTTATCACCAGGAGCTTATCATTGCTTGGACACAGCAGCGTTTGCCTGGTAGTCTGACTCTGCTACTTCTGTGATAAGCAGCTCACTTTCTGTAGCTATGTGCACTGAGAACCTGGTGGGGGCGTGGTTAGCATCCTCAGCTCTGCTTCATGCTAAATCTAAAAACTCTTGATTGTGTATCAACTGCTGCACCCAGTAAACTAAGTGATACATTGTTGCATTCAGGGTCTCTTTGCCTACATTACGCTGCTCTCAGATGAGATTGCAAAACCTCTCTTTAATATAACATCCATTATTTCACCTACTAGTTGTGAGGAATGGGATTAGTCCTAGTTCATGTGGCCCAGTGGCTCAAGACTGTATCTGTTATCTTATACTGTATCTGATTCATTTATATATCTTATTAATATAGCATTAACACCAATGATAAGATAGAGAATTTGCTGTTTCTACTTTTGGATATATGGATTGATTGAGTTCATTATCACCCACTTCCCTTAGGAGGCATGGATTCTATGGATCTTGCTATTTTTGTGAAGATATGACTGTGAATTAATGTGAATTATACATCACGTTTGAGCTATTATCGTGCTTACATTTATGGGCTGGCCCTAAATGGTTTCTATTGTCAGTTGAAGCACCTTTGCTACATTTGAGGCACCTTTGCTATTCTTTAAATTATTTCTAAATAAGAAAAATGTTATTTTAATCATCCTAAGTGTTCACTATTGCTTATCTACCATTATAGATGTAACTTTGGTGGCAGCAAAGTTGAGCTCTTAATAATTTGTGACACTACATTTGATTTTGGGTTTATCCATTATGATTTAATGTTCTAATGAAGCCTATGCTATTACAGGTTCCATATTGTATCATATAGTTTTTGTGCAAGACCATGACAAAGAATGCACAGTACTCATCCCTGAGGAAGACACATTGTGTCAATACGCATGGGGCTCATCCCTCCCATTTTTTTTGTTTTAGGGGCAGTTTTGCATGGAACTATAAATATCTGTTTTATACATTATTCAGTGATCATCATATATATGTATGTTTGTCAAGAGGACTTTGCCCTTCCTTTTTATCTGGGCATCTATAGGATTCTTATGGATATTGTACCAGCAATGCATGTTGCATTTCATTGTATTGTATTTAATTCTTTTACATTGTCTTGCACAAAAAATATGATATGGTACCTGTTATAGCATAGGCTTTGTTATAACATTATCTCAGCGGCTTGCCTCTGAATTTAATCAGTTGTACATATTCTGGTCATAAGTAGGGTCTGTTTCAACAATATATGGTTGCTATGGGTTGTATACTTTCCCAGCCATTGGGCTATTTTAAATGTTTTTAATGTTTCGTCTTTTTGCCCATGTTGAATTTAATAAAGTCATTTGTCTCTTATCATGGTGATACCTGCAATAGCATAATTATTTTTCTTGTTTTCTTTCATAGACAGGTGTATTGCTGGAAACCGCAGGCAGGCAGAGGACTTCAGGAAATCACAGGCAAGCAGAGGAAGTCAGGAAACCACAGGCAAGCAGCCAAAGTCACTAGAAGCTGCAGACAACTAAAAAGAAGCACTAGAAGTTGCTTGTTTACAGGAGACGTCCTGCTGCTCGCAGCCAGGTTGCTATGCACACACAAACTGCAAGTCTAGTCTCATATTCAATACCAAGCCCCTTGTGTGTGTCTTAGAAGCCCTTAAATATGCCCAGGCAGTTCTTAACAAGTACACCAGATCACCTGCAAACCCCAATGTGTAGCACCAGAAAGTTCAAAGGAACGGGGCTGATGGAGCAGAACCGAGATCAGGGACAGGTGTGTAACAGCTGCTGTTATGGGTCTGCAACTCAGGAATAGAGTGGGGGGATCTGACCCTGCACTAGGACTAGACTCCATCCCTACAATGGAGTGGGCAACCTATTCCTTGCGAATAGACCCACCGACGATCCTAGTCTAGACTCAAGCGAAGACCTGAAGGTGGGGGAAGGGGATCCCTGAAGGATCTAGGGACTGGGAACAAAACACTGGTAACCTCCTAGCAGGGAAATAGAGGTAGCTGCAGAAACAAAAGGAAAAAACAAAAAGACTAAGCAAGCAGCACTAGAGTTCCCAGAACTGCACAAAGTATAGCACGAAGCTATCAAGACTCCTAGCCAGAACTCAAGCGGATTAACACTGATGTACAGCAAGGACTGGGAGGCAGGTGCAGGGTAATAAAAGGTGATACAATCACCTGACCAATGACAAGCCCAACACCAGGGGAAAAAGACCAGCAGCCAGAAACCACAACAAGATGGTGGATGGTCATACTGAATAGATTCTAACAGTACCTCCCCTTTTATGAGGATCCTCCGGATCCTCTTGGCCGAGCCTTATTCTGAAATCTCCTGTGAAAAGCCTTAATCAGCCTTGAGGCCAAGACATCCTCAGCTTTCACCCAGGAATTATCCTCAGGACGGAAACCCTTCCAGGACACGAGATACTGCAACCTTCCTCTGTGCCACCTGGAATCCAATATGCGAGAAATCTCAAACTCGCCATCCTCATCAATTGAAGGAACAGTCGGCATCGCCTCCTTATGTGGCGTGTCAACTTTCTTCAATAAAGATATATGAAAAACTGAATTAATTCTCCAGGACGAGGGTATGTCTAATCTCACAGCTGCAGAGTTGACAACCTGAACCACTTTGAAGGGTCCTACAAATTTAGGCCCCAGTTTTTTAGAAGGGATCTTCAAATGCAGATTCCTAGAGGACAACCAGACCATGTCCCCAACTGTGAACAACGCCTCCCTTCTTTTCTTGTCAAAATATTTCTTAGACCTCCTATTCGTCTCTTTCAAATTATGGCTTACATTGGTCCAAACCCGTTCCAAACTTCCAGAAAAACTCTCCTCCTCAGGCACAGCCGCCCCAATCTTTGAAAATGGACCGAAAGATGGATGTCTCCCTGTAGAGCAAAAAAAAGAACACCCAGCCGAGGCAGACGAATGATTAATAAGAGCAATCTCGGCTAGTGGTAGATATTCCGACCACATCTCCTGATTGTCTGCTACAAAACATCTCAAAAACTGCTCAACGTCCTGGTTCTTCCTTTCGGTCTGTCCATTGGACTCTGGATGATAACCTGATGAAAATGACAAATGAACCTTTAATCTGTCACAAAAAGCACAGCAGAAGCGAGCCACAAACTGTGGTCCTCTGTCGGAAACAATGTCCGTGGGAACACCATGGAGTCTGGCAATCTCTTTCACAAAAGCCTTAGCTAGAGTCTTGGCGCACGGCAATTTATTGAACGGGACCAGATGACACATCTTACTAAACCGGTCCACAACAACACAGATGATAGAAAAACCTTCAGAAACTGGCAGTTTGGTGATAAAATCCATAGCAAGATGCGTCCATGGCGAACTAGGAACCTCCAAAGGGCTCAGCAATCCTGCAGCCGGGGCATGAGAGGCCTTCGACCTAGCGCACACTGTACACTGACGCACCCACTTGATGATTTCTCTATGCCACCCTTGCCACCAGAAACTTCAACTGATTGACTTTCTAGTTTCCGAAATCCCTGGATGACCCGCCAACTGAGACTCATGACATTCAGCAAACAAAGCTCTCATCAAGGCTTTGGGCACAAATAATTTATCATACGGAGTGTTTGTTGGTGCTGTTGCCAGATAGCTACCTTCAAAATTAACCCTTGCAAGTGTTGAGTAAGTTCTTGGACGCTGTTCGTATTGAAGGACTCCGGTAGAGAAATAAAAATATCCTTTTCCTTCTTTTTTTTTTTTTATATGTGCTGGCTGGACATACTATTATGGGTCTGCAACTCAGGAATAGAGCGGGGGGGGATCTGATCCTGCACTAGGACTAGACTTGATCCCTACGATGGAGTGGGCAACCTATTCCTTGCGAATAGACCCACCGATGATCCTAGTCTAGACTCAAGCGAAGACCTGAAGGTGGGGGAAGTGGATCCCTGAAAGATCTAGGGACTGGGAACAAAACACTGGTAACCTCCTAGCAGGGAAATAGAGGAAGCTGCAGAAACAAAGGGAAAAAGCAAAAAGACTAAGCAAGCAGCACTAGAGTTCCCAGAACTGCACAAAGTATAGCACAAAGCTATCAAGACTCCTAGCTAGAATTCAAGCGGATTAACATTGATGTCCAGCAAGGACTGGGAGGCAGGTGCAGGGTAACAAAGGGTGATACAATCACCTGACCAACGACAAGCCCAACGCCAGGGGAAAAAGACCAGCAGCCAGAAACCACAACAAGATGGCGGATGGTCAAACTGAATAGATTCTAACAGCTGCCAGTAGTGGATGTTGATGATTTGCATACCCAATTGCATACAGCGTGGCAGAAAATTTTGCAGCCACTAATAGCTCCATTGATAGCATGCAAGGCATGAAAAAGCATGTTTTTCTATGTATTGCACCCATATGCATGACTGGGTAAATTGAGATGTTTTGAAAATGTTCTTTCCATTTTTTCAGCATTTGCATATCATTAACATGTCTATCCATCCTGTGATTACCATAATTTCACAACTTTGCCTTTTTGCTGTTACAATTTTGAGGAGTGTATATGTGTATAAAACAAGTTGCATGTCACATTCTTATCTTGATGGGTTTATAACATATCTTCAAAGTGATTAAAAAATCATTGATCTCTGGTTCTACTGTATAGTATTGTTGATGACTGCACATTGTTATTGGGCTTGTATAGAATCTTTTATCTTTCTTGACACATGTGAAGGTTGGATAACAGTTCTTTTGCAAGGTTAGATAAATTGCGTGTAATAAGCGCAGATCGACTTGACTTTATTTGTGCTTTTATTTCAATATTCATGGGGGTTTTGTATGAACAATCACTCATTCATGTGAGGGTACCTTTCTCTGTCTCATACAGCCATGAACAACAAGATAGCAAATTATTATTTGTCCTTTGATTGGGTAATGACTTCTTTATACTGGGCAATTATTGCTGCTTATAAAAAATTCTTACCATAATTTGTTGTTTTGAAACAGTAATGATATTTCACATGGCAACATAGAATATTTTTTTTCTGAAATTCGTATGTAATCCATGAGAAAAACAGTGGCATATCATATTAAAGAGTATTTGTTTCCTAAAGGCTATTCTACTGTATGAGAAAAGTGGACCAGATACCGGTAACCTACCTGTGCCTTAAACCATCAAAAATTCTTAACAATTCATTTTACTTGTTACATTTTTTGCCAGTCATTTCCACAGAAATTAGCCTATAACTGTCAATGATCGAACCTTATTTAATAATTAAATTACCTGTCTGCAGAAATTTAGAGGATATCTGATTTCCTTAGATTATAACTTCTTCTGTGTCACTTATTTTCCAAAGGGAAGATATGATCAAATATGGAAACATAATAAAACATCCAGAAATTTCTAGACTTGTAAGAGGAAGGTTACTGTTTCTCCATCTAGGTGATCATAATGTGAGCTTTTTGTAATTTTGTCACAAGTGAATAAAGCATGAACGAGATAATCACATTTATTGCCTTTCAGTTCCTATAAACTTGTCAAAGGAATGACGTGTTTTGTTCTGCAGAAATGGCTCTGCCCGTTCACCTTTCAAGGGAAGGTCACACTCACTAAGCACACTGACTCAAGGGTGATGATTTGTGGAACGTGAAGAATAGAATGCCACAGATGATATTAAGATAATCATTCTGTTTTACAAATCCTTTCTTCCTTTCTCTGACTCTACGACAACTTTTGTACCTTCCAAATAATTAGGAAGCTGAATGCTCCTGCCAATGGAGTGAAATGAAGAGTCAATTCTTTGTGACTTTTCTATTTTGGTATTGATGGAAAGGCTCTTCCAAACAAAGGCAATTCACCAGGAAATGTATTTAATGAGGATTTAGTGCTTCATTAATGCCAATCTCAATTTTTAAGGAAACGTAGCCCAGTGTCAAACTCCTATTAGTGCACTTGCTTTCTTTGATATTTCTTTGTATTTAGTTATCGTATATACTCGAGTATAAGCCGACCAGAGTATAAGCCGACCCCCCTAATTTTGCCACAAAAAACTGGGAAAACTTATCGACTCGAGTATAAGCCTAGGGTGGAAAATGAGGCAGCTACTGGTAAATTTCAAAAATAAAAATAGATACCAATAAAAGTAAAATTAAAGTAGGTTAAATGTTTTTGAATAGCCATATTGAATCAGGAGCCCCATATGCTGCTCCATAGATTATGCCTCATGCTGCTCCACAGATTATGCCCCATATATTATGCCCCATATGCTGTCCCATGTATTATGCCCCACAAGATGCTCCATAGATTGTGCCCCATATGCTGCCCCATGTATTTTGCCCCATATGCAGCCCCATGTATTATGCCCCATATATTGTGCCCCATATATTGTGCCCCATATGCTGCCCCAAGTATTATGCCCCATATACTTCCCCATATATTATGCCCCATATATTGTGCCCCATATATTGTGCCCCATATGCTGCCCCATATATTATGTCCCACAAGATGCTCCATAGATTGTGCCCCATATGCTGCCCCATGTATTATGACCCACAAGATGCTCTATAGATTATGCCCCCATATGATAGTATAGGTCCCTTATGCTGCCGCTGCAAATGAACAAAAAAAAATGACATACTCACCTCGCGTCGCTGGGGGCCAGGTGTCGGTGTCCTGAGCAGGCGGCGACACCGGTGCGCTATGGGGGACATGTGCCGGTGTCACCGCTGGCTCAGGCCCCGGCACCTGCAATATTCACCTGTCCCCGGTCCACCGCTGCACTCCCCTGTCTTCTGGGTCCTTCTGTCAGTGAATGCTCAGGCAGGTGGTGCGGCGCGCATTAACCACGTCATCGCGCCCTCTGACCTGAACATTCACAGCTAGAGGAAGCGAGGACAGAGTGGAGCGCAGCGGTGGACTGGGGACAGGTGAATATCACTTATACTCACCCCTCCTGGCACGGTCTCTGCAGCCCCTGCTCTTCTTCCACGGTCTCCGGCAGCTATGCCTAACTTCAGCGGTCACGTGGTACCGCTCATTAAAGTCATGAATATGTACATATTCATGACTTTAATGAGCGGTACCACAGGACCACTGAACACAGGCGCCGGAGACCGTGGGAGAAGAGCAGGGGCTGCAGAGACCGCGCCAGGAGGGGGTGAGTATATAGGACAGCTGCGCTTCCCCTCCCCGCCGACAACCCTGGTATATGACTCGACTATAAGCCGAGAAGGGCACTTTCAGCCCTAAAAAATGGGCTGAAAATCTCAGCTTATACTCGAGTATATACGGTAATTTATCACAATGGACATCCAGCACCAATCAACAGGATAGTTAATAAATGTCTAACCAATTGGGGCTCCACTACTAGATCACTACGTTAGGGTCCAGAGTATGAGCAAAGTCAGGCCAGTCAACATTTATGGTTTTGATGCAACAACTATGCACTGTGTTTGGCTTCTTCTGTTTCTACTTTCTTTTGGGTGGTTGCTGTGACATAATGTCTTAAGAAAGTATCTTAGCTTGCTCCTAACTTTTATTATATTTTAGACATTTATATAATCTATAATAATAAGGTATTTGTATTTTTCTATATATATTTTATATATATATTTGTGGCAATATTTGTGATCCTTAAAACTGATTTTCGATTGTCTCGAGTACACATTGAAGACTTTTCCCAATACACTCAGCCACTAATGGGAAATATATGGAATGGTTGTTAGGAATGCATGCAGCCCGCTCAATACTATTGATGGAAGGTGGAAACAACTGAGTATACGAATTGATAAATGTCACTCATGGGAAACCCCTTCATGGTCTACCCTTAGTTTCTATTCAGTTCACGAAAATAGATACAAAAATCATTGTACAAAAGTGCATTGCTACAGCTTCCAACAGTTTGCCTGCCTGGTCTGCAGTGGTACGACAAACAACCATGGCCACCACATGCAGCAGAAGCAATCACTGTTCTTTTGGGATGACACTTCAAAACAGTTACTTGGAGTTTCTTACAACTTGAGCGTGAGCACTCCACTGTGAAATCACGCTACTTTTTACTTTTTAAGACTCAGGCGGCTAGGTCTCTCTACATTTCTTGCCTCCAGCAGGTACAGATCTCAGAAGTCCTCACTCTCCAGCTGTGCTGTCATTTTGTATTTTGGCTTTGTTTCTTACAGCATGCATTGACTTGGGTGTGGATTATACTACCCAGTGCAGCAGCAAAAATAGAGCGAGTGGCTTATTCCAATAGAGCAGACCTCTTTGCTCCTTAAAGAGATTATTTGAGACTTTTGTTTTTTTTCCGTATGGAAAGATAGTTGGTAACTACCTGCCTGTTCTGCCCAGAAATGATCTCTTCTGATTCTCCTGCTTTCTGTGTCATCACGTCCACAGAGCAGTTCCTTCTCATCCTCTTTGCGAAGTTGATGGTATGTCTCTGCCGATGTCATGCTGGCTTATAACCAGCTTCCCGCTGCCTAACTGCAGGAAGCTGGCTGTCAATCATGACATTGGCAGTAACACCCTTTTGTCAGAGCAGAGCATAAGAAGAGACCTGCTATTTGATGTGAGTCAGTGGAAGCAGGAAAATTGCTGCCTGCGCCATGACACTTCTGGTGCCTCTTCGTAGGGTGGCAAATTTTGACTTATCTGGTTGATGCACCTTTGGGGTAATCATGAACTTCAATGCTCCCATCTGAAAAGGCACTTTTCACTTACTCGTAGGCATAAGCCACAAATGGCCCCCTGTTCTATTATGTGTGTTTAGTTTTTCTCCTCCAGGGACTCTCTTAGGATATCTGACTTCTACTCTTTTGTTGCCCTCTCTATGTGTAAGGGAGTTCATCCGTTGGCAAAATTCACACACTTCTGCTTTCTGGCTAACATTGATGCATGTTATCTCTAACTGCGTGACAGCTTTTGCCTGCATCTCCATCTCCTACCGGTGTTTATATACCTGGTTATGCAAATTGAAGATACTAATATATATTGATGCTTTACCCTATGTTACCCCTTGAATCAGTTGTTTTACCAGCAAGACTTGACATCTCAGACCTCACTAGTCACCAAGGGCTGCCAACTTGACTTTTTATCTTTTCCCTATGGCTTATCAAAAAATCATGGACAGACTATTTTTTATGGACACATTGGAAAACTATAATAAATTATTATGATTATAGGTAAAACATGTATAATGATCATAATGACATTAGTCATAATAATAATCAGTTTAAGTTTCTTCAGCATAAAAAAAAATCACAGACGCCTTCAATTTTTTTACAGACAGGGCAAGAAAGTGCCTTATTTTTATGGACTGTTCTGCAATTTCTGGATGGTTGCAACCCTACTAATCACCCCACTATGTCAGGCATACTGATACTGTCTCTACCAGGCGCCACCTAATTCAACAGCACTTTGTCACAATATAGCATAATATAATACATTCCTATCGTAAAACATAAACATATGGCAATATGTCAACATGTTTAAATGAAAAGGATATCCATTTGTTTGGGATCAGTTCAACATGAACATGAGGTGGCTCAGCATTCGAACTGTTGGATTTCTTTGCAAAAGGGTGGTGGAATAGATTTAAACCCCCTTTAATATGTGTTTGTGTGTTTTTAAATTGTAACAATTTATCATTTTTATAAAGTTTTTCTGCTAGTAAAATTATGCATTCCAATGCATTTGTACTTTGTCTCGGTGTGTTAAAGCTTGTTAGACCCTCCGTGCAGATTTTATGTATCTGATGTTTTAACATCACATTCATACATGACTAGTTTCAAATTAATTGAAAGCACTTTCAAAGCAATTCTCACTTTATTGGAATATATTTCTAACTGCAAACATTTGACGATAAGATCTAATTTGCCTTGTCACACATCTGACTACCTTTTTTCAACAGTATAGGAAGGAAATTGTGCTCTCAACAAATGTATCATTAGAACAAATCCCTATAGGATAAGTCATTTTAATTCTAAAGACAGAAATAATGGATAATACCACATTTCATAAAGTACCTAATGTGTTATTTAATTTAATGTACCGACATTCCCGGTGGTCTCTTGCCTCCATCAAAAACAGGTGCATAGCATTAGTCCATCTTTTTCCAACAAAAAATTGATTAATTATCTAAAGATTGGAGTTAAGTTAGTTTTAAATGGCTGATTATTATGTAATGGTAACTGATATGAAGCCTTGAGACTGATGAGTGCTGCTTACAAAAGCACAGTTCAATAGCTTATTTTAAAGACATACAAGTGTTTCTCACTAAATTAGAATGTCATCAAAAAGTTAATTTATTTTAGTTCTTCAATTCAAAAAGTGAAACTCATATATTATAGAGTCATTACAAACAGAGTGATCTCTTCCAAGTGTTTATTTCTGTTAAAGTTGATGATTATGGCTTACAGCCAATGAAAACCCAAAAATCATTATCTCAGTAAATTAGAATACTTTATAACATCCGCTTAAAAAATGATTTTAAAATCCGAAATGTTGGCCTACTGAAATGTATGTTGAGTAAATGCACTCAATACTTGGTCGGGGCTCCTTTTGCATCAATTACTGCATCAATGCGGCGAGGCATGGAGGCGATCAGCCTGTGGCACTGCTGAGGTGTTATGTAAGCCCAGGTTGCTTTGATAGCAGCCTTCAACTCATCTGCATTGTTGGGTCTGGTGTCTCTTATCTTCCTCTTGACAATACCCCATAGATTCTCTATGGGGTTAAGGTCAGGCGAGTTTGCTGGCCTATCAAGCACAGTGATACTTTTGTTTTGTAAACCAGGTATTCATACTTTTGGCAGTGTGGACAGGTGCCAAATCCTGCTGGAGAATGAAATTTCCATCTCCAAAAAACTTGTCGGCAGAGGGAAGCATGACGTGCTCTAAAATTTCCTGGTAGACGGCTGCGCTGACTTTGGTCTTGATAAAACACAGTGGACCTACACCAGCAGATGACATGGCTCCCCAAATCATCACTGATTGTGGAAACTTCACACTAGACCTCAAGCAGCTTGGGTTGTGTGCCTCTTCACTCTTCCTCCAGACTCTGGGACCTTGGACCACTGAGCAACAGTCCAGTTCTTTTTCTATCTGGTCCAGTTAAGACGCTTCTGGTGTTGTCTATTGGTCATGAGTGGCTTGACACAAGAAATGCGACACTTGTAGCCCATGTCCTGGATACCTCTGTGTGTGGTGGCTCTTGAAGCAATGACTCCAGCAGCCGTCCACTCCTTGTGAATGTCCCCCAAATTTTTGAGCGGCCTTTTCTTAATAATCCTTTCAAGGTTGCGGTTAACCTGGTTGCTTGTGCACCTTTTTCTACCACAATTTTCCTTCCACTCAACTCTCCATAATATGCTTGGATACAGCACTCTGTGAACAGCCAGCTTCTTTAGCAATGACCTTTTGTGGCTTACCCTCCTTGTGGATGTGTCAATGACTGCCTTTTGGACATCTGTCAAGTCAGCAGTCTTCCCTGTGATTGTGGAGCCTACTGAAACAGACTAAGGAAACTTTTTAAATGCTTAGGAAGCTTTTGCAGGTTTTTTTTTGTTAATTATTCTAATTTACTGAGATAATGACTTTTGGGTTTTCATTGGCTGTAAGCCATAATCATCAACATTAACAGAAATAAACATTTGGAACAGATCACTCTGTTTGTAATGACTTTATTTAATATATGAGTTTCACTTTTTGAATTGAAGAACTGAAATAAATTAACTTTTTGATGATATTCTAATCTAGTGAGAAGCTCTTGTATTTATATGGAAAGCTTTAAAAAATAGAGTTTTCTCTAAGGAAGACTCATGCATCTTAAAGTACTGTATTCCAATGGGTAGGAATGCTATAGGAAGACTTCAAGTGGGATTAGCATAAATTAGCAGCAGTTAAGTACCCTGGGTGTCAGAGGTGAGTGATAGCACCTTCTTTAAAATGTAAAAAGAATAAGATGAGTAATGATCCCAGCGTCTGTATTTAAGCTATTTCTTAATTCATGCTCTATTTAAATGTATAACATCTAACATTTCTGGGTACTAGAGGAAATGTTCTTTGAGAGCTAATACATATGGAACACTTCTATTACAGTTTTAGACCTGTTAGATAAACTCCAAGTGCTCTGGAACACCATCTAATATCTATGCTGAGGCTGCAACTGTATATATTACAGTGAGTGTGTCCATATTGCCTGTTTATAATCACTTTGTCAAAGTTTTGTCCTATCAATGTAATCATTTGTCCTCTAAACTTTCTTGTAGTATTCTATATATGGTGTTGCTATAGTATAGATTAGTGCAATTTTTTGGTTATTTGTTGAATTATGGTTAAAATGTAAAATGTCAAAATTATGGACAACCTTGTTTAAACTTCTTCCCATGAAAATCAACCTGTCTCCTTTCCTTCCAGTTCAATATGCATGTGTGATGAATATACATGTGTGGTGACAGCTATCCTCTGGCACTAAAAATTGGAATTGAAGCAAACTTATATTTAAGGGGTATAAATCTTGTAGCACTGCAACCAATGTTAATATTTATATTGAAATAATTAGGTGGATTCCTATGCCACTTTTCAATTTATTATGTTTGCCTATATGGTGCCAACGTCTTCTGGAGAGCTTTATAAGACATTGCCATAGCCTGTTGCTGAGGGGCATTTAGCATAAGTAGTACACCTGCAAGATCAGCAAGCTTAATATAGCGACATTGTAATGCAATTGTAATGTCAGGTCAGCTACATATACAACTGTATCACATAAACATATAACTTCCAGTATGTCCTTAAGAATGGTAAGGACACACCGGGAGTTCTTGTTAATAGACATCATCAGACTGTAGACCATACTGGAGCCACAGTACTGATGACAGTATCACAAATAAACATTTACATCCAGGTACTTTATAGATGACATCATCTCTAATTGAAGTCTTTCTCTTTATTTCTGCTCCATCTTGTGCAGATGCTATGATGATTTTTCACATCCACAGTTTGTCTCTGCAGATTTCCATATTCTCTGGTCTTCTGCAGCACATTCTGACATGGTGATCTTAAAAATAAAAGTGGTATTGTAATGCTCCTCAATAAAAAATATCTGCCCTATGCTAGGGCCCCTGAATAATTGCCCATCCCTGTGCTTCATGCACAAAATATGACTCTCACAGTGTCCCTCTTATGGCACATGGCATCTAAACTGTCCTCTTCTTTCCATACTGAACCACCTGTTTACACTGTCCTCTCATACTGTGCTGTGTGTAGTATCTACACTGTTCGCCCTTCTATACAGCCCAGTGTCACGAACACCGCACTGCACTTGCTCACTGAGCCAGTGCGCGTGTCCTGAATAAGACAGACTGCACTCAAAGATACCTGTGGAGCGGGGCAGTAGCGGTGAAGATGCCTGCTTCAGACTAACAGGACCCTAAGCACGTGACTGTCAAGGGGCGGCGCCGGCCACAGGTCTCTCAGAGAAGGCAGTAACAGACAGAGATTGTTTCAGGCCAGAGGACCTTAAGCACGTGACTGCTGATGGGCGTGGCCTAAGCTCCAGAGAGCTATGAGCAGAAAGAAAACTCCTAGAAGGGTAACTACGGGACAGAGTTACCAAGGGGCATAGACAAAACGGATAGTCAGGATAGCCAGGTCATACACAGAGGGAGCAACGCAGTACAAGTGGAGCAGGCAGAGAATAACCAGAACGTAGCCAAGGGATCAGAAAACCAGAACGGGCAAATACACAGTACCAAGACAGTAGACAAACTCACAACGAAGAGACGGACTGGGTCAAAACCAAACAAGCAACAAGATCAGGCACAAGGCCCAGGCACACAGGAGGTCAACTAACTCAGCCGAGGGCAGGAGTATAACTGACACCAGACCTAGGTCAATTGGCAACTAAATAGCCGCCCTCTGCCAGAGAGAGGCTGAAACCATTAACCCCAGTCTGACCAGGACGGGGCAAAGACAAAACCCCATCCGGGTCATGACAGTACCCCCTCTCAACGGGGGGCCACCGGACCCCCGGGTTTCTCAGGACACCTGGCATGAAAGGCCCGGACCAACTGATCCGCATGAACAGATCGGGAAGGAACCCACGACCGGTCCTCTGGACCGTAGCCTTTCCAATGTATCAGATACTGAAGAGCACGACGGACAAACCTAGAGTCAAGAATTCGTTCCACCTCGTACTCAGACTGCCCATCTACCAAAACCGGTGGTGGGGAAGACAACGATCCTTCCCTACAGGACCCCACAGGTTTCAAAAGGGCCCTATGGAAAACGTTGGGAATCCGTAGAGACGAAGGGAGACGCAAGCGAAATGCCACCGGGTTAACTGCTTCCGTAATTTCATAAGGACCAATAAATTTAGGTCCAAGTTTCGCAGAGGGGACCTTGAGCCTTATATTCCTAGTAGATAACCATACCTTATTCCCAACCTGGAACACCGGCCCCACAGACCGTTTTTTGTCAGCAAAAAACTTATATTTAGACTGAGCCTTCGTAATGTTCCTTTGGACCTCCTGCCAGAACTCCCCCAACCGCTGTATTGTCCCATCCGCCCCAGGACACCCAGAGTCCAAACGGGAGAACTCCCCAAAATGTGGATGAAACCCATAATTGCAGAAAAAGGGAGATGTGCCCGTAGACTGGTTAGTGCGGTTGTTAAACACGAACTCAGCCAAAGGTAACGCAGTACACCAATCATCCTGTCGGGCTGAGGTCAGGCAACGCAGGATTTGCTCTAAAGACTGATTGGTCCGCTCAGTCTGCCCATTAGTCTCTGGATGATAAGCGGATGAAAAAGACAGATCAATACCCAACCTCTTACAAAATGCCCTCCAAAATCTGGAAACAAATTGTACCCCCCTATCAGACACCATATTCAAGGGTACCCCATGCAACCGCACCACATGCTCAACAAACAATCTGGACAACGTTTCTGCATTAGGTAAAGCCGACAAGGGTACAAAATGTGCTTGTTTACTAAACCTGTCCACCACTACCCAAATGACGGTATTACCCTTGGAAGGAGGAAGGTTGGTGATAAAATCCATGGACAAATGGGTCCATGGTCTATCAGGAATTGGCAGTGGCACCAATTCCCCGGCCGGCCGGTTATGGGGGGGTTTCTCACGGGCACATACCCCACAAGCAGACACAAATTCCCCAACATCAGAGGCTAAAGAAGACCACCAGAATATCCTAGAGATGGCCCTCCGGGTAGCCGAGATCCCAGGATGTCCACCCAGAACTGAGTAGTGGAATTCCCGAAGGACCCTGAGACGAAATTGAACTGGTACAAAAAGTTTATCCACCGGCTTAGCCGGAGGGGCAAGAGACTGAGCTTCCCGAATCTCCTGCTCCAACCCAGCAGAAACAACTGCCACCACCACCCCAGGCTGAAGAATGGAGGATGGAGGTTCGGGGGAGACACCGGATCCAGACTGCGTGACAAGGCATCAGCCTTGACATTTTTGGATCCTGGCCGAAAAGTGATGGAGAACTGGAATCTGGAAAAAAAAAGAGACCATCTTGCCTGTCTAGGAGTCAACCTTTTAGCAGACTCAATGTAAGCTAGGTTCTTGTGGTCCGTAACCACGGTAATAGGATGGACGGCACCCTCCAAAAAATGCCTCCATTCTTCAAAGGCCAACTTCACGGCCAGAAGTTCTCGATTCCCAACATCATAGTTTCTCTCCGCAGGAGAGAATTTCTTAGAGAAAAAGGCACAGGGTCTCAAATTAGTCAAAGTGGCGGGTCCCTGGGACAACACTGCCCCCACCCCCACCTCCGAGGCATCCACCTCAACAATAAATGGTTCAGACGGGTCCGGTTGAATAAGAACCGGAGCAGACATGAAACATTTTTTTAAGAACTGAAACGCCGCCACCGCTGCGGCTGACCAATTCTTGACATCAGCCCCCTTTTGAGTCAGATCTGTGAGAGGTTTAACTACCTGCGAGAACCCCCTTATAAACTTGCGATAGTAATTTGCGAATCCTAAGAAACGCTGCAGAGCCTTCAAATCACGAGGTAGTACCCAATCAACAATGGCCTGCACCTTATTAGGATCCATGCGATACCCTTCAGCAGACACAATGAACCCCAGAAACGACAGTTCCTGAACGAAGAATGAACATTTCTCTAGCTTAGCAAAGAGACAGTTCTCCCGGAGCCTTTGGAGAACTGCCCGAAGATGATCAATGTGAGTTTGTTTATCAGGCGAGTAGATAAAAATGTCATCCAAATACACAACCATAAAACGCCCAATAAAGTCAGAGAACACATGATTAATAAAATTTTGGAAGACTGCTGGTGCGTTGGTCAGACCGAAAGGCATGACCAAGTTTTCAAACAACCCTTCAGTAGTGAGAAAAGCAGTCTTCCACTCATCCCCCTCCCGGACCCGGATAAGGTTATATGCCCCCCGCAGATCCAATTTCGAAAACCACTTAGCCCCAGACAACTGGTTGTACAAATCAGGAATAAGTGGGAGGGGGTAAGTATTTCTCACAGTTATCTTATTTAACTCTCGAAAATCGAGGCATGGGCGCAAACCACCGTCTTTTTTCTTAACGAAAAAGAACCCCGCCGCCATGGGGGAAACAGAAGGACGAATGTGTCCCTTACGAAGGCTCTCGGAAATGTATTCTTTCATAGCAGCCCGCTCGGACCCGAGAGGTTATACAAGCGGGCCTTAGGCAATTTAGTACCTGGAACCAGGTCAATGGCACAATCAAATGGGCGGTGTGGTGGTAAAACTTCAGCCTCTTTTTCAGAGAAAACGTCCGCATAGTCCTTCAGGTACTCCGGAATACCTTCCAGACCAACGGATGACACAGACACAGTAGCAAGACATTTTTCAGAACAATTAGATCCCCATTTAACAATATCACGGGAATCCCAGTCAATAATCGGGTTATGCCGTTGCAACCAGGGAAACCCTAACACCAGGCCAGCAGAGAGGTTATCCAAAACAAAACATGACATACGCTCCTGGTGAAGGGCCCCCACCCTGAGGGTGAATTCTTCAGAGACAAAATGGACACCGTCCTTGGTGAGAGGTGTAGAATCAATGGCCATTATTTTTATAGGAGTCTCCAACCTAACTGTCCCTAATCTACAGCTGGCCACCAGCTTAGAGTCAATCAGGTTCAAGGATGACCCACAGTCCACAAAAGCTGAAGTAATGAAAAAGCAGTTCTTCACATCAAGTTCCACCTTTAACAGTATCTTAGAAAATGAAGGAAAGGGTACCTGAGAGTCTGAGTGACCTCCACGATGATCACCCAGACTCAGTCGCTTGTTAGTCGGTGGGCAGGAGGGACAGTTCTTTTTCCAATGTCCAGGATCACCGCAGTAAAAACACAGCTTTTCTAAACGCCTCCGTCTCCTTTCTTTCTCTTTGAGGTCGATGGCTCCCATCTCCATGGACTCCAATACAGGACTGGCTCCCTTTCCACTGGAGAAAAGTGGTGTCTCAACCTGCATCACACCTCTCGCCCGCAGCCTATGATCCATTCGGACGGCCTGCGTCATGGCGTCCTCCAGAGAATCAGGCGGAGGGTGGAGTGCCAAGGCATCTTTCAGACGTTCAGACAGGCCTCTACGGAACAAGCCCCGGAGGGCGGCATCATCCCAACAGACCTCAGCAGCCCAGCGTCTGAACTCTGAGCAAAACCCCTCGGCTGAGTGCTTCCCCTGACATACACTCATCACCATGTCCTCAGCCATCAGCACTCGATCAGGCTCATCATAAATATGCCCCAGGGCCTGAAAAAATGCATCCACAGTCATTCGCTCAGGGGCAGTGATAGGAAGGGAAAAAGCCCAAGCCTGGGGGCTCCCCTTAACAGAGATATAATGACCCCCACCCTCTGACTTTCATCCCCAGAAGAGTGCGGTCTTAAAGAAAAAAAAAGCTTACAGCCCTCTTTGAAGACTTTAAATTCCTTTCTATCTCCGGAAAAGGTATCTGGTAATTTAACCGGGGGCTCTGGGAAACTAATGTAACATCTTGAACCCCTGTCTCATGAGCACCAGATGATAAAGCCCCCTGCACAGTGTCAGCCATCAGCTGCTGAGACTGAGACAGAGCTTGTTGTTCCTCATTCAGTGTCTGAGACATCTGAGTCAGGTGCTTTACCTGCTCAGACAGGGCATACATAGGATCCATAACACACACAGGAGAAAAAAAAAAAAAAAAAAAGTAGCGGTCAGTTATAATGTCACGAACACCGCACTGCACTTGCTCACTGAGCCAGTGCGCGTGTCCTGAATAAGACAGACTGCACTCAAAGATACCTGTGGAGCGGGGCAGTAGCGGTGAAGATGCCTGCTTCAGACTAACAGGACCCTAAGCACGTGACTGCCAAGGGGCGGCGCCGGCCACAGGTCTCTCAGAGAAGGCAGTAACAGACAGAGATTGTTTCAGGCCAGAGGACCTTAAGCACGTGACTGCTGATGGGCGTGGCCTAAGCTCCAGAGAGCTATGAGCAGAAAGAAAACTCCTAGAAGGGTAACTACGGGACAGAGTTACCAAGGGGCATAGACAAAACGGATAGTCAGGATAGCCAGGTCATACACAGAGGGAGCAGCGCAGTACAAGTGGAGCAGGCAGAGAATAACCAGAACGTAGCCAAGGGATCAGAAAACCAGAACGGGCAAATACACAGTACCAAGACAGTAGACAAACTCACAACGAAGAGACGGACCGGGTCAAAACCAAACAAGCAACAAGATCAGGCACAAGGCACAGGCACACAAGAGGTCAACTAACTCAGCCGAGGGCAGGAGTATAACTGACACCAGACCTAGGTCAATTGGCAACTAAATAGCCGCCCTCTGCCAGAGAGAGGCTGAAACCATTAACCCCAGTCTGACCAGGACGGGGCAAAGACAAAACCCCGTCCTGGGTCATGACACCCAGTCTCTGTATTGCACCCCGCATACTGTACCATCTATACGATGCCCTCACACTTGTCTCCCTTATAATGTTTCCTTACATTATTCCTCCCATACTGTCTCCTCACACTTATTCCCTCATACTGTCTCCTAACACTATTCACCTCAGTGCAGTCCCCTCACCTTATCCCCCATACTGTTCCCTCACACTATTCCTACCATACTATCTACTCAATTATTACACCATACCATTGTCATTGCTGAGTTTCTGGGATTAGGTGGTTTTAGGGTTAACCGGGATGGTCTCACTCTGGGATTCTGGGAGGCTTTTTATAGCCTCATTGTGGGGCCATTCTCTGTCGCTTATAATCTGACCCTTGGCCGAGTGTGTGTGACTCTGTTGTGCTTGTGCCAGTGCTTTGTGCCTGTGCTACGTTACGTCTGTCTGGTTCTGATTTGGCTGTGTCCCTGTTTCGAGTTTTGCCTGTCCCTTTTGTACTCTGCTGCCCTCTACGTGTATGATCCCTTAGCTACGTTCTGACTACGCTCTGCCTGCTCCTCTTGTAATTTGTCGCCCTCTATGTGTATGACCCCTTGGCTACGTCCTGATTATCCGTTCTATCTATGAAACTTGGTAACTTTGTCCCGTAGTTACCCTTCTAGGAGTTTTCCTTCACCTCCTAGATCTCTGGAGCTTAGGCCACGCCCTCAGAAGTCAGGTGCTTCAGGTCCTACTGTGCTTGAAGCATTCTCTATCTGTTACTGCTTCCTCTGAGAGCCCTGTGACCGGCTCCGCCCCTTGGCAGTCACATGTTCAGGTCCTGGTTGTCTGAAGCACACGGCTTCCCTGCTGCTGCTCCGCTCCACAGGTATCTTTGAGCACAGTTTGTTTACTCAGGGCACACGCACTGGCTCAGTGAGCAAGTATAGTGCGGTGTCCCTGACATCCATATCTTAAAACTATTTCCCTCCATACTGTCCCCCCACACTATTCTTTCCTTACTGTCCCCCACATTATTACTCTAATTTCCCCTCACACTTTTCCCATGTTGTCTACTCACATTCCCCCTACTTTCCCATCATGCTTTCCCCCCATACTGTCAGCTTTTGCTCACCCAATACTGTCACTTCACACTTCTCTCCCCATAGGGTCCCCGTCCCCTCATACTTAAAAGGGGTTTCGACTACTATGATACTAATGATCTATCCTTGTTGTGGATTAATAATATCACTGTTGCTGAAGCTGGTAACAGTGTCAAGTCTAGGAACCATATCGATCAACTACTATCAGTTCCGGCAGTGTCGTCCAAACAACAAAAAAAAGTGGTGCTATTGTTTTTTCTTTTTGCAATTTTGCCACATTTGGCATTTTTATTCCTGTTTTTCAATACATTATATAGTCAAATGAATGCTGTCAGTCAAAACCACAACTTGTCCCACAAATAAATGAATCCTTTTGCTCATAGAGCTAGTGCCAGGAGTGCCAGCACCTTCTGTGATGTCCATATACCTTTATAGATCATGCTGCGTTTCATGTGAGAAGACAATCCTTATTAGAGTACATGCTTTGCATAGTAGAAAATAGTAAAATATAGTTGTTATAATCCAGTATAATCCAGAAAACATCACTCTATACATTGTTTGTATGACATTAGTTGGGTATGGGCGCCTGAATAAAGGCCAATGGGTGTTAAGTCTTGATGATGATACCTACTGTCATGTGATTAGTCCAAAGTAATTTAAAACTGACTGTAGAGCAAAACAAAATGCTTGCAGTAATTAATAGAAAACTGAGTAAGGCATCATTAAGATGTCCATTTTCACATATGTATTCCAACCTTGATTTTCACAGATTGAACACAAATCCTTTAGTCTTTCGTGCTGTTCTCAAGTCTGTGTTTTTTTTTTTGTGTGCGTAGTGTGTCCATGCAAAAATCATGGAAACGTGTGCACTATATAACAGCATCACAATTGAAAAGTATCAATTGTCTATGAGTCCGTGAAAATCACAGACATCACAAGGAAGACATCAGTGTTTGCAGTCCAGGTGCTGTCCACAATTAACATTGCAATAGATAGGAGAAGCTTTGTAATTTATCAGTTTCTCACTAATGAAACACATATGGTACAAACTAACACACTGACCAAACACTGATGATAAAAACTGAGATATTAACTAGGCAATAAGGAAAATTTGATCAAAAACACTGATGACAATTGGACCTTTTATTGCGTACGTGAATGATGTAGGCCTAATAGTACATTTAGCTCAAAATTCAGATTTAATGGTGTAATAATAAGAGTTATATTCTTTTACAGTCTTGAAAATATGATTTTAGATTCTTTGTGTTTCTGAAAAGCCTGTGCAGAACACATACAGATTTATAAAAGCTTGTTTTATATTATTATCACAGAATGGTATATAACATGACTCAGTTACTGCCAACTCTGTTCTAATCAACTGCTGAATGCATCTCTAAAAACTTCATAACATTCAGCCACACAACCATTCAAAGTAAAGTTCACTGGTCAGTAAGGTTCTACTACTGCAGAAACTCCAGCTGTGCTACAATTAATGCTAGGCTATTGGTAGTTTAGGTCAGGGTCTCAGCTTTTCAAACTCCATTGATTTTTATGGCTACTAAACTCTACATTGAAACTTGAAGGAGGAACGTTACAATGAAATGAAAAAGGATTTAGTAACTTAATTGTATAAAGTCCTTAATAGCCTGCTTACTCCAGATGTGCTGTTCCTCAAAAGTTTAAAGGTTGCAACTGATTTTACATTTTCTGCTTTGGCTGCTTCGGTTTCAAAAGAAAGAGTAACATTAAAAAAGTTTCAAAGCCAAAGTATAGGTTTCCTGCCTGTATTTAATTACCAGATAAAGGATTGTATTAAAAGTCAGCTTAACAATTTCCCATCAAAAAAGACCACCAGTATAGTCACTTCCTTCCGAAGCAAGTTTTTTTTAAATGTCTTTATAAATGATAACAATAAAAATAAAATAAAACATCAAAATACAAATATATATGAAAACAAAGTGTCATAATAATAATTGTAATATTCTTAAAATAACTATTAATAGACATATTATTGTTATCACTTTGTTAGAAGTAAAGATAACAGCATTTTAAGGGTTCTAGTTTGTTGACAAAATAAGGAGCAGTCAGAAAAAAAGAGAAATTAAGTCTTTGGCAACCCTGATGCATGTAAATACTTACTCCTCTAGTTATTGGCATACCACTAATCGGGCATACATTTAAGTCATGGAGCCCCATAGCAGAAGTCCTAATTGCCTGCTCACCCAAAAAATAACAACAAACTAATATTCGTTGAGGTCACAGAAGAGCATATCTCACAGTTTTGCAGTTTTGTAGCATTTACAAAGTAATTTGACTCCTATTGAAGCACACACACAAAGATACCCCTTTCATGATCCCCATAAAGCATGATGCCAACAAAAGTGCTCCTCAAACACAGTATGATACCTCCACAATTAATTATTCTGCAGTACTCTCCTCAAAAGTATGATACCCCCACAGAGACCCCACAAATAGCATGATAGCCCCACAGTTCCCCACACACAGTATGAAGGCCCCACAGTCGCTCACACACAGTATGATGGGCCTGACACATCGTTCCACACAATATAATAGCCTCCACACAGCCCTTTATACAGTATGATGGCCCTCCATACAGTGTAATGGCTTCCACACATTATGATGGCCCCAATACAACCCTCCACACACTAAAATGTATTCCATACAACTCTCCACACAGTATGATGGACCACACACAGCCCTCCACACTGTATAATGTCCAACACACAGTATAATGGCTCCCACTAGCCTTTCAAACAGTATAATGGCCCCACACACAGCTCCCAACAGTATAATTGCACCCACATAGTTATCAAACAGTATAATGACCCCCACTCATAGCCCTCAAAACAGTATAATGGCCCCTCACATAGACCTCTAAATAGTATAATTACCCCCAAATAGCCATCTAAACAGTATAATTGGCCCCGCATTGCACTCCAAACAGTATAAATGGCCCCCATATTGTCTTTCAAACAGTATAATTGGTACCCACATAGCCCTCTAAACAGTATAATGACCTCACATAGCCCTCCAAACAGTATAATGGTTCCCCATATCCATTCAAAAAGTATAATTGGCCCCACATAGCTCTCCAAACGGTATAATTGGCCCCCACATAGCCTTTCAAACAGTATAATGACCCCCACACAGCCCTCCAAACAGTTTAATGGCCACCACACTGTGTGATGGCCAACCACATAGCCCTCCATACAGTATAATGGTTCCCAACAAAGCCCTCCAAATAGTGTAATGACCTCCACATAGAGTCTCCAAATAGTATAATGACCCCCAACATAGCACTCCATATATTATAATGGCCCCCAGCATAGTCCTCAAAATAGCATCATTTCCCCTCAACATTGCCCTCTAAACAGTATAATTGCCCCCACATTGTACACATTGATTTAAGAAAAAAACAAAACTCACCTCTCCCCATTCCCTTGTTGCCACGGTCTGTGCAGCATGTGGTCTCAAGCTCTGCACAATGAGTATAATGCAGTGATGTCAACACACCCACTGCGCTGAGATGTCAGAGCTCAGACACACAGGGAGAATAATGAAGAGAGAGCTGACGACTCCCTGTCCCATTATTGCTTTCAACTGTATCTTCATCCAGGATGCAGAACGATTCTGGGCTGGGGGGCCCGGTTCAAGAGACCTCATGGCAGCTTCATAGTCTGCTGCTATTAGCGATACACTACCAGGGTCGGACTGGCCCACCGGAGAACTGGAGGATTCTCAGGTGGGCCCAGGCTCTGACACCTGCTGGCATATTGGCCAGCAGCTGTCTAGGGCCCCCACTGCTCCAGGGGCCCCCAGCCAGTGGTGTGTCGCTAATAGCGGCACACCCAGCTGCTATGGGGCCCCTGAGTCAAGGGGGGTCCTCTCGGTGCCAGGAGCAGCAGCTGGAGACAAGCGCCACATGCTGCGGCTAACACTGCCCGTTGGTGCTGCTGAATCGGGGCCCCGGAGGTGAGCCCCTAAAGGGGGGCGAACCCTAATTGCGATCCCTGCAGCTTGGGACCGGAGCAGAGCTGCAGGGATCCGACGCTGTCCTCCTTCCTGCTTGCCAGCCCAGCACTTCCTGTCTAACACAGCGCGGCTGTTTCAGAGAGGAAACTGCTGGGCATGGTGTGGATAGGTGAGTGGGTGTGTGTGTGTCTGCCTGCTGTGTGTATGTAGTGCTGTGCTTTGTGTGTGTGTGTATGTGAGAGTGCTGCGGTACTGTCTGTATGTGGTGCTGTATGTGTGATGATGATGGGGAGGCAATGATGATGGTGAGGAGGCAATGCTGATAATGGGGAGACAATGATGACAGTGAGGAGGAAATGCTGATAATGGGGAGGCGATGGTGAGGACTCGGAGGCAATGCTGATAATGGGGAGGCAATGATGATGGTGAGGAGGCAATGCTGATAATGGGGAGGCAATGATGATGGTGATGAGGAAATGCTGATAATGGGGAGGCAATGATGATGGTGAGGAGACAATGCTGATAATGAGGAGACAATGATGATTGTGAGGAGGCAGTGCTGATAATGGGGAGGCAATTATGATTGTGATAAGGCATTGCTGATAATGTGGAGGCAATGATGATGGTGGTGAGAAGGCAATGATGATGATAATGGGGAGGCAATGCTGATAATGGGGAGGCAATGATGGAGGTGAGGAGGCAATGCTGATAATGGGGAGGCAATGTGGTGGTGAGGCAATGATGATGATGGTGGGGGGAGGCAATGATGGTGGTGGGGGAAGGCAATGATGATGATGGGGAGACAATGATGATGATGGGGAGGCAATGATGGTGGTGAGGAGGCAATGATGATGGGGAGGCGATGGTGGTGGTGGGAGACAATGATGGTGGTGAGGAGGCAATGATGGTGGTGGTGAGGAGACAATGATGATGATGGGGAGGCAATGGTGGTGAGGAGACAATGATGGTGGTGAGGAGGCAATGATGATGGTGGCGGGGAAGACAATGATGGTGGTGAGGAGGCAATGATGATGGTGGTGAGGAGGCAATGATAATGTTGGTGAGGAGATGATGGTGAGACGGAAATGATGGTGGTGAGGAGAAGATGATGATGGTGGTGGGGAGGCAATGATGATTGGGAGGCAGTGATGATGGGGAGGCAATGATGATGATGATGGGGAGGCGATGATGGTGGTGGTGAGGAGGCAATGATGGTGGTGGGCAGGCAATGATGGAAGTGTTGGAATGGGCAATGATGGGGGAGTTGGGTGAGAAAGCAATGATGGTTGTGGTGTAAAGGACCATGATGGTTGTGGTGTAAAGGACAATGGTAGTGGCGGAGGAGGCAATGATGGAGGTGGTGATGAGGACAATGGTGGTGGGGGCTGCATTATACCCTTTGAGGAGGCTGCATTATACTCTTTGAGGGGGATGCATTATACCCTATGAGGGGGCTACATTATATTCTATGGGGGGCTGCATTATAACTTATGAGGGGGTTGCATTATATTTTGTGGGGTGCTGTATTATACCTTATAAGGGGGGCTACTTTATATTCTACGAGGGGGCTACCCCAATCCGTGTTACATAATTAAGACGTGTACTACTGTTATGTTTTGGTAGCTGAGGAGAGCAGGCAAAAACGGCAATACACCAGAGAGGTTGGAATCTACTGGATTGCAGTACCCTGACTAACCACAACTAAAGGCAGCCGTGGAGCATACCTACGTTGGTCCTAGACGCCTCGTCACAGCCTGAGAAGCTAACTACACCTAAAGATAGAAAGGGAAAACTATCTGCCCCGGAGCAGATCCCCAAAGAACATAGGAAGCCCCCAAACATGTAATGGCGGTTAGACAAGAGGAAATACAAACACAGACAGAAAATAGTATGAGCAAACGCTGGGGCCCAATCTTCCTTGACAGAAAAGGATAGGAAGGACACTTACTGCAATCCCAAAAAACCCTAAAAAGTACCAACTCTACTAATTACAAAAACACCTGAGATCACACGACCTCTACCACCTAAATTAGTTCTCTGGTGTAACAAAACTAAGCCGCAGCCACTGAAAAAACTGGAAAAGGCAAATGAACAAATAACAGAGGCTCAGATAAACTGAGAGGAGCACAAGCCCCCCGGAGGGGACCTGGCTGACCTCCACAAGAGTGCAGGAAACAATGCAAAAAGCAAGCACAGAAATAAAAACAGAAAATGTCTTATCTGAGAGCAGGAGAAGAGGCAAGATTCAGCAGGCTTCCAAGTGAACCAGGAACAACAGCAGTTAGACAATTGATCACCTGCAACCCTGATGGGAGGGAACCTCCCTTATATAGGACCAGTCTGTAACTCCTGATTGCCAATCTTCACTAAATGGTTCAGTACTGTCAGTAACCACCAGAGGGAGCTTCTGCTCAGAACTCATCTCCAACACATTCACAACAGTACCCCCCCTTGAGGAGGGGTCACCGAACCCTCACTTGGGCAACCAGGTCAGTCAGGATGAGCTCTGTGATACGCACGGATCAGTCTCCTAGCATGGATGTCCGAAGAAAACACCCAAGAATTGTCCTCCTGACCATAACCTCTCCACTTAACCAAATACTGGAGTTTCCGTCTAGAAAAACGAGAATCCAATATTTTTCAACCACATACTCCAGATTGCCCTCAACCAAAACAGGGTCAGGAGGCGCAGCCATAGGAACCACTGGCTCGACAAACCTCTTCAATAAGGACTTGTGGAACACGTTATGGATCTTAAATGTCCCTGGAAGAAGTAAACGAAAGGAAATAGGATTAAGAATCTCCATGATCTTATAAGGTCCAATGAATCTAGGCTTAAACTTAGGAGATGCAACTCTCATAGGGATATTTCTTGAGGACAACCAGACCAAGTCCCCCACTTCAAACCGAGGACCATCAGTCCTATGCCGGTTGGCAAACCGCTGGGCCCTTTCCTGAGAGAGGGACAACCTCTCCACTACCTGGTCCCAAATCTGCTGCATACGCTCCACAACAGAGTCAACACCCGGACAGACAGAAGCCTCCGTCTGTCCCGAAGAAAATCGAGGGTGAAACCCAAAATTGCAGAAAAATGGAGACATCAAAGTGGCAGAGCTAGCCCTATTATTAAGAGCAAACTCAGCCAAAGGCAAAAAAGAGACCCAGTCATCCTGATCAGCAGACACAAAGCATCTCAGATAGGTCTCCAATGTCTGGTTTGTTCTCTCAGTTTGTCCATTGGTCTGAGGATGAAAAGCCGAGGAGAAAGACAATTGAACACCAAGTTTAGAACAAAAAGTTCTCCAAAATCTGGAAACAAACTGGACTCCTCTGTCAGACACAATGTTCTCAGGAATGCCGTGTAACCGAACCACGTGCTGAAGGAACAAAGGCATCAATTCAGAGGAGGAAGGCAACTTAGGTAATGGCACAAGATGTATCATTTTGGAAAACCTATCACAAATCACCCAAATAACGGTCATTCTCTGAGAAACAGGGAGGTCGGAAATGAAATCCATAGAGATATGGGTCCATGGTCTCTTGGGCACAGGCAATGGCATCAACAAACCACTAGAGCGAGAGCAAGGCTTGGAGCGAGAGCAAGTCAAGCAGGACTGCACAAATTCCCTGACGTCACGAGACAAAGTAGGCCACCAAAAGGACCGACTAACCAAGTCTCTGGTACCAAAAATTCTGGGATGACCGGCCAACGCGGAACAATGAATCTCAGACATCACACTCTTTTTCCACCGGTCTGGGACAAACAATTTCCCAATAGGGCAGCGCTCGGGTTTATCCTACTGACACCCTTCCAGAGCCAGTCTCAAATTGGGCGAGATGGCGGAAAGAACTACACCCTCTTTCAAAATAACAGCAGGATCAGATAACTCAGGAGAGTCGCAAGGAAACTCCTCGATAGGGCATCCGCCTTAACATTCTTAGTGCCAGGAAGAAAGGAAACCACAAAATTAAAACGTGTGAAAAACAAGGCCCACCTGGCCTGTCTAGGATTAAGTCGCTTGGCTGATTCCAGATAAACCAGATTCTTATGGTCCGTGAGGACCACCACCTGATGTTTGGCTCCCTCCAGCCAATGTCTCCACTCTTCAAAAGCCCACTTCATGGCCAATAACTCCCGATTACCCACGTCATAATTACGTTCAGTTGGAGAAAATTTTCGAGAGAAAAAGGCACAAGGGTTACTTTTAGAGGTCTCTGGATCTCTTTGGGACAAAACGGCACCTGCCCCAATTTCAGAGGCATCAACCTCCACCTGAAATGGCAGAGAAACATCAGGCTTCCGTAGAACAGGAGCAGAAGTGAATCTCTGCTTAAGTTCCTGAAACGCAGAGACTGCCTCAGGAGGCCAATTCACCACATCAGAACCCTTTTTTGTCAAATCAGTCAATGGTTTAACAATAACAGAGAAATTACAAATAAATTTACGATAAAAATTGGCAAAACCCAAGAATCTCTGAAGATCCTTTAATGAAGTAGGTTGGACCCAATCACAGATGGCCTGAACCTTGACCGGGTCCATTTCAATAACAGATGGGGACAAAATGAATCCCAGAAATGAGATCCTCTGTACGCCAAAAAGACACTTTGATCCCTTCACATACATTCTCTCTCAAAATCTGGAACACAGTCCGAACATTTTCACATGAGAGTCCCAGTCATTGGAAAAAATCAAGATATCATCCAAATAAACAATCAGAAATTTATCCACAAAATCCCTGAAAATGTCATTCATGAAGGACTGGAAGACAGAAGGAGCATTAGTGAGCCCAAAGGGCATCACTAGGTACTCAAAATGCCCCTCTGGGGTATTGAATGCCGTCTTCCATTCATCCCCGTGCTTAATGCGAATAAGGTTATACGCCCCCCTGAGGTCAAGCTTGGTAAACCAAGTAGCACTTTTCACCCTGGAAAACAGGTCAGAAATCAAGGGTAACGGATATTGATATTTCACAGTGATATTGTTCAAGAGACGATAATCAATACACGGCCTTAATGAACCATCCTTTTTGGCCACAAAGAAAAAACCGGCACCCAAGGGTGAAGAGGATGGTCTGATATGACCCTTCTCCAATGACTCCTTGATATAAGACCGCATAGCGTCATGTTCAGGTACATACAAGTTAAAAAGGCGACCTTTAGGGAATTTACTACCAGGCACTAATTCAATAGCGCAGTCATAGCTCCTATGGGGGGGCAAGGATGCAGATTTACTTTCGCTAAACACATCAGAAAAATCAGTCAAAAAGTCAGGAACATCCTGAGCCTGGGGAGAGGCAGAAAAAACAGGAGTGTTGGCATTAACACATTGGCAGCCCCAACTGGTTATAGACACAGATTTCCAATCCAAAACAGGATTATGAGACTGTAACCAAGGGAAACCTAGTACAATAATATCATGCAGATTATACAGCACCAAAAATTTGCAACTCTCCTGATGATCAGGTTCAACCCTCATTATCACCTGAGTAGAGAACTGGGGTTTATTCTCAGCCAAAGGGGTAGAATCAATCCCCAGTAGGGGAATAGACTTCCGTAGGGGTATCAAGGGAAACCCACAACGTTTAGCAAAATCAAAATCCATCAGGTTAATAGCTGCTCCCGAATCAACAAAAGCCTGAGCAGAAAATGTGGACAGGGAGCAAATCAGGGTAACAGTCAACAGAAATTTAGTCTGAACACTACCCAAGACAACTGAGCGTGCAATACGTCTTCCCCGCTTAGGGCAGACTGAAATAGCATGAGAGGCGTCACCACAGTAGAAACATAACCCATTGCGTTTTCGAAACTCATGACGCTGTGCCCCAGAATCCACTCTATCACACTGCATGGGTTCAGAAGCTGGTTCACAAGGCAACACTATTCCACGCATACCTCTATGCTCACGCAAACGTCTGTCAATTTGAATCGCTAATGACATAGAATCATTGAGACCAGAGGGAGCAGGGAAACCCACCATAACATCTTTTACATTCTCTGACAGACCCTTCCGAAAAAGGGCTGCCAAAGCATCATCATTCCATTTGGTCAGGACTGCCCACTTACGAAATTTCTGACAGTATAACTCAGCATCCCCAAGCCCCTGATTTAATGCCAACAAGGTTTTTTCAGCTTGATCAGTGACATTAGGTTCATCGTACAATAACCCCAAAGCCAGAAAAACTGCATCGACATTACTCAAAACAGGGTCCCCAGGTGTCAGGGAAAAAGCCCAATCCTGAGGATCGCCGCGCAGGAGAGAGATGACAATTTGAACCTGCTGTGCTGCCTTCCCTGAGGACTTAGGTTTTAAGGCAAAAAACAACTTACAGTTATTTTTGAAATTCAGAAATTTAGCTCGATCCCCCAAAAATAAATCTGGCATGGGGATCCTAGGTTCCACAACCGGCAACCTTGCAAGATAGGTAGCAATACTCCGAACTTCAGTGGCAAGCTGATCCACACGGCCAGACAACTGTGCAAGCTCCATTGAGAGAAAAAAAAAAAAAATCCTCCGCAGCACTCAGAGAAACAGAGGAAAAAAAAATGCAACAAACAGAAAAAAAAATCTCTGACAACTCTGACAACTTTTTTCTTTTTTACACTATTTTTCCCTTCTGTGAGTACCATATAATTTTTAGTTTGGCCGGTGATACTGTTATGTTTTGGTAGCTGAGGAGAGCAGGCAAAAACGCCAATACACCAGAGAGGTTGGAATCTACTGGATTGCAGTACCCTTACTAACCACCACAACTAAAGGCAGCCGTTGAGCGTACCTACGTTGGTCCTAGACGCCTCGTCACAGCCTGAGAAGCTAACTACATCTAAAGATAGAAAGAGGAAAACTATCTGCCCCGGAGCAGATCCCCAAAGAACATAGGAAGCCCCCAAACATGTAATGGCGGTTAGACAAGAGGAAATACAAACACAGACAGAAAATAGTATGAGCAAACGCTGGGGCCCAATCTTCCTTGACAGAAAAGGATAGGAAGGACACTTACTGCAATCCCAAAAATCCCTAAAAAGTACCAACTCTACTAATTACAAAAACACCTGAGATCACACAACCTCTACCACCTAAATTAGTTCTCTGGTGTAACAAAACTAAGCCGCAGCCACTGAAAAAACTGGAAAAGGCAAATGAACAAATAACAGAGGCTCAGATAAACTGAGAGGAGCACAAGCCCCCCGGAGGGGACCTGGCTGACCTCCACAAGAGTGCAGGAAACAATGCAAAAAGCAAGCACAGAAATAAAAACAGAAAATGTCTTATCTGAGAGCAGGAGAAGAGGCAAGATTCAGCAGGCTTCCAAGTGAACCAGGAACAACAGCAGTTAGACAAGAACAATTGATCACCGGCAACCCTGATGGGAGGGAACCTCCCTTATATAGGACCAGTCTGTAACTCCTGATTGCCAATCTTCACTAAATGGTTCAGCACTGTCAGCAGCCACCAGAGGGAGCTTCTGCTCAGAACTCATCTCCAACACATTCACAACATACTACCTTATAATATACCCTGATTTTAGCGCGTTTTACCACACAATTGGTGGTCTTGTATTTATTTATATGTAGCTTAGTGGGCCCCAAGAATGATTTTCTCTGGTGGGCCCAAGGTGCTCCAGTCCGACGCTGTACACTACTGCTATTAATGGAGGAAGACCACACTGCTGCTAATGGAGGCAGAACCTGCAGACATTACTCTGTAACTGACAAAGTTGTTAGTCTGTGATAGTCACTCTAGTGTGCCATCTTTTGTTGTCTGCCAAACTTGGCTGCAACTTTCTACCCTGAAGCTGATACACCTCATCAGTTGATGGGAAATTTGCTAAGATCTGCTTGGATTGTGTGATTTTCTACTCTTCCTCCAGTCACTGGGAACTTGATTTCCAAATGAAATGCAAAATGTACTTTAATCTGAAAACAACACCTTGGATCACTGAGAAACAGTCTAGTTCTTTTTCTCCTTGGCCCAGGTAAGACGCTTGTAGCTTTGTCTATTGATTATGAGTGGCAGGATGCAAGGAATGCGACACTGGTAGCCCATGTCCTGGATACATCTGAGAGTGGTTGCTCTTGAAACAATGACTCCAGCAGAAGTCCACTCCTTGTGAATCTCCCCCAAATTTTTGAATGGCCTTTTCTTAACAATTCTTTTAAGGCTGCGGTTATCCCGGTTGCTTGTGCACCTTTTTCTACCACACGTTTTCCTTCCACTCAACTTTCCATTAATATGCTTGGATACAGCACTCTGTGAACAGCCAGCTTCTTTAGCAATGACCTTTTATGGAATGTGTGGAATGTGTCAATGATTGCCTTTTGGACATCTGTCAAGTCAGCAGTCTTCCCCATGATTGTGGAGCCTACTGAAACAGACTAAGGGACCTTTTTAGATGTTTAGGAAGTCTTTGCATGTGTTTTTTTTTATTCTAATTTACTGAGATAATGACTTCTGGGTTATCAGACAGGGGGCAGGAGATTTACTTTTAAAGCACCAATCCAGCGGGGCAATAAAAAAAAATGCTGGAGTGGTGCTTTAATCATCAGCATAATCGTAGCTATGATAAGGGTTTTTGAAAATATTTAAAGGGGTTTTCCACCTATTCTTTACTTTTACAAATGTGCTGCGAACATGATTTTATAGCACATCCTGATAAGTATTACAGATTCTCCTCCTGCACTTTTTAGTGCTGCTTTTCTCACAGTCTGCACATCTCTCCTGGGTACATAATGGCAACTGATGAGGAAGCATGTGACCAGAACTGTCCACCAGCCTTCTCCAATTGAAAAACATGGCACATAGGAAAGCTGGTCACATGCTTCTCTTTCTTTAGCAGCCATTTTGAGACCAGTCATTCTGCAGTGTGTGAAGAAGGGTACATAACAAATGCAGGAGACCCTTTAATACTTATAAGTTAGTAAGCGACACAAAATCATGTCCTAACATATTAGTAAAATATAAAGATAAAGTAGACAACCCCTGCAACCAAGTTTTAGCTCTTTCGTGCCGGAGCCTGTTTATGCTTGGGCGCACGGCAGGGCTGGAATGGGAAAGAGTGCTATTTTGACTGGAATAGGTTGCTGATACAATGTCACATTTATAGAGCTTCTGACATGCCAAAACAGTAAAAACCCCCACAATTGATCCCATTTTGTAAAATATACCTCTCAAGGAATTCATCTAGGGGAGTAGTGAGTATTTTTAACCCTCCGGTGATTCACAAACTTGTATAACATTGGGTTGATTATATTAAATATTACTATTTTTTCCACTAAAATGTTGCTTTGACCCCAATTTTGCAATTTTCAAAAGGGGTAATAGGAGAAAATGAACAGTACAATTTGTTACGCAATTTCTCCTGAGTATATCAATACCCCATATGTGGTCAAAAACTACTTTTGGGGAACAGTGCAAAGCTCAGAAGGAAAGAAGGCGCCATATTACAGTGCAGATTTTGCTGCACTGGTTTGAGGGTGTCATGTCATATTGGCAGAACCCCTGGGGTTCCAGAACAGCAGGTACCCTCATAAGTGACCCCATTTTACAAACTATAACTCTCAATGAATTTAGCTAGGTGTGCAGTGATAACATTGACACCACAAGTGTGTCACATAATTTTATACCATTAAGCAGTGAAGAAAAAATAATTACATTTTTACCACAAAAATAATTGTTTTAGCCCAAGATTTTACATTTCCACATGGGGAAATTGTTAAAAATGGTGCCAAAATGTGTCACACAATTTATGTTGAACGTACATTACCCTATGTGTGGTTGCACAGTACTGCTTAGCCATACTGCTAGACTCGGGAGGGCCAGATCGCTGTTTGACTATAATTGTAGAATAGTTTGAGGACTCCATATACAGATCCCCTAAGTGCCAGAAGAGTAGAATCACCCTGTAAGTGACCACATTTTTTAGGAAATTACACCCCTCTAAGAATTTATCTACAGCTGCAGTGTTGATTTTGACTCCATAAATGTTTCAAGCTGCAGTGGATGTTACTGAGTGAAAATTGCCAACTGACCTTGTAGTGATCAGGACGTTGCAGTGACCAGGACATTATGCCCAGCTCATGCTTCTGGAGACATGCACCTGTAAATTAGAAGGGCTCTCATCGCTACAGAAATGCCAAACATGTGGTCACCAAATGTGGTTAGGCACACTGAGGGGCTGAGAGAGGAAGTGGGCATTTGGATTTGTGAGCACAGAATTTGTTGGTTTTCTTTTGGATTGTGAAGAGCTATAGTCCGTTTACAGAGTCTTTGTACTACCAGTAACATTGAAGCCCCTATATTTCCATTAAACAGGTGATGGAGCTGAGCGAGGACTGTTTTTTTTGTGGATTGCGTTGAAGCTTCTATTTAGAACAATTTACATAACGTTTGGGATCACATTAATCCAGCGCTCTACACTGAGCACTTACTTTGAGTTTCCATTTAAATTCCAAAGTGACATGATTCAGATGAATCCCCCAAGGGAGCCATTCACTAAAATGAGGAAGCAGAGTTGGACTCCTTCTGGCCTCTGTTCAGTGTTGTCCTTCTTTTCAGAGGTGCACGCTTAAAAAGACAGATGCTGCTGAATCATAGGTCAGACGGCATCCACCGTGTCTTTATCCGCCTCATTATAGGGAATCTTCAGCCGAGGGTTCCGTCTGATTCAAGTATTTCAGAGATTTACACGGAAATCCCAGTGTAAGCGCTTACCATAGAGCAAAGGATAGATGTGAGCAGAACCTTAGTGTGATCTTTGGGAAGCAGAATGAACAAATCAACAGCAGTTAAAAACTGGTTTTATTTATTTTTTACACCGTTCCTCGTGCTGTATGGGTGATTAGATGACTTTATTCGGTGCTATTACAGGAATACGAGATTTATATTGGGTTTTTATATCTGCCTGCTATCACACACTAAAAAATGCTTTTTTTTTTTTTTTTTACAAAAAAAAGTTTTTGCATCTGATATTCAGATAGCTATACTTTTTCCATATTTTGACTGACAGAGCCATGTGAGGGCTTTTTTTTTGCGGGACGAGTTGACACTTTTACTGGTACCATTTTCGGTCACATGACAGTTTTTGATCGTTTTCTATTCAGATTTTTGGGAGGCAGAATGAACAAAAACCATCAATTCAAGAATATATTTTTTTTTTTATTGCCATTCCGTGTGGGTTAAAATTGATAAGGCAGCTTTATTCTTCAGGTCAGTATGATTACAGCGATACCACATTTATACAGTTTTTTATGCTTTGCCGCTTTTACACAATAAAAACTAATTTGTAGAAAAAAATAATTGTTTTTGCATCACTTTATTCTGAAAGCTATAATTTTGGCGGCTTGTTTTTTGTGGGACAAGATGATGTTTTCATTGGTACCATTTCTATTTCCATTTGACTTTTTAATCACGTTTTATTCCACTTTTTGTTCGGTGGTATGATGAAAAGCAAAGTTTTTTCTCCGTTTTTTGCACTGGAGGGGTTAACTAGTGTGACAGTTTTGTAGGTTGGGTCATTACATTTGCGATGATGCCAAATATGTGTACTTTTTTTTTGCTTGTACAAAAATATACATATTTATTGGTTTAATATTTTTTCTTCTTTTTTTAAATTTATTTGTGATTATTTTTAGTAGGTTTAAAACATTTTTGAACTTTTTAAAAACTTTTTACTTGGTCCATGTAGGTGACTTCACTTTTCATTTTTCTGATCACTGGTCTCAATGTGTTGCAATACAGATACGAAATTCAGCCCTGGCATTTGAAATCACACAGGCCCATGCTATCCCCGTCCCTAAGCACCAGATTGGATATATTACTAATATTACCCTGGATGGAGGAAAGCAAATTTTACTACAAGACCAATATATCTAATGATACCTGTGACCTGCTGGGGTAATGACGGAGTCAGCAACTTTGTGCTCCATCACAACTCTTAACAGTATGGCTGTCTTGAGAACACTGATTCTGTTAACAATGTAGCAGCCAAGCAGCCCACGACCAGACAGGCACTTCTGGCATTTGCCAGAATTGCCAGATGGCCAGTCCGGCCCTGGACCTGATCCAATCAGGTACTGATGATGTCAACTGTCAGACGTCTTCTAGTGCATAGTGCGCAAGCTTAGCTTCTGGGCCCATGTCAGTTAAGAAGCTTAAAATGTATGGTAGCAAACAATGTACGGTGGTTCACTTAAAGAAAGCACAAAGACTACGCTTGCATTACTGTTTAGAACCTATGTAAGGAGTTTCATAATTTTGACAAAAAAGTGCCGTAGTCAGTGCAATTCTTGGATTTAAAATCATAGAAACCTCAATGTAACTTTGACGGACCCCAATATTAGTCCTTTTTTTATGGTTTGGATCTGTTTCGATCATTGATGGATCTTGCACATTATGGCTTCCGTTGTAAATTGAAGCCACCATGACAGTTAGAACTTGGCCTCAGACTATAAAATAGATTATGACGATTACCTGTCTTTATTTTTACTTATCCAGAAAAGATGTAATATAATTAACATTATGGATTGTTTTAGTTTTTTATGAGCAGTTTAGCTGATATATCTATAAATGGTGTATTTTTATATGGAGTCTTATACATTACTACCATAAAAGATTACCTGTATCTATTTTGGAATATATGCATATATGTATTTTATTTTAAACAGACCGGAATTCAAAACCCTGGTTTCTTCATTCCATTGCCTATCGTTATGCAAATAATGCAAGGAAGTGGTTTTGTTAGCTTTGTTAGCTTGTTTTAACACCTGCAAGTCCTTGAGGCACTGGAGAGGATTAGAAAAACAGTGTTGTATAGCAAAGCATGAAACTGAGATCTAGTATATCCTTGTAATTTGATGCCATGTATTTTGGCAATGGCTTTTACTGTTTTGAATTTTTTTATGCAATGTTCCTTAAAGTTTCACTTTACTGTACAGAAATATGAATTAGAATTTATGCCTTCTTTTGCCAAGAGAGTAATATGCTTTAGCAGCACTATCTTTGCATTAGTACCTAAATGCCTTTGTGTTTTTTGTGTATGTATATTTTTAAATCATCTGAAGTTTTTTTTCTTCCAAATATTAAGTTATCTCCGTCAATAGGATAGGGGAGGTGGTAGCTTGGGTCCACCCTTGACTTTTACCCTTCAGTGATCTTAAGAATGGGGCTCCACAGGGCCCTGTCTTGAATGGAAGTGCACATGGTTGAACACTGTTTAATTCATTGTCTATGGGACTCTCTGAGAAAAACTATTACAAGTTTCCAGCAGTCCAATTGACAATGAATGAAACAAATACTAAGTATAAGAATCACTGTTCTATTCAAGATGATATTCTGTGAACCCCTGTTCTCAGAATCACTTGAAGGATGGGATGTGACAGTCGGGAGAGGTTTAAAGGTAGCCAGGGCAATCTAGATTGTTTTGGTTCCCCAGTCTCCCGAAGCTATGTAATATTGGATGGCACTATACATAAGGTGGGATGCTTTGTAATAATGGGAGAGTGCTATACTTACTAAGGGAGGATAATAAGTAATAAGGGACAGTGCTATACTTCATAAGAGAGGACACTTTGCAATAAAGGGAAGATGTAATAAATCAGAGTGGATTCTATATAATAAGAGATGGTGCTTTACATAGTAAGGGAGAATACTATATAATAAGGTATTGCACTATACATAATAATGGGACTATGTAATAAGAGGACAGCATTACACATAAGGGAGGATACTATATAAAAAAGGGATGTTGCTGTACATAACAAGAAAGGGTACTATATAATAAGTAAGAACATTATGTAATAATAGGATGGAACTAAACATAAGGGTGAATGCTATGTAATAACAGGATAGTATGATTTAAAAAGAGAAAGCACAGTAGTTTGACAATAAATGGCTTCATCCAACGACTAACCATGAGTGGAGAAACAGTTTTGGTGTTATCATTCATATTCTCTGAAAAAAGGCCAAGAAAGCAAAAATTCTGCCGGGTACGTAAACTTTAGAGCACAACTATATATATATATATATATATATATATACAGTACAGACCAAAAGTTTGGACACACCTTCTCATTCAAAGATTTTTCTGTATTTTCATGACTATGAAAATTGTAGAATCACACTGAAGGCATCAAAACAATGAAGTAACACATGTGCAATTAGACAATACACTTTACAAAAAAGTGTGAAACAACTGAAAATATGTCTTATATTCTAGGTTCTTCAAAGTAGCCACCTTTTGCTTTGATTACTGCTTTGCGCGCAGAAAAGGTGAACAGATGGACTCTACATGCCTGGTTCCCACCGTGAAGCATGGAGGAGGAGGTGTGATGGTGTGGGGGTGCTTTGCTGGTGACACTGTTGGGGATTTATTCAAAATTGAAGGCATATTGAACCAGCATGGCTACCACAGAATCTTGCAGCGGCATGCTATTCCATCCGGTTTGCATTTAGTTGGACCATCATTTATTTTTCAACAGGACAATGACCCCAAACACAACTTCAGGCTATGTAAGGGCTATTTGACCAAGAAGGAGAGTGTTGGGGTGCTACGCCAGATGACCTGCCCTCCACAGTCACCAGACCTGAACCCAATCGAGATGGTTTGGGGTGAGCTGGACCGCTTACCGCTTCAATTTTGAATAAATCCCCAACAGTGTCACCAGCAAAGCACCCCCACACCATCACACCACCTCCTCCATGCTTCACGGTGGGAACCAGGCATGTAGAGTCCATCCATTCACCTTTTCTGCGTGCAAAGCAGTAATCAAAGCAAAAGGTGGCTACTTTGAAGAACCTAGAATATAAGACATATTTTCAGTTGTTTCACACTTTTTTGTAAAGTGTAATGTATAATTCCACATGTGTTAATTCATAGTTTTGATGCCTTCAGTGTGATTCTACAATTTTCATAGTCATGGAAATACAGAAAAATCTTAGAATGAGAAGGTGTGTCCAAACTTTTGGTCTGTACTGTATATATATATATAGATATACGCTGCTCAAAAAAATTAAGGGAATACTTAAACAACAGAATATAACTTCAAGTAAATCAAACTTCTGTGAAATCAAACTGTCCACTTAGGAAGCAACACTGATTGACAATCAATTTCATATGCTGTTGTGCAAATGGAATAGACAACAGATGGAAATTATTGACAATTATCAAGACACACTCAATAAAGGAGTGGTTCTGCAGGTGGGAACCACAGACCACATCTCACTACCAATGCTTTCTCGCTGATGTTTTGGTCACTTTTGAATGTTGGTTGTGCTTTCACACTCATGGCAGCATGAGATGTACTCTACAACCCACACAAGTGGCTCAGGTAGTGCAGCTCATCCAGGATGGCACATCAATGCAAGCTGTGGCAAGAAGGTTTGCTGTGTCTGTCAATGTAGTGTCCAGAGGCTGGAGGTGCTACCAGGAAACAGGCCAGTACACCAGGAGATGTGTAGGGGGCCGTAGGAGGGCAACAACCCAGCAGCAGGACCACTACTTCCACATTTGTTCAAGGAGGAATAGGAGGAGCACTGCCAGAGCCCTGCAAAATGTCCTCCTGCAGGCCACAAATGTGCATGTGTCTGCACAAATGGTTAGAAACCGACTCCATGAAGATGGTCTGAGTGCCTGACATCCACAGATGGGGTTGTGCTCACAGGCCAAGAACATGCAGGATGCTTGGCATTTGCAACAGAATACCAGGATTGGCAAATTCGCCACTGGCGCCCTCTGCTCTTCACAGATGAAAGCAGGTTCACACTGAGCACATGTGACAGACGTGACAGAGTCTGGAGACGCCGTGGAGAGCGATCTGCTGCCTGCAACATCCTTCAGCATGACCGGTTTGGCAGTGGGTCAGTAATGGTATGGGGTGGCATTTCTTTGGAGGCCCGCACAGCCCTCCATGTGCTCGCCAGAGGTAGCCTGACTGCCATTAGGTACCGAGATGAGATCCTCAGACCCCTTGTGAGACCATATGCTGGTGCGGTTGGCCCTGGGTTCCTCCTAAAGCAGGACAATCAGTGCCAGACCTCACGAGGCTGGAGTGTGTCAGCAGTTCCTGCAAGATAAAGGCATTGAATCTATGGACTGGCCCGCCCATTCCCCAGACCTGAATCTGATTGAGCACATCTGAGACATCATGTCTCGCTACATCCACCAATGTCACATTGCACCACAGGCTGTCCAGGAGTTGGCGGATGCTTTAGTCCAGATCTGGGAGGAGATCCCTCAGGAGACCATCCGCCGCCTCATCAGGAGCATGCCCAGGCGTTGTAGGGAGGTCACACAGGCACAGGGAGGTCATACAGGAATGTGGAGATCACACACACTACTGAGCATCATTTTGACTTGTTTTAAGGACATTACATTCCACTTTAATTCTGTGTGTGACTCCAAATCCAGGCCTCCATTGGTTAATAAATTTGATTTCATTGATGATTTTTGTGTGATTTAGTTGTCAGCACATTCATCTTTGTACAGAGCAAAGTATTCAATGAGAATATTTCATTCATTCAGATCTAGGATGTGTTATTTGAGTGTTCCCTTTATTTTTTTGAGCAGTGTTTATTATTATATATATATATATATATATATATATATATATATATATGACACTTGTTATATATATATATATGTACATATAAATATATATACAATTATTGCTGAAAGTGTTGGCACCCTTTAATTTGTTCGACAAAATTGAGTATATTTCTCCAAGGAAATTATTGCAATTACACAAGTTTTGTTATACACATGTTTATTTCCTTTGTGTGTATAGGAACAATACAAAAAAGAGAAAAGGCAAATTGAACATAATTTCACACTTAACCCTGAAAATGTGTGTGAACAGGTGCTTAACCTAGACCTAGAGTCACAAACTCATGCATACTCAAACAAAAAAGGAAGCACTCTGTAGTGCCATAGCTTGCAAACATAAGATATGAAAAATAAATTGCATCACTGCCTTAAAAATATGAAAAATTGAGAAAGCTTAGCGCATAAAACGGCCAATTTATGTGTACCTGGAAGCCACGGTGTCTCTTGTTTTCCAGGTCCTAACTAATGCCAATCCTCGCTTAGAAAAAAGTCTTATCTGTATGGGAACTTATGAAACCTCTCTTTAGACTTAAATCTACATCTCTGTGGAGGGGTAGTGAACCTAGTCTAAAGAGAGGTTTCAATTTTCTGGGCGGCTGCGGGCTGCTATTTTTAGGCTGGGGAGGCCTATATCCATAGCCCTTTACAAGCCTGATAATACCAGCCCCCAGCTGTGAGCTTTAGCAAGGCTGGTTGTCAAAATGGGGGGACCCCACGCCGTTTTTTTAATTATTTATTTAAATAATTAAAATATATGGCTTGGGGACCCCTCTATTCTCAATAACCAGCCTTGCTTTAGCTGACAGCTGAGGGTTGCACAGCGTGGGAAACACCGGCTTTTGTGTGGTGTATGTTCGGCTATATTCGGCGATTAAATTGGCGAATATTGCAAATTTGGCGATCGTGAGCTGAACCGAATATTGAAATATTTGCTCATCTCCACTCATCACTACTTATCACTACTCCCATTTTCTATGTTCTACAGGAGGACATCACACTTGGAATAAGGCCTTTCTATCTCTATATGTAATGATAGCTATGCGCTCTGACCTCCTGTCCCTAGGTTGTAAAACCTTAAAATGACCACTGGATCAACTTTTATAGCGACTGTAATAGTCCCCTTGATTGACTGCACTATAGAATGTGATATGATAGCTAAAAGGCATTAGGGGATGCACGCATGGCCACACCTGACATCATTATTATTATTATACATTTTATAGCGCCATTTATTCCATGGCGCTTGACATGTGAAAGGGGCAAATATAGTCAAGTATAATATACATGAGCAAAACAAGGCACACACAAGTACAGAAGGAGAAAGGACCCTGCACGCGAGGGCTCACAGTCTACAGGGGATGGGTGAGGATACACTAGTAGGCTCATCATGTGATCCTACTCTCTTTTTGATGCAATTTATAGCAATTTGTGAAATGGCACTGGACATTTTTTTTAGGTCATAAGCCCTAATTGAATCTGCAAATTTCATGAAAGGCTATTCTCAGAGGATAGATATGATTATCTGTTATTGCAAATTTTCGGAGCAGAGAGGACCTTTCATTGTATAAGTTTGCATTCTAACAATGATCTGAAAGCACAAAATCTGTTTATGTTATCAAATTCTTTGCTAATTCATTTGTTACTATATATTAGAATATTGAGAAAAATCAAGTGTTGTTTTTTTCTGATACAAATGCTGACTTCAGACATCTATTGATTAAGTAGTCATATGAGACAATTATTGCTGCTTGCAGACATCATCAGGGAGATATGCAGCTATAATTGAACTCCAGTTTCGATTTATTTGCATTTAGTCTGTTCCTAAGCGTCTCATAGTGGTGGCAAGAATGCAGATATTCATCATTTTCTTCTTTGCTTGGCAAGTTGAATGTCCACATCAAAATAATAATGCCCCAACAAATACAAAATACCAGCTTCACATAGGTGTCATACAAGTAAAATTTTCTATCCAATTTACAGTATAGCCATTAATCGGATGCTGATCATGGGTCTTGAATGAGATGGTGCTGTTGCTTCATGTCATTGTGGTCAAGATTTGCTGCTGTAATGCAAGTGCAAATGTACCCCTATATAACACTTATTTGACACTGGCAGCACACATATTATAATGTTAATTCGCACACAATAACATTAATATTATGTTAATAAATGAAGGATAAAACACTATATGATAATGAAGGATAAAACTATATGACTTGTATTGCTGCTGTATGTGTAGTTTTTTTTCACAGTCTTAGGCTGCTTTCACATTTGCGTCTGATTGAGCAGCGTTTCATCCGCAGCAATCCTTATGCATCATGTTTCCCTATCTTTAACATGGTGTACGCAGGAGCATGCGTTTGCATCAGTTTGCATGCCTCAGTATATGCATGCATTGTTTTTCGTTGTGCGGCGGGTTCCGGCAACATGTTGAATTTTGGGAAGAGGCAAAATCCGGCAAAATTGCGCAATCATGCGCATGCGGATGAAGTGTGTCAAATAAACGCATTGCTGTCTATGTAAATGCATGAGTACGCAAGAACATGCTTTCGTACATGCATTCTATACGCATGCGTTTTTTTAATGAGTTGGTCCAGGAATTGACTCAACCACCTGATAACTGATTGCACAACAACTTTGGGGGTCTAATTTCTCCTGTTACCATTGGGAAAAAGAAATTGGGGACTAAAAAATTATTTTTGTGGAAAAAAAAAGGATTTTTTATTTTCACGGCTCTGCATTATAAACTTCTGTGAAGAACTTGGAGATTCAAAGTGCTTGCCACACATCTAGAGGAGTTCCTTGGGGGATCTAGCTTCCAAAATGGGGTCACTTGGGGGGATTTCTACTGTTTAGGCACATCATAGGCTCTGCAAACGTAACATGAAGCCCGCAGACCATTCCATCAAGTCGGCATTTCAAAACGTCACTACTTCCCTTCCGAGCCCCGATGTGTGCCCATACAGTAGTTTACTCCCACATATTGGATATCAGTATACTCAGGACAAATTGGACAACAACTTTTGGGGTCTAATTTCTCCTGTTACCCTTGGGAAAATAAAAAAATTGGGGACAAAAAGATCATGCTTGTGGAAAAAATATGATTTTTTTATTTTCATGCCCGGGCGTTATAAACTTCTGTGTAGCCCTTGGGGGTTCAAAGTGCTCACCACACATCTAGATAAGTTCCTTGCAGGGTCTAGTTTCCAAAATGGGGTCACTTGTGGGGAGTTTCTTCTGTTTAGGCACATCAGGGGCTCTGCAAACGTAACATGACGCCCACAGACCATTCCATCAAAGTCGGCATTTCAAAACGTCACTACTTCCCTTCCGAGCCCCAACGTGTGCCCGAACAGTGGTCCCCCCCACATATGGGGTACCAGTGTACAGGGTCGGCGTCAGCACCCGGCATACCCGGGCAAGTGCCGGGGCCCTGAGCAGGCGGGGGGGGCCCACTTGCCGTCGGGCACACCGGCGCCCGTTAGCGGATGAGAGCGGTAAAAGTGCCGCCACTGGGCTCCCCCACGCTTGCTCAGGGCCCCGGCAGCTGCTGTCGCAATACTTACCTCTCCCCGTACCTCTGCTGCCGCAGCTCCGGGCTCCAGGGGGCGCCTGCAGGGCGCCTGCGCTTCCTCTCACAGCAGCGCCACTGAATGATGTCATCATTCAGCGGCCGGCTGTGGCAGAGAGAGCGCGGACGCCGGACAGGTGAGATGTGAGGTGTGTGTGTATAAGTGTGTGTGTGTATCAGTGTGTGTGTATGTAGTGCGGCGCTTTGTGTGTGTATGTGAGAGAGTGCTGTATGTGTGATGGTGGTGGGGGAAGCAGTGATGATGATGATGGGGAGGCGATGATGATGGGGAGGCGATGATGATGGGGAGGCAATGATGATGATGATGGGGAGGCGATGATGATGGGGAGGCAATGATGATGATGGGAGGAGATGATGATGGGGAGGCGATGATGATGGGGAGACGATGATGATGGGGAGGCGATGATGATGAGGAGGCGATGATGATGGGGAGGCGATGATGATGGGGAGGCAATGATGATGATGATGATGGGGAGACGATGATGATGGGGAGGCGATGATGATGGGGAGGCAATGATGATGGGGAGGCAATGATGATGGGGAGGCGATGATGATGGGGAGACAATGATGATGATAATGGGGAAGTAATGATGATGATGATGGGGAGTCTTTCTACAGCACCCTTTCCTGAGCCGTAACAGCGCAGAACACAGCACAGTGCAGAGGAGAGCTCAATATTTTGTATGGAGCATTATATGGGGACCAGTATCCTGTATAGAGCATTAATTGGGGTCCAATTTTCTTTATGGAGCATTATATTTGGCTCATAATACTGTATGGAGGACTATGTGGTGCCCATAATATTGTATGGAGGACTGTACTGTCCGGTCTGTACTGTGCGCTGTGAGTATTTGGCGGTTTCTGAGCTATTGTAGAATTTACAATAGATATCACTCATATTTCTCTGCAGTATCTGTGCATCATGAATCGTGGTCTGTGTTAAAGGGGCCCACTGAGACTCTTTCGCCCGGGGCCCATAAAAACCTGGAGCCCGCCCAGCCAATGTACTCAGGACAAACTGTACAACAACTTTTGGGGTCCAATTTCTCCTGTTACTCTTGTGAAAATAAAAAATTGTGGGTTAAAAAAAAATCAGTTTTTGAGGAAAAAAAAGATTTTTTATTTTCACGGCTCTGCATTATAAACTTCTGTGAAGCACGTGGGGGTTCAAGGTGCTCACCACACATCTGGATAAGTTCCTTGGGGTGTCTAGTTTCCAAAATGGGGTAACTTGTGGGGGTTTCTACTGTTTGGTCACATCAGGGGCTCTGCAAACGTAACAAGATGCCCGCAGACCATTCCATTAAGTCGGCATTTCAAAGCGTCACTACATCCCTTCCGAGCCCTGACGTGTGCCAAACAGTGGTTCCCCCCACATATGGGATACCAGCGTACTCAGCAAAAACTAGACAACAACTTTTGGGGTCCAATTTCTCCTGTAACCATTGTGAAAATAAAAAACGGGGCTAAAAAATGATTTTTTGAGAAAAAAAATGATTTTTTATTTTCACGGCTCTGCGTTATAAACTTCTGTGAAGCACCTGGAGGGTTCAAAGTGCTCACTGTGCATCTAGATAAGTTCCTTAGGGGGTCTAGTTTCCAAAATGGGTCATTTGTGGGGGAGCTCCAAAGCTTAGGCACACAGGGGGCGAAAAAATCATTTTTGTAAAAAAAAAAAGATTTTTTATTTTTACGGCTGTACGTTATAAACTTCTGTGAAGCACTTCGGGGTTCAAAGTGCTCACCACACATCTAGATAAGTTCCTTGTGGGGTCTATTTGCCAAAATGGGGTCACTTGTGGGGGGTTTCTACTGTTTAGGCACATCAGGGGCTCTGCAAACGCAATATGACGCCCACAGAACATTCCATCAAGTCTGCATTCCAAAATGGCGCTCCTTCCCTTCTGAGCTCTCCCATGCGCCAAAACAGTGGTTCCCCCCACATATGGGGTATTGGGGTACTCAGGACAAATTACACAACAACTTTTGTGGTCCAATTTCTTCTGTTACCCTTGTGAAAATAAAAAATAGCGGGCTAAAAAAATCATTTTTGAGGAAAAAAATGATTTTTTTATTTTTACTGCTCTGCGAAGCACTTGGGGGTTCAGAGTGCTCACAACACATCTAGATAAGTTCCATATAGGGTATAGTTTCCAAAATGGTGTCACATATGGGTTTTTTTCACTGCACACAGGGGCTCTCCAAACGCGTCATGGTGTCCGCTAACGATTAGAGCTAATTTTCCATTCAAAAGTCAAATGGCGCTCCTTCCCTTCTGGGCCCTACCGTGCGCCCAAACAGTGGTTTATGACCACATATGAGGTATCTGTGTACTCAGGGTAAATTGACCAACAAATTTTAGGATCCATTTTATCCTGTTGCCCATGTAAAAATGAAAAAACTGAAGCTAAAAGAAAATTTTTGAGAAAAAAAAGTACTTTCTTTTTTTAAGGATCAATTTGTGAAGCACCTGGGGGTTCAAAGTGCTCACTATGCATCTAAATAAATTCCTTGGGGGGTCTAGTTTCCAAAATGGGGTCACTTGTGGAGGAGCTCCAATGTTTAGGCACACAGGGACTCTCCAAATGCGACATGGTAACCGCTAAATATTCCAGCTTATTTTCCATTCAAAAAGTCAAATGGCGCTCCTTCCCTTCTGAGCCCTGCCGTGCGCCCAAACAGTGGTTTATGACCACATTTGAGGTATCTATGTACTCAGGAGAAATTGCCCAACAAATTTTGGGATCCATTTTATCCTGTTGCCCATGTAAAAATGAAAAAATTGATGCTAAAAGAAAATTTTTGTTGGAAAAATTAAAATGTCCATTTTTTCCTTCCACGTTGCTTTAGTGCCTGTGAAGCACCTGAAGGGTTAATAATCTTCTTGAATATAGTTTTGAGTAGCTTGAGGGGTGCAGTTTTTAGAATGGTGTCACTTTTGGGTATTTTCTGCCATATGGACCCCTCAAAGTGACTTCAAATGTGAGGTGGTCCCTTATATAAATGGTTTTGTAAATTTTGTTGTAAAAATGAGAAATCACTGGTCAACTTTTAACCCTTATAACTTCCTAACAAAAAAAATTTGTTTCCAAAATTCTGCTGATGTAAAGTAGACATGTGGGAAATGTTATTTATTAACTATTTTGTGTCACATAACTCTCTGGCTTAACAGAATAAAAATTCAAAATTTGAAAATTGCGAAATTTTCAAAATTTTTCGCCAAATTTCCATTTTTTTCACAAATAAATGCAAAAATCATCTACCTAAATTTACCACTAACATGAAGCCCAATATGTCACGAAAAACCAATCTCAGAATCGCTAGGATCTGTTGAAGCGTTCCTGAGTTTTTACCTCATAAAGGGACACTGGTCAGAATTGCAAAAAATGGCAAGGTCTTTAAGGTCAAAATAGGCTGGGTCATGAAGGGGTTAATAGACTGGCGAGATTTTTTTTTCTGCAATTGAGAGGAGCGTGTCAGAAAACCTTACGCCTCAACTCCAGCTGAACATCATGCAGGCCTACCAGGTTGCTTATACCCACGCATTACAGTAACAGCAGCAGCAGCAGTCCCAGCAGCAGTCACAATCCTACAATCAGCAGGTCGGAGGATACTACCAGCAGCCCATCTACTATCCAGCTCCCACAGCACCGAACTATCCGCCACCACCACCGCCTCCAGTTCACCGAGTGACCATGCTGCCAAGTGTATCAACCCTGCAGCTGGCAGCACTGGTGGACAAAGTAAGAAAAGGGCCCCTGTGCAAGAACAATACATGGGCCCTTTGCAGCCCAAGATCTCCTAAAAATGCAAAATTGCACCTGCTTTGGAGGTATAAATGGGCCCCCTCACACCTTGGGCCCCTCTGCGGCTGCACAGGTTGCACCAATGATATGTCCGCCTCTGGCTGGCAGCATCTACCATGCTCCAGAGTCCAGCACCTTTCCAACTAGCAGTATCCACAGTGCTGCCCAGTCCACCACCCCTGCCCAGTACACCACCCCTGCCCACTACAGCACCCCTGCCCAGTCCAGAACCCCTACCCATTCCAGCAACTCTGCCCACTACAGCACCACTGCAGCCAGCAGTATTCACAATGCGGCCCAGTCCAGCACCATGCCAGAAGACTGCTACAGAGCCCTGCACTCCCACTCGACCAAGAAAAGCGAGGTCCAAAAAAAAACATCTTGGCCTCAGGACCAAAACCAGGAGCCAAAAAAATCTGCCCTCCTTGAACCTACCACCTCCACCCTCACCTACCAATTTGTCACTACCTTGTGTCTCTGTCTGTTCCTTCCAGTTTGTCTATCGATTCCCATGATTCCACTTTGTCATCTATCCCCAATGTCTCCACTGCCATCCCTGATCCAATCCTTCAATTTGTTGCCCCTTCCCCTGTAGATCCTTCCCCTGTAACCTCTTCCTCCTCAACTACCACCCAATCCTCACATCTCCACACCCCAAGGTCCTCCCCATTTCACACTCATGTAAACCCCAAAGAAAAAAAGAAATCACCCCAACCTTAACCCTTTTTTTGTAATTAAAAGTTGCATTTTGTTAGCACTATATCTTGTGATTTTTTTATGTTAATGCGCCGCCACCGACACAAACACAATTAATGTTAAAGGTAAGGTACGACACAAACACACTTTATTTTAGAGGGAATGTAGTTTATATTTAACTCAGCAAACATTAGGGTTAAATTACATTACATGTACATGGTAACATCACAGGTACATTTAAACATAACAGGTATATATTTTTTGACATTACAGGTTTGTTTTAAACATAACAGGTACCTTAGCGGCTTAAATCATTTCGTCTTGCCATACCACTCGTCCATTATCTGAAACAAAGTAAGCGGCAAACTTATCCCTTATCTGTGCAACTTCCACTGTGGTTCTCACAGGATGAAATTGGTAATCATGCAATATAACAGGTTCCTCAGGTTGTAAGCTTGGTCTCTCTTTTACCAGGATGTAGTTGTGCAGAACAACACATGCTTTCACAACCTCATCAATAGTGTCAATTTTTAGATTAATGGATGTGCATAAAAATGCGCCATTTCGATACCAGCAATCCAAATGCACACTCCACGGTTCTTCGTGCCCTTGTCAGTCTCCAGTTGAATATTTTTTTTGTGTGATTTAAGTTCCGACTTGAGTATAGTTTAATGAGGTTGGCACCAACAACAACAAAAGGCAGTGGCGGTCCATCAGTGTTGGGCAGAGGTCGTGGAGGCGGAAAATTAAAATCATTCCCATACAGACGTTGGCCCATGTATGAGTTTTTGAACGTCTGCGAGTCATTGCCTCTTTCAAATGAGCCAATGTCCATGGCAACGAATCTACAATCAGCATCTGCAATAGCCATTAGAACAATGGAAAAATATTTTTTATAATTTAAGTACTCTGTTCCACTTCCAGATAGTTTCATAATACTAATCTGTTTGCTGTCCACAGCCCCCACACAGTTAGGAAAATTGCAAATTTTCAGGAATTTGAAGCATTTTCAATCCAGAGTTTACTTGTGGGTTGGGGAGGAATTCTTGCTGCAGAATGCCAACTAATGCACGACAAGTGTCTACAATAATCCCAGAAAGGGTGAATACTCCAATCCTGAATTGGAAATTTAACGAGGACAATGTCTCTCCAGTAGCTTGGAATCTACGGAAAAGAAAATGAAAAACAAAAATCAGTACATTGCTTAGGTTTAAGATAGGGTAGGGTTAGGGTTATTTGTGACAGGAGTTTCTTTTTCAACACTACGTATCTCAGGGTGACCAAGAGACATTCCTCAGCAGGAATTGCTCGACGGAGCTGTGTGTCCTGCCTGGCAATGGATTCTTGGACACGTAGCAGCAAGTTATTGAAGCTCTCTTGCGACATCCTCGTGTAGTCAAAAAACTTCTCCGGATTTTGCTGCAGCTCGGTGTACAAAGAGTGGTAGGCTCCATGGCTCTCTCGGAGTTCAAGGATGGAATGTTGCCAATAGCAAAGACGACGTCTTCTCAGTCTTTTTCTTCTTCTGTGTTCTTGACAAGCAAAAGCAAAGGCAGCATCCAGCTTCAATTGTAAATCCAGATCTTCTAGGAAGCTGTCCAGGTCAAGATCCATCTTGTAGCAAGATACAGCAGCCAAAGATGAGGATTTCCTCAGTGCAGTGTGTCTATATATATAGAAATCCCATGAGACATGCCTACTGGGTGTCTAATGTCAAGGAAAAGCTACTGGAAAAAATTGGAAATTTATAACGCATGCGCATAAAAAACACAAACACATGTAAAAACGCATACACACGCATGTAAACGCTGTGTTTTTTTGCCATGATGCGTAAGATGATGCAGCAAAAAACGCTGCATTTACATGCTTTTGCATGCGTTTTTACATGCGTTTGAGAATGCGAATGATGCGCTGAGGAATCAAATGCAAATGTGAACCTAGCCTTAAACCGCACAAAATACATTTTGTTTACTGACTAAAAAAGTATGACGTAAGCCACTAACAAGTACCATCAATGTGCATGGTTCAAATGTACTATAGAAAATATAGTATCTAAATAGATATTTGCAATCAAAATTAATGAACCAACATTGCAAATTTAAGTTTATTAGCAAAATTTACAAATTTTCTGCTGTTTGCAATAAACCAATGAAACAACAATAATTTAAGTAGCTGAAAACAAATAATATATCAAGTGGATTATACATATTCAGCACAAAGTGCCACTTTTAATAACTTCTGCAGTCTCAGAATTAGGACGGAGTCACACTAGCGTTGAATAAAGACGAGTGCTATGCGAGAAAACATCGCGAAGCATTTGGACCATTGTTAATCTATGGGGCAGCTCCCATCACCGTTTTTTTTCTTCGGGTGTATTCTGCGTGTGAGAGAAATCGCAGCATGCTGTGATTGTAAGCGTATATCGGCCGTGTCTCGCCAATGCAAGTCTTTGGTTGCGAGAAAACATCTGACACCACACGGACCATCTGTCCAGCTTGCGAGAAATACGCACAAGTTTTCCTCATTTCAGCCCATTGAGCCATTAAATTCAATGAGGAAAATCAGTGAGAAATGTAAAGCCATACGCATGTCATACGAATGTCATACGGATGTCATACGGATATATAGGTGCGAGAAAATCGCATCATCGCAAAATGTTACCCATAACATAATGCATTGCACATGGATGACCATACAGAGAACACTTGCGCGACTCTCAGCAGGGACACTCGGACCGATTTTTCATACGTTAAGTGTGACCCCGGCCTTATTCGACCTCTTCATGACAAACTTCTTCAGTACCTAACAGAGCATTTTTTGGCTGTTATGACCTTATGTATAAGCAAAAACCAGCTTCAGGCCAGTCTCATACGTCCAGATATTTCCGGTAAGTGCAGAAACGGTCCCAGAGCTATCCGTGTCCGTGTGTCCGGGTGAGCACGTAGGCCATACGTGTGTCATCCGTGTGCTGTCCGTGTGTCTGTGTTTATCGTCCATGTGCTGTCCGTGTGCTGTCTGTATCACACACAAAGGTTTTGAGCTCCATATGGGGGGTTAAGGCATTAATTAAAGGCTTGGAACATGCAAAGTGTGATCCATTAGTGATTATGTGTTAAAACAGTTCCGAAAAAGTTATTGCTGATGACATATCATCTTTGGGGTGTGTGTTAGGACTCCTTTGGTGTCACAAATATGTATAGTGACAATGAGGTGTTGTTGTGGTTGGCATGGCTTGTGTCACGTCGGTTTGGGGTTCGCCACCATTTGCTTGATGAGGAATCACGGCTGCAAAAGAGGCTATGGGTTCACCCTCTACTCTTGCTACGTGGGGCATATGGTCATTTTTCTAAATTGTACAATGAACTTCGCAGATACCCGGTGAAGTTTGTTGCATTTTTACGTCTTTCCATTCCCGGCTTTGACAACATACTTCATGTTTTGCGGCCTTACCTTCTCAGACAAGACACCTGCATGCAACTAAGCATTTCTCCGGAGGAGCGTTTGCTAGTAACCGTGAGGTAATTTTTTTGTGCTAAACATGATAATGTGACCAATAAATTGACAAACCATCATTGTAAGTGGTTACATGTCTAGTGAGTAGTGTTGAGCGATACTTTCCGATATCGGGAAATATCGGATCGGATTGGATCGGACCGATCCCCAAAAAGTATTGGATATCGCCGATTCCGATACCGGAAACCAATTCAAGTCAATGTTACAGAAATATCGGAATTAAAATAAACCCTTTCTTTCCTTGTAGGTTAATTCTATATGAAGGGAAACAACTAAGAATAATGTAGAATGTATTAGGGGAGGTGGAGGAGACATTAAAGGCATAGAGGTTTAGCCCAATCAAATGGAATAGCAGGAATAAAAAAAAAATTTAAGACGTTCGGAGTTACAAAGATCTTGACTATGTTAACCTTTTTTATATTTTGTCAGATATGTATGTTTCACTACTTCCATGCTCTTCTCCTTCTTTTTTACTTCTCCCACAACTTCTCCTTCATGATCCTCAGCAGCAGCATCTTTTTCATCAACTTCCTCTTCACTTTATTTATCTTCTTCTTCTTCACCTTCTTCCTATTATTCTTTTTTTTACATTCTTCATATTCTTCTTATTCAACTATTATTCTTCTTCATATTCTACTTCTTCATCTTCTTCCTATTCATCTTCTTCATCATATTCTTATTTGTGACAGGCATTCCTGTAGTTGTTAGCTCTAAAAGTTTGAAGATTACACCTTCCGTTCTGCCTGTCACAAAAGATTTACAACAGGATTTGTCCGCGTTCAGTTTGGCCTGCAGCAGCAGGCATTTTCCAGGTGCACCACGAGGAGGAACGGACTCACCCCCATACACTGCTTTGGTCTTCTTTGGGGTGGTCTTCAGGCTCGTCGTCTTCATGGTCATCGTCCTTGGGGTCGTCGTCTTCTTCGGGGTGGTCTTCAGGGTCGTCGTCTTCAGGGTCGTCGTCTTCGGGGTCGTCGTCTTCTCCGGGGTGGTCTTTAGGGTCATCGTCTTCAGGGTCGTCGTCTTCAGGGTCGTCGTAAAGGAGATCCAGAGTGATTAAAAAACCATTTCAAAAAGCTTGAACTTGGAAATGTAGCAAAAGGTACAAGAAGGCTGAGGAACTGCCGAGAACCAGCTGACTGTACTGGTACCCGGATGGGTAGCAGAAGGAACAAGAGCCAATGGCACTACTGAAGACCAGCTGATGGTACTGGGACACGGTTACTAAGCAGGAGGAACCTGTGCTACAAAGCACTATCAAGGACCAGCAGACGTTGCTGGAACTTGGATACCGAGATGGAGGCACCTAAGCCAAAGGCACTGTCGAGAACCAGCTGATGGTACTGGTACCTGGATGGGTAGCAGAAGCTACAAGAGCCAATGGAACTACCAAGGACCAGCTGACGGTGCTGGAACCCGGAGGGGCAGCAGAAGGAACAAGAGCCAATGGCACTACCGAGGACCAGCTGACGGTACTGGAACCCCGTTACTAAGCAGGAGGTACCTGCGCTAGAAAGCACTACCAAGGACCAGCAGACGTTGCTGGAACTTGGATACCGAGAAGGAGGCTCCTAAGCCAAAGGCACTGCCGAGAACCAGTTGACGGTACTGGAACCCGGATGGGTATCAGAAGGTACCCATGAAAAACAAAGTTGCAAGGCCGCGAGCCGGCCGCAGTTACCGAAACCCACAGTCCTACAGGGGGTGCTTGTCCTATTGGCACTACGGAAACAGCTTTTATTGCCAGATCCCTCAGCCCACATAGGAAGCACCTAAACTGCAGGCACCATAGAGTCGGCTAACCCGACCGCAACATGACAGGACAATCTATTGGAGGCAAAGTGACATTGACACTACCCGGAAACAGCTGGCGTGCTGGAACCAGGCTGGACAGGAGGGAGTACCCGTGCCAAAGACACTTCTGAGCAGCAACTGGCGGTGTTGGAACCCAGGGATTACAGTAGAAACAGAGTGTAGCCAGAGGCCTAATTGGAGCAAGTTTAAAATCTGTGGTTGTGTGAGTGTGGACAGAGCAGGAAAAATTTCCGGACACACAGCTGGGGTTCAGTTGACATTACAGAACCCCAATAACACTGGAGCATATGTTGACTGTGCAGACGGCACTTCTGAGCAGCAACTGGCGGTGTTGGAGCCCAGGGATTACAGTAGAAACAGAGTGTAGCCAGAGGCCTAATTGGAGCAAGTTTAAAATCTGTAGTTGTGTGAGTGTGGACAGAGCAGGAGAAATTGCCGGACACACAGCTGGGGATCAGCTGACATTACTGAACCCCAATAACACTGGAGCATATGTTGACTGTGCAGACGGCACTTCTGAGCAGCAACTGGCAGTGTTGGAGCCCAGGGATTACAGTAGAAACAGAGTGTAGCAGAGGCCTAATTGGAGTAAGTGTCAGGAAGCGAACCCAGTACCTCTTGTCCACTGGCCAGCAGCTCTACCATCTGAGCTATTCTGCTGGCTGCAAAGTTCCTTGCTGAACCCAGATACCATTGACTTTTCTTCCTGATTGGCTACACCTAGTGCTCTTTTGATTGGGCCTCTGATTGCCAATTACACACCCTATATAAACCTGGCCCTGTGGGTGTGTCATTGCGAGATTATTGAGCTCCAAGCCTTTAGTCAAGCGTTTCCTGCTGATCCATTGCTACAAACACTGCTCTCCTGTGAACCGACCTCGGCCTGCCTTCTGACTACGCTCTCCGCCTGATCCATTGCTACAAACACTGCTCTCCTGTGAACCGACCTCGGCCTGCCTTCTGACTACGCTCTCCGCCTGATCCATTGCTACAAACACTGCTCTCCTGTGTACCGACCTCCGGCTGCCACCTGACTACGTTATCTGCCTGCTCCTCTGTTACCGAACTGCCTTTCCTGTGTACCGACCTCCGGCTGCCACCTGACTACGTTATCCGCCTGATCCATTGCTACAAACACTGCTTTCCTGTGTACCGACCTCCGGCTGCCACCTGACTACGTTATCTACCTGCCTCTGCTTCCCCTAGTGTTTGCAGTAACATCAGCTCCAACCCAGACGGGATCTTGACAGAATAATCTCGCGCCAAAATGGAGTCCGCTGTGAACACCCTGAGACGGCAAGTTACGGAGCTTCAAAGTTTTTGTACGGACTCTCAAGGAAAATATGCCAAGTTACAAACTGATTTCACGGCGATACAACAGGAAGTAATTGAGCTACAAAAACAACTTCTGGACGTGCGCAATTCAGGGTCCGAATCAAACGCGCGGCTGCCGCTGCCTGCAAAGTTCAGTGGGGATCGCAAGCAGTACCGAGGATTCCTCAATCAATGCCGCATATACTTCCAGATGCAACCTGCTCCCTTTACCAGTGAGAGGAAGAAAGTTTTTTTCATGATAAATCTCCTGACGGATGAAGCTCTTGCTTGGGCTTCACCTTATGTAGAAAAGGACTATGACCTCCTTAATGACCTGGAAGCCTTCACCGCAGCTATGAATCAAGTTTTTGATGACCCAAACCGCTGTGCCACAGCAGAAACCAAATTACATAATTTGCGCCAAGGACGTCGCTCTGTTGCGGAATACACATCGGAGTTCCGTCGCTGGGTGGCCGACACCACCTGGAATCCAGCGGCCCAGAGAAGTCAATTTCGACGAGGGTTATCAGAACCAGTGAAAGACGAGCTTGCCAGGGTTGAGACCCCTGACCAGTTGGAGGACTTTATTCAACTATGTATCCGGATTGACCAGAGACTTACTGAAAGGAGAAAGGAGAGACTGCGAGCACTTGGGAATAGCCCTGGCTTCTCATTTTCAGCATCGGACCACCAAGAAAAGACGCAAGGCGTGTCTGAACCGATGCAGATCGACGTCATCCGAAGACCACTCTCTGCACAGGAGAAGGAGAGGCGACGTGCAGAACATCTCTGTCTCTATTGTGGGGACCCTGGACACTATGCCATCAACTGTCCTAACAAAAGGACTATAGCCTTTACCAACAACAGGTCTGCCAGCAATATGGACCTTTCTCAGCAGTCGGATTCCATCTTGCAGACTATCTCATCAGTAACGCCAGAAATAGACAAAATACATACTACATCATCTCATTTTGTAATCCCCATTCAGGTTGTAATGGGCATCCAAAAAATACAATGCTCTGCCCTGTTGGATTCGGGAGCAGGAGGGAATTTTATGGACTTAAAATTTACACGTGATAATAATATTTCCAGTAGGACCAAATCCACACCAATTGAAATGGAAACTGTGGATGGATCACCCTTGTCTTCTGGACCTGTCACGCATGAGACAATCGAACTGGAGATTTGTATCGAACCGGATCATCATGAAGCTGTCAGTTTCCACCTTATCTCATCTCCGAAATTTCCGGTTATTCTAGGGATCCCCTGGTTTTCAGTCCATAACCCTTCTATCAACTGGGCATCAAGGACCATCACCTTTCCATCTGACTACTGTAAGAATAATTGTCATAAGGAACCCCCTGTTCTCCAACAAGTCCAAATCTCTGAGATTTCGCATGAGAAGGAAGAGAAACTACCACCTCAATATCAGCAGTTCTCTGATGTCTGCAGTAAGAAGAAAGCAGATCAATTACCTCCTCACCGTCCTTACGACTGTCCCATTGAATTGCTGCCAGGAGCAACCATTCCATTTGGACGGATTTACAATCTTTCCGAACCTGAATTGAAGGTATTAAGAAAGTTCCTGGATGAAAATTTAGAGAAAGGCTTTATTCGACCTTCCACATCTCCAGCTGGGGCACCCCTGTTCTTTGTTGAAAAGAAAGACTCCACTCTGCGGCCATGTATTGACTACAGAGAGATGAATAATATCACTGTCAAGAATCGCTACCCGCTACCCTTGATTCCTGAACTATTTGAGAGACTCCGTTCTGCGAAAATCTTTACGAAGCTGGATCTTAGAGGGGCTTACAACCTCATACGGATTCGCCCAGGAGATGAGTGGAAGACCGCCTTCAGAACGAGATATGGACATTTTGAATCTCTGGTTATGACCTTTGGTCTTAGCAATGCCCCAGCCACCTTTCAACATTTTATTAATGATGTATTTCGAGATTTCTTGGACCAATTCGTTGTGGCTTATCTCGATGACATTCTTATATTTTCAGACACCTTGGAAGAGCATCGCAGGCACGTCCAGTTAGTCTTGGAACGACTACAGGAGAACCATCTTTACATTAAACTTGAAAAATGTGAGTTTGAACAAACCAGTATCCAATTTCTGGGATATATCATCTCCCCAGAAGGTCTGAGCATGGATCCCGGCAAAATCAATGCTGTAGTGGACTGGCCTGTTCCAAGAAATTTAAAAGACGTCCAGCGTTTCATAGGATTTGCAAATTTTTACCGAAAATTTATAAAGAACTTTTCACGGATCATACTACCAATTACTACACTAACAAAAAAGACCAAAGCATTTTTCTGGTCTCCGGAGGCACAGGAGGCTTTTGACAAATTGAAAACTCTTTTTACGTCTGCTCCATTGTTAGTACACCCAAATCCTGAATTGCCATTTACTGTCGAAGTGGACGCCTCGGACTCTGCAGTGGGAGCCATTCTGTCTCAGCGAGTTGGGGACAAAATGCAACTTCACCCATGTGCGTTTCTTTCCCACACCATGTCATCTGCAGAAAAGAACTACGACATCGGTAATAAAGAACTGTTAGCCATTAAAGTTGCCTTCTCCGAATGGAGACATCTTTTGGAAGGTGCCAATCACCCTGTGACTGTCCTCACGGACCACAAGAATCTTGAATTCCTCCGTACAGCAAAAAGATTGTCTGCAAGACAAGCACGATGGGCCTTATTTTTCTCAAGATTCAATTTTATAATTTCTTACCGGCCTGGTTCAAGAAATGGCAAGGCTGACGCCCTGTCCAGGATGTGTTCGGAACCTCAGGAGAGGTCTAGTAATGACGATACAATTCTAGGCCCTAAAAATTTTTTGGGAATATTGCACTCTAGAGGACTATGTAATAGAATTAAAGATGGATATCAAGAGGACTCTTTCCTTAACCATCCTTCGGAAGACGTCGATCTTTCATTCAAAGAGGGGTTTTGGATGCAGAAACACAAAATATATGTACCTGAATCTTCTCGCCTTGAAGTCCTCAAAAGTGTCCATGATTCTAAACTGGCAGGACATCCTGGATTTGCAAAAACACAAGACTTACTACTTCGTTTCTTTTGGTGGCCTAATTGTAGGAAGGACGTGAGGAAATATGTTTCAACCTGTTTAACATGCGCACGAAACAAGACCCCACGATCGTCTCCTCTAGGACTCTTGCAACCACTTCCAGTTCCATCCAGGCCTTGGGGATCTATTTCCATGGATTTTATTGTGGAACTACCCCCTTCCAAACAGATGACCGTCATCCTTGTCATAGTGGACCGACTCACAAAATGGCCCACTTTATTCCAACTGAAGGAATTCCTACTGCTGAAAAAACTGCAGAACTGATAATCAAAGAGGTATTCAGGTTACATGGAATTCCTGACAGCGTGGTGTCTGACAGAGGCGTTCAGTTTACGTCAAAATTTTGGAAGAGTTTCTGTACAGCCTTGGGAGTCACGGTGAATCTTTCTACCGCTTTCCATCCTCAGTCCAATGGCCAGACGGAGAGAACGAACCAGACTTTGGAGCAATACCTCCGTTGCTTCATTTCCTATCTTCAGGATGACTGGGTGGACTATTTACCAACAGCAGAGTTTTCCTACAACAACTCCATACATAGCGCTACATCTCAAACCCCATTTTTTGCTAATTATGGAGTACATCCAGTATTTATCCCTAATCTGCCAGTGAACACTCCCATTCCTGCTGTAAATGACAGGCTTGCAAAATTACAGGAATCCCAGAAGGAATTATCAGAGATATTACTCAAGACCCAGGAAGTATATAAGGAAGCAGCAGATAAACATCGGAGAGTGCCCCCTGCTCTTCAGGTTGGAGACAAAGTTTGGCTGTCCACTAAAAACCTTAAGACACATGTGCCATCCTCCAAATTGGGTCAGAAATTCATTGGACCTTTTCAAATTTCTGCAAAAATTAACCAGGTTGCTTTTCGTTTGGAACTTCCCAACAATCTAAAGATTCATCCAGTGTTTCACATATCCTTGCTCAAACCCTTCTGTGAAAACCCGTTTCCAGGAAGAATTCAGCCACCTCCTCCACCAGAAAGGATCCGTGGTGAAGAAGAATACATTGTGGATAAGATTCTGGACTCCCGAAAATTCAGAGGTAAACTGCAGTATCTGGTGCAGTGGAAGGGTTACGGACCAGAGGAAAATTCATGGGAACCAAGGGACAACGTCCATGCTCCTAGACTAACAAGAGCCTTTCATCAGAGGTACCCGGATAAGCCAGCTCCTGAGATGTCCAGAGGCCATCCTGGAAGGAGGGGAGTACTGTCAGGAGTCGAACCCAGTACCTCTTGTCCACTGGCCAGCAGCTCTACCATCTGAGCTATTCTGCTGGCTGCAAAGTTCCTTGCTGAACCCAGATACCATTGACTTTTCTTCCTGATTGGCTACACCTAGTGCTCTTTTGATTGGGCCTCTGATTGCCAATTACACACCCTATATAAACCTGGCCCTGTGGGTGTGTCATTGTGAGATTATTGAGCTCCAAGCCTTTAGTCAAGCGTTTCCTGCTGATCCATTGCTACAAACACTGCTCTCCTGTGAACCGACCTCGGCCTGCCTTCTGACTACGCTCTCCGCCTGATCCATTGCTACAAACACTGCTCTCCTGTGAACCGACCTCGGCCTGCCTTCTGACTACGCTCTCCGCCTGATCCATTGCTACAAACACTGCTCTCCTGTGTACCGACCTCCGGCTGCCACCTGACTACGTTATCTGCCTGCTCCTCTGTTACCGAACTGCCTTTCCTGTGTACCGACCTCCGGCTGCCACCTGACTACGTTATCCGCCTGATCCATTGCTACAAACACTGCTTTCCTGTGTACCGACCTCCGGCTGCCACCTGACTACGTTATCTACCTGCCTCTGCTTCCCCTAGTGTTTGCAGTAACATCGGCTCCAACCCAGACGGGATCTTGACAGTAAGTTTAAAATCTGTAGTTGTGTGAGTGTGGACAGAGCAGGAGAAATTGCCGAACACACAGCTGGGGATCAGCTGACATTACTGAACCCCAATAACACAGGTGTTAGGATTTGAACCTGTGAACTATGGCTTGTTAGTCTGTTCCTTTGCTGTGGAGCTATTCGGAACTTGAATAACTTCGGCCTGAAACCATATGAACTTCTTCTGGGATAAAGATCATCACCTGCCCTGCTGATTGTTCCCGCCCTGATTGAGACTGATTGGATAGAGATCATCACCTGCCCTGCTGATTGTTCTTGCCCTGATTAAGACTGATTGGACCTGCTATATATACCTGGCCCTGTGCAGATTCCTGTTGCTGAGTATATTGTGGTGCTCAGTCTAACTGAGTGAAGCATTATCTGAGCTCCTGATCTGGAAGGTGTTTTGCTGGCGCCTTCCTGTCTCTTGTGGAAACCCTGCTGTTCCTACCTCGAACTGCTATCACCTAAAATGACTTGGTGCTTGTGTGTGATCTCGGCCGGCCCGTGCTCGGGCGGACTCCGGCATCTGCCGACATAATGAACTACCACCGCGATATACTGCACCTCCAGAAACCTTTCCACTGTCCGGTCATCTGCACACTTCTGCTCCGGCCACTGACCTCCAGTCCAGCATCGCCAATAACGTGACAACAGGAGCTAGTGTTTTTCTCTGTGCAGATGGCACTTTTAAGCAGCAACTGGTAGTGTTGGAGCCCAGGGTCAATCAGGGTGTAGGCTGAGGCCTAATTGGAGCAAGTTTAATATCTGATGTTGTGTGAATGTGGAGGGACCAGGAGACATTGCCGGACACACAGCAGGGGAGCAGCTGACATTACTGAACCCCACTAACACAGGAGCTAGAGTTTTTCTCTGTGCAGACGGCACTTTTGAGCAGCAACTGGCAGTGTTGGAGCCCAGGGATTACAGTTCAGGTGGTAGAAACATGAACACAACAGGAGATCTGTATACTGTTGCCAACCAATTATTTAATCTGGAAGAGGACAGGCCTTGTTCATTTTCAGAAAAGTAAGCCGGTCAAAGCTATCGGCGGATAGTCGCATGCGACGGTCTGTTAGTACACCACCTGTGGCACTAAAGACGCGTTCCGATAATACACTGGCAGCAGGGCAAGCCAGCACCTCCAATGCATACTGGCTAAGCTCTAGCCATGTATCCAGCTTAGAGACCCAAAACTTGAAGGGGGAAGAGCCGTCTGCGAGTACACTGAGAGGGCAAGACATGTAGTCTGTCACCATCTGACGGAAACGTTGCCTCCTGCTGACTGGAGCCGTCTGTGATGGTGTTGACATTTGTGGCGGGGACACAAAACTTTGCCACATTTTGGCCATACTGGTCTTGCCTTGTGCAGAGGGGCTGCTTCTGCTGCCTCTTTGTGCAGAGCTTCCTCCACTGCCTCGATGCACAAAGCTGCTTTGTAAAGCACTAGCATCACTGCTCTCGGGTGGAATGGAGAACATGATGGAATGCACCAGTGTGTCTTGGTACTCGCGCATTTTACGCTTCCGGTTCAACGGTGTTATGAGGCTTTGTAAGTTGTCACGGTAGCGAGGATCTAGGAGGGTGTAAACCCAATAATCAGCCGTGTTGAGAATGTGGGTGATGCGGCGGTCGTTTCTCAGACACTGCAGCATGAAATCAACCATGTGCTGCAGACTCCCAACTGGCCAAGAAACGCTGTCCCCTGCTTGAGGCGTCATCTCTGCCTGCTCTGCATCACCCCACCCTCGCTCTACATACTGACTACTAGAGCATTGTGTACCTCCCTACTCTGGACAGATGTCTTCCTCCTCCATTGACTCCTCCTCATCCTCCTCACAAAGTGTCCCCTGCCTAGGTCTTTGTGAGGAACCACGTTGCGCAGACTGTCCAGAAGCAGATGGCATTTGTGACTCCTCATTCTCCACCTCTTCCAAAACCTCCTCCCTTAGTGTTTGCAGTGTTTTTTGCAGCAGGCAGATAAGGAATCATCGAAGGCACGCAACACGTGGCAGATGTCCTTCATAGAGGCCCACTCAGTGGTGGTGAAGTGTGAACGGCGTGCAGTGCGACTTGTTTGCGCCTGATGCAGCTGGTACTCCATTACTGCTGCCTGCTGCTCACACAACCGCTCCAACATATGTAACGTTGAATTGCACCTGGTGGGTAGGTCACATATGATGCGATGAAGGCGGAATCGGCGCTGCAGAGCTGCAATGCGTGATTTTGCCACGCTGGAACGCCACAAGTGAGCGCACTCTATGCGGACCTTGTGCAGCAGTGCATCAAGACCTGGATAGTCCCTCTAAAAAGACTGCACGACCAAATTGAGCACATGTGTCAGACATGGGATGTGAGTGAAGTTGCCTAGGCCCAGAGCTGCCACGAGATTTCGGCCATTGTCACACACTACCATGCCTTGCTGGAGATTCGCTGGCACAAACCACACGTCGCTCTCCTGCTTGATGGCATTCCAGAGCACCTGCGCTGTGTGGCTTCGATTCCCCATAGAAATTAATTTCAATACGGCCTGTTGACGTTTGGCCATGGCTGTGCTCATATCGGTTGTAACAGGTAAGCGTTCACGGGTCCATGTGGAGGTAGACCGTGACGGCTGTTGCAGCGCTGATTCAGAGGAACTGGAGTATGAGGAGGAGTCAATGTGTACAGACTGGATTCCTGCAATCCTTGGAGTTGGCAGAACACGTACAGAGCCACTCTCAAGATTTGTACCCGGCTCCACAACATTTACCCAATGGGCAGTGAGGGAAAGGTATCGTCCCTGTCCATGGTTACTGGTCCACACATCGGTGGTCAGGTGGACCTTGATACTTAGCGTTTAGTAGCGCATGTTTAATTTTTCCCTCCACATGCTTTTGCAGGGCAGGGACGGCTTGCCTGCTGAAATAAAAGCGGCTGGGCACGTTGTATTGTGGGACTGCCAATGCCATGAAGTTACGGAAGGTGTCAGTCTCCACCAGCCTGAATGAGAGCATTTCAAGGGACAGTAGTTTTGCAATGCCAGCATTCAGAGCCTGTGCTCGGGGATGGTTTGCCGAGTATGACCGCCTTTTCTCCCATGCCTGTGCTACCTGTGGCTGTAGAGTGGCCTGGGAGTGTGAGGATGTGTCACGCTGTCTAATGATATGTGTACGATGTCAGTAAACTATTAATACAGGAACAACACTCTATACAACAACTAGTATAGCAACATCAGCATGTAAGTATAGAATAGATTTACCTGACACGATATCCGTTGAACTCAGGGTTAATCTTGAGGACTTGATACGCTGTCACAGGAAAGAGGAGGACCGGGGTCTAACCTGACCCTAAAACTGGGGTCCTAACTAATCCCTCACCTTGGAGGTACTGATAATGGTTCAGAGGTCCAAGTCTCCAGCCTAACCCTGTCTCCTATCAGTCCCTGAACCCTGTAATCAGTCCTAAGAAGGATCCTGACTACCACCAAAGGGATATGGGCTGATCTCTGCTAAATACACAGATTAGACATATAGGACAGACTGGAGAAAACACAGACTCGCATACACACTCAAACACAGAAGGAACATAAATGGTCTGGGATATAAAACTCTAAGCAAGTTGAGCTTAAAACAACTAAGGAGCTCACAACTAAAGTCTATACAGATTCATTCCTATCTGTGGTCTGCATGAAGGATTTCACTGGCAACTCCCAAAACAGACAACCAGGGATTTAAAGGAAACCAATCAACAAATAATCAATTGCAGCCGGGAGAAACTGAACCCAGTCCCAGAACCGAGCACAGACAGAATTAACTCCCTCACTGCCAAACACAAAGAAACAGCAACTCAGCTGTGAGAAGTCAGAATGTGCAACCGCGACGATCTTCGTGGCGATGCACACATGACAGTACCCCCCCTTCTACGAGGGGCCTCCGGACCCTCAGGGCCAGATCTGCCCGGGTGAGTTCTGTGGAAGGTCCGAACCAAACGATCTGCGTTAATGTCAGACGCAGGAACCCACGTCCTCTCCTCTGGACCATACCCCTTCCAATGCACCAAGTACTGAAGGGACCGGCGATTCAGACGTGAGTCAATGATCTTTGACACTTGAAACTCCAAGTTACCATTGACCAACACAGGAGGAGGAGGTAGAGGTGACGGTATGACTGGTGCCACATACCTTTTAAGTAATGACTTGTGGAACACATTATGAATTTTAAACGTAGGAGGGAGGTCCAGACGAAATGCCACAGGATTAATTATGGAACTGATCCTGTACGGCCCGATGAATCTGGGACCCAGTTTCCAGGAGGGAACTTTAAGTTTTATATTCCTGGTAGACAACCATACCAGATCGTTCACATTCAGATCTGGACCAGAAACTCTCCTCCTATCAGCCATACGTTTATAACGGTTCCCCATAGCACTCAGATTATTCAATACACCTCTCCACACTGAAGCAAGTGACGACGAGAAACGCTCCTCCTCAGGAACCCCAGAAGGGCCCCCCCCATTGAAAGTACAAAACTGGGGATGAAAACCATATGCCCCAAAAAACGGGGATTTACCAGTGGACTCGCTCCGCCTGTTGTTAAGAGCGAACTCTGCCAGAGGCAAGAAAGAAGACCAGTCCTCCTGGTTCTCTGAGACAAAACACCGAAGATAAGTCTCAAGGCTTTGATTCAGACGCTCTGTCTGACCATTGGTCTGCGGATGAAAAGCCGAGGAAAATGACAATTGCATCCCCCGACGTAAACAAAATGCCCTCCAAAATTTAGACACAAACTGAGACCCCCTATCTGACACCACATCAGAAGGCAACCCATGAAGTCTCACAATCTCCCCAATGAACACCTGCGCCAGAGTTTTAGCAATAGGGATGGCAGGAAGAGCAATGAAATGTGCCATCTTACTGAACCTGTCAACAACCACCAGTATGACAGTTTTCCCTGACGACGGAGGAAGATCCGTAATGAAGTCCATAGACAAATGAGTCCATGGACGCTCCGGAAGTTTCAAGGGTAAGAGGGTCCCAGACGGACGGGTATGAGGGGTTTTAGAGCGAGCACACACCCCACATGACGCGACAAAAGTTATAACATCTTTATTAGCGTTAGGCCACCAAAACCGGCGAGAAAGGAGATCTAAAGTAGCCTTACTCCCTGGATGTCCTGCTAAAGCAGAATTATGATGTGCCTCAATAACCTTTTGTCTCAACTGATTTGGGACAAACAGTCTCCCTGAAGGTCCTGCAGGGGCGTCCCCCTGAGCCTCTAATACCTCCTCCTCAAGCTCAGAACATACAGCCGACACTACCACCCCCTCCTGAAGGATAGGAATCGGGTCATCCGTTTTCCCGGCCCCTGGGAAACTGCGAGACAAGGCATCAGCCTTAACATTCTTAGACCCAGGGCGATATGTGATGACAAAATTAAACCTGGTAAAAAACAACGACCATCGAGCTTGTCTGGAATTCAGACGCTTAGCAGATTCCAAATACAGCAGGTTTTTGTGATCAGTAATGACGGTGACCGGGTGGACTGCCCCCTCCAAAAAGTGACGCCATTCTTCAAAAGCTAACTTAATGGCCAAAAGTTCCCTATTGCCGATATCATAATTCCTTTCGGCGGACGACAATTTCTTAGAAAAGAAAGCGCACGGATGCCATTTACCAGGGGACGGACCCTGGGACAATATAGCACCCACCCCTACGTCAGACGCGTCCACCTCCACAATGAACGGCTGTGATGCATCTGGTTGGATGAGAACGGGTGCCGACGCAAAACATTTTTTCAAAGAGGAAAAAGCTTGGCAAGCTTTGTCCGACCATTTAGAAAAATCCGTCCCTTTTCTTGTCATGTCAGTGAGAGGTTTGACAACAGATGAGAAATTACAAATAAATTTCCGGTAGTAGTTAGCAAACCCCAAAAAACGCTGCAGAGCCTTAAGATTCTCTGGCTGATCCCATTCAGGCACTGCTCTCACTTTTTCAGGGTCCATACGGAAACCGGAGGCTGACACCAAGAAACCCAAAAACTGAAGTTCCTGTACAGCAAATACACACTTTTCCAGTTTGGCGTATAGTTTATTGTCTCGCAAGATCTGCAACACCTGTCTCACATGCTCCTGGTGAGACACAAGATCTGGCGAGTAAATTAAAATGTCATCCAAATATACGACCACAAACAGCCCCACAAGGTGACGAAAAATGTCATTAACAAAATGTTGGAATACTGCTGGTGCAGTAGTCAGACCAAAAGGCATGACAAGGTTCTCATAATGTCCCTCCGGTGTGTTAAACGCCGTTTTCCACTCATCCCCCTCTTTTATCCTAATCAAATTATACGCCCCCCTGAGATCCAATTTAGAGAACCATTTGGCGCCCACAATTTGATTGAAGAGATCAGGAATAAGAGGGAGTGGATACGGATCTCGAACAGTAATCCGATTAAGTTCGCGGAAATCCAAGCAAGGGCGTAGGCCTCCATCTTTTTTCTTCACAAAGAAGAACCCCGCGGCCACTGGGGAAGATGAAGGTCTAATATGCCCTTTGGCCAGACTTTCCGAAATATAGTCTTTCATAGCCTGCCTCTCAGGACCAGAAAGGTTATATAACCTAGCTTTAGGTAACTTAGCATCAGGAAGTAAATTAATAGAGCAGTCATACGCGCGATGAGGAGGCAACTCCTGACACCCCTCCTCAGAGAACACATCCCCAAAGTCCTCCAAAAAAGGAGGCAATGTACTAGGCACGACCGCACTGATGACTGTGTTCATGCAGTTACTTTTGCAAAACTCACCCCATTGGCTTATCTCTCTGGACTGCCAATTAATCACAGGGTTATGTTTAACCAACCAAGGAAGTCCCAACACAATAGGAGTAGGTAGACCCTCCAACACATAACAAGATAATTGTTCCCTATGTATCGCCCCTACCCAAATATCAATGTTATGGACCTCATGAACAAAGCTACCTTGGCCGAGAGGCCTGGCGTCAATGGAGAATATAGGGATCGGTTTGGCCAATACACTCAGAGGCATACCTTGAGCCTGAGCAAACTGAGCGTCAACCAGATTAGCCCCGGACCCACTATCAAGAAGAACAGAAAATCTCTCCACTCTCGTACCAACCACCATCTCCACTGGTACAAGGAACTGAGAAGAACTAGCGGACGAAATACATACTCCCAGGTTGTCGTCCACCACACAACCTGGGATTAACAGTTTTCCGGCAACTTTTTGCTCAACAAGGCACGGGATGGACATCCCCCAACAAAATGTCCCTCTTTCCCGCAGAAGAAACACCTTCTAGTCCTGCTGCGTACCGCCAATCCCCTCCTACGAAATGATGTCCCTCCCAACTGCATAGGCTCCTCTGAACAGACAAGGGGAACCTCAACATAAGGGACTTTTGTAGTAGGTGGAACAACTACCGGGGGCGGAGTTACCTCACCCCTCTCCCGAAGCCGTCTATCAGTACGGATAGCTAGGGCCATAGCAGCCTCCAGTGATGGAGGAGAATCATACTGAGCCAAAACGTCCTTTAATTTGTCAGAAAGCCCATGACAAAACTGACTCCTAAGAGCTGGGTCATTCCACTGAGTATCCGTGGCCCATCTACGGAACTCAGAAGCAAATTCCTCCGCCGGACGATCTCCCTGCTGTATCTTACGTAATTTTGTCTCAGCAAGAGAGACCCGATCTGGGTCATCATATACCAAACCCAGGGCAGTAAAAAATCGATCTACAGACTGTAGAGCCCGGGGATCCCGGAGGAAGGGAGAATGCCCAGGATTGAGGGTCCCCTTGTAGGAGCGAGATAACAATTCCCACTCTCTGCTCTTCACTCCCTGATGATCGAGGCCGAAGCCGAAAATACAATTTACATGCTTCCCGGAATGTGAAAAATTTGTCTCGCCCACCAGTGAACCTGTCCGGGAGAGCTACTTTAGGTTCAAATCTGGTTTGCTCCAGGGAGACAAAACTTTGGACTTAATGTCCGTCAGCTCCATGGATAATCCCTGCAACTGCAGAGCCAGCTGGGCTACTGGATCCATGGTAACTGGGGATAATTTTATTGGCCAGTGAAAATGTCACGCTGTCTAATGATATGTGTACGATGTCAGTAAACTATTAATACAGGAACAACACTCTATACAACAACTAGTATAGCAACATCAGCATGTAAGTATAGAATAGATTTACCTGACACGATATCCGTTGAACTCAGGGTTAATCTTGAGGACTTGATACGCTGTCACAGGAAAGAGGAGGACCGGGGTCTAACCTGACCCTAAACTGGGGTCCTAACTAATCCCTCACCTTGGAGGTACTGATAATGGTTCAGAGGTCCAAGTCTCCAGCCTAACCCTGTCTCCTATCAGTCCCTGAACCCTGTAATCAGTCCTAAGAAGGATCCTGACTACCACCAAAGGGATATGGGCTGATCTCTGCTAAATACACAGATTAGACATATAGGACAGACTGGAGAAAACACAGACTCGCATACACACTCAAACACAGAAGGAACATAAATGGTCTGGGATATAAAACTCTAAGCAAGTTGAGCTTAAAACAACTAAGGAGCTCACAACTAAAGTCTATACAGATTCATTCCTATCTGTGGTCTGCATGAAGGATTTCACTGGCAACTCCCAAAACAGACAACCAGGGATTTAAAGGAAA
>JARQOD010000002.1:243737281-243759732 GCA_033576555.1 Oophaga sylvatica | reverse complement strand
GCCAATACCCAATATGTGGGGGAAAATCACTGTTTGGGCACACGGCAGAGCTCGTAAGGGAAGGAGCGCCGTTTGACTTTTTCAAACTAAAATTGGCGGGAATTGAGATTGGACGCCATGTCGTGTTTGGAGAGCCCCTGATGCGCCTAAACAGTGGAAACCCCCACAAGTGACACCATTTTGGAAACTAGACCCCCTAAGGTACTTATCTAGATCTGTTGTGAGCACTTTGAACCCCCAAGTGTTTCACAAAAGCTTATAATGCCTGGGTGTGAAAAAAAAAAAAAAATTTTCCACAAAAATGATTTTTTAGTCCCAAATTTTTGAATTTTCCCAAGGAAAATGGACCCCAAAAGTTGTTGTCCAACTTGTCCTGAGTACGCTGATACCCCATATGTGGGGGGGGAACTGTTTGGGTGCACGGCAGGGCTTGGAAAGGAAGTAGTAACGTTTTGGAATGCAGATGTTGATGGGGGTCATGTTCCGTTTGCAGTGCCCCAGATGAGCCTAAACAGTGGAAACCCCCACAAGTGACCCCATTTTGGAAACTAGACCCCCTAAGGAACTTATCTAGATCTTTGGTGAGCACTTTGAACCCCCAAGTGCTTCACACAAGTTTATAATGCCCGGGCATGAAAATAAAAAATCCTATTTTTTTCCCACAAAAATTATCTTTTAGTCACTAATTTTTTATTTTCCCAAGGGTAACAGGAGAAATTGGACCACATAAGTTGTTGTCCAATTTGTCCTAAGTACGCTGATACCCCATATGTGGGGGGGAACCACTGTTTGGGCGCACGGCAGAGCTCGGAATTGAAGGAGCACCATTTGACTTTTTCCAACCAAAATTGGCTGGAATTGAGATTGGATGCCATGTTGCATTTGGAGAGCCCCTGATGTGCCTAAACAGTGGAAACCCCCACAAATGACCCCATTTGGGAAACTAGACCCCCTAAGGAACTTTTCTAGATCTTTGGTGAGCAATTTGAACCCCCAAGTGCTTCACACAAGTTTATAACGTAGAGCCGTAAAATTTAAAAATCTATATTTTTTCCACAAAAATGATCTTTTCACCCCAATTTTTATTTTTCCAAGGGTAACAAGACTCCAAAAGTTATTGTGCAATTTGTCCTGAGTGCGCTGATACCCCATATGTGGGGGTAAACCACTGTTTGGGTGCATGGCAGAGTTTGGAAGGGAAGGAGCGCCGTCTGACTTTTTCAACGCAGAATTGGCTGGACGCCATGTCGTGTTTGGAGAGCTCCTGATCTGCCTAAACAGTGGAAACCCCCATAAATGACACCATTTTGGAAACTAGACCCCTCAAGGAACTTATCTAGATGTGTGGTGAGAACTTTTAACCCCCAGGTGTTTCACTAAAGTTTATAACGTACAGCCGTAAAATAAAAAATCTTTTTTTTTTTTACAAAAATGATTTTTTCGCCCCCAATATTTTATTTTGACAAGGGTAACAGAAGAAATTGGAACCCAAAAGTCGTTGTCCAATTTGTCCTGAGTACACTGATACCCAATATGTGGGAGAAAACTACTGTATGGGCGCACGTCAGGGCTCGGAAGAGAAGTAGTGACGTTTTGGATTGCAGACTTTGATGGAATGGTCTGGGGGCGTCATGTCACATTTGGAGAGCCCCTGATGCACCTATACAGTGGAAACCCCCCACAAGTGACCCCATTTTGGCAAATAGACCCCACAAGGAACTTATCTAGATGTGTGGTGAGCACTTTGAACCCCCAAGTGCTTCACAGAAGTTTATAACGTACAGCCGTAAAAATAAAAAATCTTTTTTTTTTTTACAAAAATGATTTTTTCGCCCCCAATATTTTATTTTCACAAGGGTAACAGGAGAAATTGGTCCCCAAAAGTTGTTGTCCAATTTGTCCTGAGTACGCTGATACCCAATATGTGGGAGAAAACTACTGTATGGGTACACGTTGGGGCTCGAAAGGGAAGTAGTGACGTTTTGGATTGTAGACTTTGATGGAATGGTCTGGGGGCGTCATGTCGCATTTGGAGAGCCCCTGATGCGCCTAAACAGTGGAAATCCCCAACAAGTGACCCCATTTTGGAAAATAGACCCCACAAGGAACTTATTTAGATGTGTGGTGAGTGCTATGAAGCCCCAAGTGCTTCACAGAAGTTTATAATGTACAGCCGTAAAAACAAAAAAATATTTTTTTTTGTACAAAAATGATATTTTCGCCCCCAGTTTTTTATTTTCCCAAGGGTAACAGAAGAAATAGGACAAATTGCACAATAACTCTTGGGGTCCAGAGTACGCTGATACCCCATATGTGGGGATAAACTACTGTTTGGACGCATGGCAGAGCTGAGAAGTGAAGGAGCACCGTTTGACTTTTTCAACGCAGAATTGGCTGGAATTGAGATCAGACCCATGTCACATTTGGAGAGCCCCTGATGTGCCTAAACAGCGGAAACCCCCAATTCTAACTCCAACCCTAACCCCAACACACCCCTAACCCTAGTCCCAACCCTAACCACAAACCTAACCCTAACACACCCTAATCCCAACCCTAACCCTAATCCTAACTTTAGCGCCAACCCTAACCCTAACTTTAGCCGCAACCCTAACCCTAACCCTAATGGGAAAATGGAAATAAATACTTTTTTTTAATTTTATTATTTTTCCCTTACTAAGGGGGTGATAAAGGGGGGTTTGATTTACTATTTATAGCGGGTTTTTATGATTGGCAGCTGTCACGCTAAAACGCTTTTTATTGCAAAAATAGTTTTTGCATCATCACATTTTGAGAGCTATAATTTTTGCATATTTTGGCCCACAGAGTCATGTGAGGTCTTATTTTTTGCGGGACGAGTTGACGTTTTTATTGGTACTATTTTTGAGCACGTGACGTTTTTGATCGCTTTTTATTTATTTTATTTTTGGGAGGTTAGAATGAACAAAAATCAGCAATTCATGAATTTCTTTTGGGGGAGGCGTTTATACCGTTCCGCGTGTGGTAAAATTGATAAAGCAGTTTTATTCTTCGGGTCAGTACGATTATGGCGATACCTCATTTATATCATTTTTTCATGTTTTGGCGCTTTTATAGAATAAAAACAATTTTATATAAAAATAATATTATTTTTGCATCGCTTTATTCTGCGAGCTATAACTTTTTTATTTTTTCGCTGATGATGCTGTATGGCAGCTCATTTTTTGCGGGACAAGATGACGTTTTCAGCGGTACCATGTTTATTTATATCGGTCTTTTTGATCGCGTGTTATTCCACTTTTTGTTCGGCGGTATGATGATAAAGCATTGATTTTTTGCTTCGTTTTTTTTTTTTTTTTTAAGGGGTTCGCTAAAGGGGTTAACTAGTGGGACAATTTTATAGGGGGGGTCGTTACGGACGCGGCGATACCAAATATGTGTACTTTTATTGCTTTGTTTTTTTTATTTACAGGAAGAAGTGAATTTATTGGGGAATATATTTTTTTTTTTTATTTATTTTGGATTTTTTTTTTAAAACATGTTTATTTTTATTTTTTTAACTTTTTTACTTTGTCCCAGGGTGGGACATCACTGTATTTTATCAGATCGCTGGTGTGACAGTGTGCACAGCACACTGTCACACCAGCGATCGCTCAGGCAGTGCAGCAGGCTTCTCAGTGCCTTCTCTCGGCAGGCACTGAGGTAGCCGCCTCCCTCCAGGACCCCGGCGCCATCTTGGATCCGGTCCTGGGAGGGAGGAAGCCCTCAGAACAGCGCGATCACATCGCGCTGCTCTGAGGGTCTCAGGGGGGCGCGCAGGGAGCCCCCACCCTGCGCGATCCTCCCCTGTGCCCCCAGTACACCGCAATCATGTTTGATCGCGGTGTGCAAGGGGTTAATGTGCCGGGAGCGGTCCGTGACCGCTCCTGACACACAGTCGATAATCAGCTGACACCCGGCCGCGATCGGCTGCGCTCCCCCGGGAGCGCGTCCGATCGCATGAGACGTACTATCCCGTCCCCGGTCATACGGGCCCAGGTACCATGGACGGGATAGTACGTCCGATGGCAGTAAGGGGTTAAAGGCACCGTGTTGGGATGTGTTGCACAAAACCGAAGAGGAAGGTCTGCTGAGACATCATGGCACCAGGACCTGTGAGGTACCTAGATCTAAGAGTGGCTAAATATATTACCTAAATGCAGATTTTAAATGACCGCTGATTTGCTGTATCAAGCAGATTGTCAGTCATTTAATAGCCCGCTTAGATAGTCTGTGACCGCACTTTCATCTTTATATGATCGACCTATGCACATAGAATATTATTGCTCTTGGCAGCATGTGATCACAGGACAATGTGCTGCCAAGAAAGATGATCACTGCACTCGAAGTGTAAGTGTGGCTGTGCACGCCATGTGGCTGCAGATTCGTCCTGATTTCTGGTTCCTGCCTGTCTTTGGCCGCTTCTTGAGCAGTTTCAATAAAGTGGATGAGGGGTGTTTAAGTGAACAGACGTCATGTACACGTCATATGGTGCTGTCCTCCCTGAAGTCACTTTCTACACTTTCAGATGCATTGAGCTGCGAACATGGACAAGCAGGATTCACACATCAGAGCACGTCCGTAGCCACATGATGTGCACACTCACACTGTCACTTGGAGCACTCACTGTTTTCAAGGGACCACTGTCAATCGGTACAAGTGACTAGCTTTAATATGCAAATATTAGGACAAATCTGTACATCAAGGCATAGACCACACCAAGGGTGCACTGAAGCTGCGGCAGTGACTTATGATGCTTCGTTTGAGTATCCCAGCATGCACTGGGATTCTCAAACAAAGCATCATCAAAAAGGAAGTATAAAAAAAGAAAGAAAAGCAATTAGATAGTGTAGTTAAGGAAGGATAGGGAAATTTTAATACAAGTACATTTGAAAATAGTTTAGATTATGGCACTAAATATATAAGGATTTAGAATAAAAATTACTTTGCCTTCGGACCACCCCTTTAAAGTTACTCTTTAAATGTTTACTAGTGCTTTAACCTGCAACTAATCAGTACTGTGGTTCCTGTATGTTCCGTAGTTTGATCATGTTTGGTAAGAACAACTCCACTCCAGTTATCTCCTTGCCATTGTTAAGGACATACTGGGAGTTGCAGTTTCATGTGATACAAGTGTATAACTGGGTGCTAACCTGACATTGCAAGTGATTGCTGTACTAATCTTGGTGATGAATTTATCATACTGATCGTGGTTCTGGTGACGTATTCATGTACTGATGATGGATCTGGTGATGTACTGACAGTGGTTCTGGTGATGTATTCAGTTGGTGACTGTGTATTTTGTAATGTACTCAAGTACTGATGGTGGTTTTGGTGATGTATTTGTGTGCTGATAATGTTCTGGTAATGTAGTTGTGTACTGATGGTGATTTTGGTGAATTATCAATGTAATGTTAATTTATTAGACAAAATACACTGCAGCACATACAGTACAGATCAAAAGTTCGGACACACCTTCTCATTTAAAGATTTTTCTGTATTTTCATGACTATGAAAATTGTACATTCACACTGAAGGCATCAAAACTATGAATTAACACATGTGGAATTATATACTTAACAAAAAAGTGTGTAACAACTGAAATTATGTCTTATATTCTAGGTTCTTCAAAGTAGCCACCTTTTGCTTTGATGACTGCTTTGCACACTCTTGGCATTCTCTTGATGAGCTTCAAGAGGTAGTCACCAGGAATGGTTTTCACTTCACAGGTGTGCCCTATCAGGTTTAATAAGTGGGATTTCTGTCCTTATTAGTGTTGAGCGATACGATACTGCAAATATCGGGTATCGGCCGATATTAGCTGTATCTGGCTTTCGATTCCGAGTACCGATATTTTCGTCATATCGGATACCGGAATCGGATTTGTCACTGTCACTGTGAGTGTCCGTCGGTCGGGTCTGTCAGGAGTCAGCGGCACTTACCTGGCAGAAGATCTCCGGCGGTCACGTCCTGGACTGCTTGATGGCCGCCATTATCTTCTCCCTGGCGGTCACATGCAGTTTTTCGTGATAACTGCAGTGACTGCAGGGTAATCCCGGCCGTAAACCAGTCCGATGACGTCACCGCCGGGGAAGCAGGTAATCAGCTGTGCTGCGCCGGGATGACAGGCTCTGCCTGCCGGCCTCTGATGTCATTCTGATGTAGCAGAGCTGGATCGTCGTGGGACACTCGTTACTATGGACTGCGTCGGACAGGTGGTATACTGCTGTTTTTTTTTTTATTTTTTTTACAGGAGATCGATGGCGTCGCAGGATGAGACTGTAATAAAAGTAATGAAAACTGTGTTGTTTTTTTTATTAAATTAAAAAACTTTTTTATGAACATTCACCCGTCCGGGTACATCAACAATTTAACTATTTACATACAGGGACACTGTCCGGGTTATTTATAATTCTTTGGCAGGGGTGTTCCAGGTACCACCTGGTACTCTTCTGATGCTTGCCAAACATCCGAGACACCAAGGACCACCAGGACCTGATGACGTCGTGTGGCCTGTACAGTCAAGTCGTGACCCACTATCTGTGTCTGTGTGGCCACCTCTTTCATCTCCCTCCGGGTCTGGAGCCCTATGTCCCGGACTGAACGAACCCCAGGGGGCCTAACAGGCGCCGGGTACGGGCCAGATATCATTATCATGTCCATAGCTGGGGCTGCTGAGGAGACCACTGAGGGAGGCCGGGGAGATTTACGGCGTGGGGTGGGCACTTGTGCAGAGGCCTGGATGTGGGAGGCTGAAGGCTCCGAGGGTCTCACAGGTTCCTGACACTCTGGGGACCAGGGGTCGCACCTGGTGACATTTAGGGCATACCATCCATTGTAACCCCAGTGTCGGGTGTAAGTTACCAAGTCTCCTGGCAGCAGGTCCCTCCCCGTGTGTCCTTCTGGGAGGTGAGTCTCCACGTCCCGCCGGGTCACAAACACTTCTAAATAAAGTCCAGGCTCCTGGATGAAGCCCCAACCAGCTTTCAATTTAAAGCTCCGTACTGCACCCTTACGCCGCGGCTCCCTCAGGGTTCCTTTATCTTTTCTCATCCGGTCCTTATCTGCCCGGTCCTTCTCCAGCTGACGTTGGCGAAGCTTCTGGGATTCGCGCTGCTCCCTTTGTCGCTCGGCTTCTCTCTCCCGACGTCTACACTCTTCCTCCTGACGCCGGTTGTAATTCTCCTCCACCAGCATCTCCATGTCTCCACCATCAAACTGCAGCTTACGATGTCCGGTTTGCGGCAGCTCTCCTGGCGCCCGACAGTCCTGGCGGCGCTCACCTGCGGAGGAAGCAGCCGGCTCTGGAACAGATGACAGTCGGGGCTCCGGTACAGACAGGTAGACCTCTGGTGCCTGCGCGGCCTCCTCCATGAGGACGGGTGTCGCTTCTTCTGTCTCAGCGACGGGGGCAGACAGCGGGATCTGGGGTGCTGCCGGTGCAGCGTTTTTTGCAGGAACGGGTGCCTCCACTGCGACAACGTCAACCGGATCACATTGCAAGGGCTGGGATGCCCGCACGGACTCCTCTACTAGAACGGGTGCCTCACCTTCCGGTACAGACACTTCAGGTAAGAGGGATTGGCGCCGCTCCAAGTTTAGTTTTAGGGCACGCCAGCTGGCTTCCATCCTGGCGACCTCCTCCCGGTGCCGGGCCAGGCCTCTTAGGGTATCCTCCGCTTCTTGCAGCGTAGGAGGGTTTCCAGGCCGGGTGCCCAACGGTGGTTCCGTGGCGATCGGGTCGCTTCCGTGGGGGGGAGAGCTCTGACTGCTCCATCCCTTCACACTTCTGCTCGTGTCCATTAGCCATCTCTGCCAAGTCACATGTGTCATTAGCATCTGGAGAGGGCCCCTCTTTTGTAGTGAGGCGGGACCTTCGTGTTAGTTTCCGCACACTGAGGAGGATGAGGAGGCGGAACTCAAGAGCTGTGGGGCACGATCTTACATTGCAGTACCATTTAGAGTGGTCGGCCATCGTTTTCGCGCCACTGAGTGAGTGTACACCCACGAAGAGCACACCCTTCTTCTTCACCAGTGCCTCGTCGTGACGCAGATATGGCGGAAAAATGGCAAATACATTCTCTGATGATTTTAGGAATTCTCAAGCACAAAACCAGTTCAATTCAGGCACACAGGACTCGCTTATAGCGAGCTACAGAATCCTGTTCGTGACGCCCAAGTTGAGTCGCACAGAGCCAGAGGTTTTGGGGGTACTCGGCACCGAGCCCGTCGACTTCTATGGGGTATGTCACGGCTTTACCCGGCAATTGAATCAGAGTCTATTTTACTATGTAGAAGTGTATAAACTATAAATATATGTATATATATATGTCACAATGACATGTATATATATATATATATATATATATATATATATATATATATGTATTCTATGTGTGTATATTTTGTGTTTACAACGAAAGAAAGTGTTTTTTTAGTTGCGATATTTTGTTCCCATAGACTTACATGGGACTTCCGGTATCGGAATCGGATATCGACGATATTTAGTGATATCGGCGATACCATTCCGATCCGATATTTTTAGATATCGAGCAGTATCGCTCAACACTAGTCCTTATAAATGGGGTTGGGACCATCAGTTGTGTTGTGCAGAAGTCTGGTGGATACACAGCTGATAGTCCTACTGAACAGACTGTTAGAATTTGTATTATGGCAAGAAAAAAGCAGCTAAGTAAAGAAAAACGAGTGGCCATCATTACTTTAAGAAATGAAGGTCAGTCAGTCCGAAAAATTTGGAAAACTCTGAAAGTGTCCCCCAAGTGCAGTTGCAGAAACCATCAAGCGCTACAAAGAAACTGGCTCGCATGAGGACCGCCCCAGGAAAGGAAGACCAAGAGTCACCTCTACTTCTGAGGATAAGTTTATCCGACTCACCAGCCTCAGAAATCGCAGGTTTACAGCAGCTCAGATTAGAGACCAGGTCAATGCCACACAGAGTTCTAGCAGCAGACACATCTCTACAACAACTGTTAAGAGGAGACTTTGTGCAGCAGGCCTTCAAGGTAAAATAGCTACTAGGAAACCACTGCTAAGGACAGGCAACAAGCAGAAGAGACTTGTTTGGGCTAAAGAACACAAGGAATGGACATTAGACCAGTGGAAATCTGTGCTTTGGTCTGATGAGTCCAAATTTGAGATCTTTGGTTCCAACCACCGTGTCTTTGTGCGATGCAGAAAAGGTGAACGGATGGACTCTACATGCCTGGTTCCCACCGTGAAGCATGGAGGAGGAGGTTGTGATGGTGTGGGGGTGCTTTGCTGGTGACACTGTTGGGGATTTATTCAAAATTGAAGGCATACTGAACCAGCAGGGCTACCACAGCATCTTGCAGCGGCATGCTATTCCATCCGGTTCGCGTTTAGTTGGACCATCATTTATTTTTCAATAGGAAAATGACCCCAAACACACCTCCAGGCTGTGTAAGGGCTAGTTGACCAAGAAGGAGAGTGATGGGGTGCTACGCCAGATGACCTGGCCTCCACAGTCACCAGACCTGAACCCAATCGAGATGGTTTGGGGTGAGCTGGACTGCAGAGTGCAGGCAAAAGGGCCAACAAGTGCTAAGCATCTCTGGGAACTCCTTCAAGATTGTTGGAAGACCATTTCCGGTGACTACCTCTTGAAGCTCATCAAGAGAATGCCAAGAGTGTGCAAAGCAGTCATCAAAGCAAAAGGTGGCTGCTTTGAAGAACCTAGATATAAGACATATTTTCAGTTTTTCACACTTTTTTGTTAAGAATATAATTCCACATATGTTAATTCATAGTTTTGATGCCTTCAGTGTGAATGTACAATTTTCATAGTCATGAAAATACAGAAAAATCTTTAAATGAGAAGGTGTGTCCAAACTTTTGGTCTGTACTGTATATTCCATATTTTTAGAGTTTATTTGGCGCTTTTTCATGTGGGTAACAGAGCTGATCCACTGAAAAAGATGTCATATGCACATACCTTAGTGTGACTTACCAGTAGGGGGCGAGAAAACTTAAAGTGTCTAGAGCAGCATGAACACCAAATATGGCCCTGAGCGCAGACCTTCCCATAATGTTCTGTAGCTATAACATGTAACAGAATATCATACCTTGTACAGTGGTGGTCAGTACCATGACTACAACAGATCATGAGTTCTCAGTGAAGCACAGGGATCCTCTCTCTCTCTCTTCTCCGCCTTTAGAGTGTACGCTCTTCTGGTCAGCAGGCTTCCCTCTTTCTTTTCTTTCCCCATGTGTATTTTCTGAGCAATTACAAGCTTTCCAATATTGAGTTTTGTACAAATGTATTCACCACATTTTGAGAAAATTCTGCATATTCGAAATTCAAAAGATCCACTCTTCTCTACTTATATTTGGGATCATTTATTTTTGTTGTCATTTTCCCTATAAATTTCTATTCTCAATTCCCTTGCTTGAGTGTCTTGAAGGATGTATTTGACATTGTAAAAGTTGAATATTTGAAAAATATTTTAAAATGAAAAAAGTAAAGGCACTCATTTACTTTGACTTGACAGAGCTCATTCCTATATTAGTATTGTCTACATCTCTAAATGCCTTTAGTGTGACTGTTGTTTTAAACTATCACAGATGAGCTCTCATGTTAAAAAAACATATTCCCTTTGGGAAGATCTGCAAAGCAACATTTACAAGGTTAAAGAATGAAAATAAACACACTGAGGCTAATCTCTCTTCAAAGAAAATACTTCACTGCAGTGGGATAACACTTGGAAAAGCAAAGACTGTGACCTAAACTTGCACCGTAGAACTAAGATCCAATTGTAGAAAAACAAGCACCAAAAATGTTTTTAACATGCATGTTATAAAATGACTGGCAAACTGTAATATTTAGTGGTTTGATGCCGTATGGAAAATGACCAAATTAATTAAAGTTGGTTAACTTTATATAATTTTCTTAAAATATTATTTTGCATATTGGTTTAGATTTTCTAATCCTGATCTAAATTTATACAATTTTCACCACCTTTTGATTGGCTTACTTCATTCCATTTACATTTTGTTATACTTTATCTCACATCTATTTCCATCTATATGGCACTCCTGGTGAAAGCCAAAGTATTTTTCTGGTGACCAGCAAATAGAATCTAAAAGGAACAAAATAAATAGGATATAAAAAGTCTACACAACCCTGTTAAAATGGCAGGTTTTTGTTTTGTAAAAAAAAATCAAACCAAGAATAATCATTTCAGAACTTTTTCCACCTTTAATGTCACCTATAATCTGTACAATTCAATTGAAAAGTAAACTGAAAACTTTTCAGGTGGAAAAAGAAAATAAATAACTAAAATATTGTGGCTGCATTAATATCCACACACTTAAATTAATACTTTATTGAAGTACCCTTTTGAATTTATAACAGCATTCAGTCTTTTTGGATAGGAGTCTATCAGCAAGGCACATCTAAAATTGCTCACTTTTCCTTGCAGTAGTGCTCCGAAGTGACTGACATTTGGAACTCTTCATAATTCCCTCCATGTTGACTAAAGTACTAATTCCAGCTGCTGAAAAACAGCCACAAAGCATAATACTGCCTCCACCATGCTTCACTGTGGGTTTGGTTTTTTTTGGTGATGTGCAGTTCTAGCTTTGCGCCAAATATACCTTTTGTAATTATGGTCAAAACGTTGAACCTTGGCCACAGGAGATTATAACATGTTTTCCCACCAGCTTTTGGCAGATTTGATATAAGTTTTGGCAAAACATAGCTGGGCTTGGATGTTTTCTTTGTAAGACTAGGTTTCCATCCTGCCATCATACCCCACTGGCCAGATATATGAAGAATAGAGAAGATTGTTTTAACATGCAGTGCACAACTAATACTTTACAGCAATTGCTGCAACTTCTTTAATATTGCTGTAGGCATCTTGGAAGTCTCCAGGACCAATTTTCTTCTTGACTTTTCATCAAGTTTTGAGGGACCCCGGACATCCAATTCTAGGTAATGTCATTGTTGTGCCAAATTTATGCCACTTCTTGATGAACCCACAATTAACATCAGCTGAAATACTGGACTCTCTGAAAACTAGCGGTGTGGCTGTTTCAAGATGCACAATAAGGAGAAAAATGGGCTGCATGGTTGAGTTGCCACAAGAAAGCCATTACTGTGCAAATGCCACAAAGTATCTCACCTACAATACGCAGAACAGCACAGAGACAAGCATTTGCGCAGTAATGGCTTTCTTCTGGCGACTCGACCATGCAGCCCATTTTTCTTCAAGTGCTTCCTTATTGTGCATCTTGAAACAGCCACACCTCTAGTTTTCAGAGAGTCCAGTGTTTCAACTGACATTATTTGTGGGTTTTTCTTTGCATCCCAAACAATTTTCCTGGCATTTGTCACAGGTCACAGGTGAGGATGTTACCTTTAGTAGCCACTCAAACCCATTTGTGTCAACTTCTGTGCATGTTATCAGGCCAAAATCACCAGGGTATGTAAACTTTTGATCAGGGTCATTTGGATGTTTTGATTGTCATTGTGATTTAAAAAGAGAAAACACAGTAGTTTGACAATAAATCGCTTTACCCAACCACTAATAATGAGTGGAGAAAAAGTTTTGGTGTTATCATTCTGTAGCGCAGCGGTGTCCACGCTGTGCAGTGATGATGTATTTAATGTCCAAAAACAACTTACACAGTGCACAGCATGCTGTATCCTCTGGATTGCAGCCGGGAAAACAAAAGACAGTCCGGGACCGGTTGCTGTGAGCGACTGCACCACTGTGCACACAGGGGGTGCCAGACCTTTTGGCTCCGCTTGGCTCTGTGTTGCCTCACACAGGGAATGCTCTGTAGACCAACTGCTCTGTCTGCTTGCAAGACCAAAACTGACACACCCAAAACCCTCTTGCAGGGTTTATTTTTCTTTTCCTCCAGACTCTGTGGCAATGGGCCAACTATAAGATCTGGACTGGAGGAAACGGACCGGCCCCACTACCTTCTTGAAGTCCGATTCAAAAATAAAAGCCCATACCTGGTTTTCCTGAACAATTCCTTGGTCAAATAACTTGACCAAGTTCACACTCACTTTTATTCTGCCTTGTGACTCAAAGGCAACCTGCTGTGACCACAAGGCACTCCAGCGTATCTAATACGCTTCTGAGTGCATCCTGGGGGACACATAGCGACTCTCACAGATGACACTGGTCACTGCCTCACATAAACCCCCCTCTGTTCAAACTTGTGGGGCCCGTAATAGGACATCTGCATTTCCCTGTGATTTCCTCACCCGATGTTCCACTGAGAAACTGAACTTTTGTAGGGACAGGAACCATCTGGTGACTCGGGCATTCCTCTCTTTTGCATTTCTCATTCAGACGAGGAGATGAATGGTCAGTTACCAAACAAAACTGATGCCGAGCAAATAGTAGCGTAGGGACTCCAAGGCCCATTTAATCGCCAAGCACTCCTCCAATATGCTATTTTTCTCTGCTGGGGTCAGTTTCCGGCTCAAAAAGGTGACTGAATGCTCATCCCCATTCATCTCTTGCGACAGCACCATTCCTATTCCAACCTCTGAGGCATCGGTTTGTACAATAAAGGTTTTCTTGAAGTCGGGGCTGATGAGTACCGGCTGTCCACACAACGCCGACTTCAGAGACTGGAACGCTTCCTCCGCTGGAGGATTCCACCTGACCATCACTGTCTTCTTACCTTTTAACAGGTCCGTTAGGGGTGCTGATTTCCCAGAAAATTTGGGTATAAACCGGCGGTAGTACACAATGATGCCAAGTAATGCCCTCACCTGTTTGGTACTTAAGGGTATGGGCTGGTTTTGAATGGCCTCAATCTTGTTTACTTGGGGTTTGATAACCCCATGGCTGATCACGTAACCCAAGTACCAGGCTCTATGAGTCCTATCGCACATTTCTTTGGGTTTGCTGTTAACCCCGTGATTCTAAGAGACTCTAGCACTGCTTGTACCTGGGACAGATGGGAATCCCAGTCGGTACTAAAGATGACTATGTCGTCCAAATAGGCCAATGCGTAATCCCGATGAGGTGCTAACACAATGTCCATCAGCCTCTGGAATGTGGCTGGAGCCCTATGCAACCCAAAAGGCAAGACTACATTCTGATAGAGACCCTCTGGGGTTGTAAAAGCGGTCTTTTCCTTCACTGACTCTGTTAAGGGGACCTGCCAGTAATCTTTTGTGAGATCCAGCGTGGTGAAGTACTGAGCCTTCCCCAGTCTTTCAATCAGCTCGTCCACTCGGGGCATTGGATAGAGGTCAAATTTTGACACCTCATTTAACTTTCTGAAATCATTACAGAAGCATATCGACTAGAGTTGAGGGAAACAGGTAGGTCAGATTCGAAAGTCGACAACTTTTGCTAAAGTCGAGTTTCACCGAGCGAAACCCGACCATAGCGTGAAGTCGGCCATGCGGTCGTCGACTCGAGCGCCAAAGTTGGTTTTCCCATAATGCTTGCAGGTGCCTTTTTTCAGCCAATGAGCAAGGACGTACACTGTGGGCAACGACATGACATGGGCAGCGTCCACCACCATCTAAGAGAAGGGCATTCAGTGATTGGCTTACTTTGGGGCGTCATAGTGTCTATAAAAGCCCTGACCGCCGACCGCCATTTTACTTCTGCGATCTTAATAGTAGGAGAGGTTGCTAACGCTGTTTATCAGTAGGAGAGAGTTGAGGGCAGGAAAGAGAAGTTTCTTCTGTGCTTGTGCTGATAGCAATTGTGCTGTACAGTTATGTGCAGTGACAGGGGAGGATTTTCTTGTGTGCAGCAGCGCTGGTTATTAGGCTGCCTGCCAGTGACAGGGGAGGATATTCTTGTGTGCAGCAGCGCTGGTTATTATTATTACCTGTATTGCTGTGTGTACACTGCTGTGCAGACTGCTTTTTACAAAGCACTAATACTTTTATTCTTATTTTCTGCACAGTTACCGAGCGTTCATTTTTTCCCACACCGTATAGAGCTGTACGCTCCTTACACACCGGCTGGTATCACGGACAAATACATGCTGAATATCTGTGTGTGACTCTGGAAATATATACGGAGATTGAAATTTTCCCCTATACTATATACACCTGGTATCTTCTGATACAGTACCCTTTTTCTGCTTTTTATATTCTGGTCTAATCCATACTGAGCCTGAGAGCGTCTGTCTGTGACTCCGGAATATATACGGAGATTGAAATTTTCCCCTATACTATATACACCTGGTATCTTGTGATACAGTACCCTTTTTCTACTTTTTATATTCTGGTCTAATCCATACTGAGCCTGAGAGCGTCTGTGTGTGACTCCGGAAATATATACGGAGATTTACAATTACCCGTACACTGTATACAGCTGTACGCTTCTGATACAGTGCCGTTTTTCTGCTTTTTATATTCTGGTCTAATCCATACTGAGTGAGTGTCTGTGTGTGACTCTGGAAATATATACGGAGATTTATATTTTCCCCTTGACCCTACACAGCTGTACGCTTGTGATACAGTACCATATATCTGCTGGTATTTTTGGTACATTTTCCCAAACATGAGGAAGTATGGTGGAAGAGGCCGTGGATGTGGGCGGGGGGGCCAGCTGGTAGTGATGGGGGTGGTGGTGCATCTGCTGGTAGTGCCAAAAGCACAATAGCACCTAAGGCAGGAGGTGTTGAGCCTGCGTCATCGTCTGGCTCCAGAAGGCCTGGAAGGCTCCCTTTTCTGGGAGTAGGTAAACCGCTTTTAAAGCCGGAGCATCAGGAACAGGTTTTGGCTTATATTGCTGAAACAGCCTCCAGCTCTATCGCCTCCTCTTCTGACGTTTCAAAAAATGCAAGCACTGAGTCGTCAGTGCAGGCTCCTGGTCAGGAACAACACCTTTCCTTGTGTCCTTCACCCCCACCAAAAGTGAAGGATGCGGCAGGCCACACTTCAGATTACTCCATGGAGCTCTTTTCACATACCATGCGTGGGTTATCAAGTCAAATCCTGAATTCCCAGTCCAAGATGAATCTGACATGGAGTGCACTGATGCAGAGCCACTGCTAAATGATTCCGCTGGTACATTCACCCAGAGCACTACATTGCCCTCGCCGCCTGCTGAGCCAGAATCTGACCCTGATGAAACTCAGGTGCCCCTTCCCGCATACTATACCACCTTACACGGTGACACAGAGGAAGGTGCAGATGAAATTGAGGAGGAGGTAATGGATGACCCAGTTGTTGACCCGGTTTGGCATCCATTGGGGAAGAGGGTGCCGCTGGCAATAGCTAAGAAGAGGAGGAGTATCCGCAGCAGGCATCGACATCGCAGCTGCGGTTATCTGGCAGGCCAGTAGCAGTCCAAAAATGTGTTAAAAAACAAAGAGTTGCAGGACAGCTTGGCCAGACGGTCAAATTAGCACAGCGTGCAAGCCCTGAAAATTTATCCCATAGTAGGAAGAGTGGCACTTTTTTGACCAAAATCCTATTGATGAGGCAAAGGTTATCTGTAAGAAGTGCGGAAGAACATTTAGCTGAGGGAAAATTCTATGAAATTTGAATACCAGTTGCATGCTTAGACATTTAAACACCATGCACTTGCAAGCGTGAACGGACTACAAAACCACAGGTAGCACATGTGCACCTGCTCCGACAGAAGGTAGCCAGCAACGCAACATCGCTTCCCCCACTGTAAGCCCACCGGTTAGCACACCACCAGCAAGAAATGTTGAGGTGTCGTCGCAAGGCCAAAGCAGTCAGGGAATCACAATGTTTTTGCAACCAAAGACTGAATCTAGGCCATCACCACCACCACCACCACCATCACCATCACCAACCCCCTCTCAGTCCGCCATGTCCACCGCTAGTACCCCCATATGCAGCTCTCAAGTCCAGCTCACCCTAGCAGACACTCTGAGTAGGACAAGAAAGTACTCATCCTCTCATCCGGTACACTGGCTTTGAACGCCTACATTGCCAAACTGATCTCATCAGAGATGATGTCCTTCCGTTTGGTTGAAAGCGCAGCGTTCCGAGAGCTCATGGCCTACGCTGTCCCATGCTATGACCTACCCAGTCGGCACTTCTTTTCTAGTAAAACCATCCCTGCCCTCCACCTCCATCCGCAGCTGTCAGTGTTGCACATAAGGTGTCCCACTATTGAACAGCTAGTGGTAAAGCGTTAGCAGGCTGTGTTAAAAATGATGTCTTTGGGCGACAACAGGTACTGGCCGACTACTTGCAGCAAGAAACTGAGTCATGGCTGGGCAGTCTACATCTTGAGCCAGGCAAGGTAGTCAGTGATAACGGACGTAATTTTGTGGCGGCCATAGCCCTGGTGTTATGAATGTGCTAGAGATGGTTTCTGAGCAGAGGCTCCCTCTGGTGGTTACAGACAGTACTGAACCTTTCAGCGAGGAATGGCAATCTGGGATCACTGACTGGTCTGATTTAAGGGAGGTTCCCTCCCATGATGGTTGCCGGTGATCAATTGTTCTTGTCTCAATTGTGGTTCCTGGTTCATTTGGAAGTTTGCTGAGTCTTGCCTGCATCTTCTGCTATCAGATAAGATATTTTCTGCTTTTATTTTTGTGCTTGCTTTTTGCATTGTTCCCTGCACTTCTGTGGAGGTCAGCCAGGTCCCCTCCGGGGGGCTTGTGCTCCTCTCAGTTTATCTGAAGCCACTGTTATTTGTTCATTTGCTTTTTCCTGTTTTTTCAGTGGCTGCGGCTTAGTTTTGTTACACCAGAGATCTGATTTAGGTGGTAGAGATCGTGTGATCTCAGGTGTTTTTGCAATCAGAAGAGTTGGTATTTTTTAGGGTTTTTTTTGGATTGCAGTGAATATCCTTTCCTGTACTTTTCTGTCTAGACAGATTGGGCCCCAGCGTTTGCTCATTCTATTTTCTGTCTGTGTCCGTGCTTCTTCTTGTCTAACCGCCATTACATGTTTGGGGGCTTCCTATTTTCTTTGGGGATCTGCTCCGGGGCAGATAGCTTTCATGTTTCTGCCTTTAGGTGTAGTTATCTCTCAGGCTGTGACTAGGCGTCTAGGATCAACGTAGGAACGCTCCACAGCTACCTCTAGTTGTGTGGTTAGTTCAGGTTACTGCAATCCAATAGGTTCCAGCCTCTCTGGTGTATTGCCGTTTTTGCTTATTCTCCTCAGCTACCAAAACACAACACCTGGCAAAACTCAGACACATACCTTGCCTGGCTCAAACCTTGAACCTGGTGGTGCAACATGGAAGAGGTGTTCGTGGTGCACACAGCCGAAGTGCTTTGGAGACAGGGGTTTTTTGACCATGTTGTGGACTGATTTCTCGAGTACAACTCACACGACTGGTAATACTGAATTGATTGCAACAGACAGGAGACAGCAGTTGTCAACTATGGTTCAAAATTACCTCTCCTCCCTATCGATGTTCTCCCTCACAGTTCATTCCCCTTTCACTACTGTGCCTGTAAACTGGACACCTGGCCTGAATTGGCACAATATGCCTTACAGGAGCTCGCTTGCCCTGCTGGTAGTGTGCTATCAGAAAGAGTCTTCAGGGCTGCTGGATCAATCCTGACAGAAAGAAGGACCCGGCTGTCGACCCAAAATGTTAGTGATCTCACCTTCATTAAAATGAATCATGCCTGGGTTTCAAAGGATTTTGTACCACCTTCCCCTGATGACACATAGGTTGCCAGCAAAATGGCTCGCTTTGTCCTCCTCTTCCCGACTTTTCCAATTCCTTGATTTGCAGCTGCTCAATGTCCAGCCTACACCTCCACATATGCCAGTTTTTCCACCTCCCTAACTGGACTGTACCCCCCACAGGGCCGGCGTCAGCACCTGGCGCACCCGGGCAAGTGCCGGGGCCCTGAACAGGTGGGGGGGCACGCTCGTTGTCAGAGACACCTGCGTACTATGAGGGGCCCTGTGCCAGTGCCGGCGCCCATGAGTGGGCCCCCCCTGCTTTCTCAGGGCCCCAGCACTTGCAATACTTACCTCTCCCTGCTCAACCGATGTGACGTCTTCCGCGTTTCCTGACAGTGACATTCAGGTCAGAGAGCGCGATGACGTCGCGTCTGTGCGCCCTCTGCCCGAACAGTCACAGTGCAGAGAGCTGGAAGATGGAGATGCTGAGGAGTCCAGAGTAAAGCAGTGCCCAGCCAGGAGAGGTATTTCATTTTTTTGTGTAAATCAAGTTTATTTAGGTATTTATACACATCAATCATTAATAAGAGGAAGAGAAAATAACATACCTCTTCTACTATGACATGCAAAAAAAAATTATATAGCAACTATAACTTTTCCCCAGAAAGTCATACATATAAAACAAATGTTGGATGAGCGCCTGAGGTGTTTGCTCATGTAGGCAATGAACATCAGTATTACTTTGTTTATAAATTTTAAAGAAGAAGGTACCTAGACTAAGACTCTAGGTCTACAAGAAAAGAAGATAGAGAAGAACGAAGGGGGAAAGAAGGGAAAAAAAAAGAAAAGGGGAGGAGGAGGATTTTAAGGAGTGGGGTAGGAAATGTGGCTCCATCCAGTAGGTAAACTCACATGACCCATCATCTATGGGTCTATCAACCAAGAGTCCAATTCCAATGATTCTGTAAACATAAACCAGGAGGAAGTGTTATATACCTTTCCTGTGGTACCATTCAGTTGTCCTATCAGCTGTTCCATTCTATATATGTCGTTGAGTTCCATCACAAAATCAGAAAGCAAGGGAACCATTTCCTGTTTCAAAAATCTAGTAATCACGTTCCTGGCAGCAGTGAGAATATGTCTAAGAAGACCTTTCTTAAATCTAGAAATCGGAGCTACACAAGGACAGCAAGGCCACCTCCATTGTGGGTGTAATTTGATTATAGACAGCTTGTTGCAGAGATCAAAGGATGCTAACCACAGTTTCTGTATGAGTGGGCAGTGCCACGAAATGTGTACAAATGAACCTATATCTTTTAAGCATCTCCAGCACGTATCCGGTGTTGTTGGATAAATTAAGTTTAAATCTGATGGGCATCTGTACCACCTCAACAAGATTTTGTAGCTCTTCTCCTGTGATGTCGAACAGAGCGATGACCTTAATGTGCATAAGAGAATCTTTGTTCTTTCTTCAACTGATAAGAGTCTACCCAAATCAATCTCCCATTTTGAAAAAAATGCTGGGAAATCTCAATGGGGTCTGCCCTTCTTGGAAGGTTTTGTATAATAAAGAGATAGTGTGATCTATAGAGTTTGTTGATAAACAAAAAGTCTCAGAGATAATATTCTGTATGGATCAGATTGTTTGGCTAATTTAATAATAAACCTCTTTATTTGTTCATAAAAGAACCATGCACCTGTTGGTGGCTCCTTGTCCCGAAAAATGTCCTGGAGAGACCTCATCCGTGTCCTTGTAACATAATAATGGTTTATGGGGCATGAAGCTCTATTTTTATGTAGATAAGTGTCTCTTTTTAATCCTGCAGGAAAGGATGGATTGTCATATATAGGAGTTATGGGGCCAGGAGATGAAGAGACTCCCAGCTCTCGACTCCCTCTTTTGATAAATTATATTGTGTTTTTGGTGAGGAAGGGTAAAGGTATATCCCGTTCTTCCATCGGGGACCAAATAACTATACGGGAGTCACGTCCATTAAGATCATTTTCTAATGTAACCAATTTTTTGGTGTTTTTATTATGAAACAGATCTAAAATACATGTACCAATTGCTGCTTGACTATACATAGCAAAATCTGGCAGACCTATTCCCCCTTCTTGCTTCGATCTACTCAACAAAAAGTATGAAATACGTGCTCAAATTTGTGACCAAATAAAACGAGTAATCGCCTTTTAAGACGTGAGAAAAAGGAGGCAGGTAAATACAAGGGGATTGTTTGGAAATAATATAGGAGATGGGGTAATAGATCCATTTTAATAGCGCTCACTTTTCCAAACCAAGATAAAGGTAGTTTATGCCATTTTTTAACTCAGTCTAATTCAGCTTTATGTAAAGCTGTCTTAAAGTTTGCTTCATAAAGATTAGATACTTTGTGGTGATTTTTATTCCTAGATAGGTAAGAGAATCTGAACACCACTTAAAGGGAAATGAAGCTGCCAACCTCCCCACCTCACTTTGTTGGATTGAGATATTGAGAATCTCCGATTTGTGGGTATTAATTTTGAAATTGCTCAGACGACCAAATCTATTTAATTCTGAGATAATATTTGGGAGACTTATAGTTGGGGAAGAGACATACAATAGGACATCATCTGCAAAAAGTGCCAGTTTGTGCTCTTCTGATTGGGCTTTTATGCCTCTAAAGGAGGGATTATTCCGTATCGCGGTTGCTAAATGTTCCATAGTGAGTATATAAAGCAAGGGTGAAAGAGGACAGCCTTGCCTCGTGCCGTTCCGAATTAAAAATGTTTGAAAGTGCGCCCTTAATTTTAACTTGAGCACTGGAAGATGAGTACAGGGCAGAAATTCTACGGAGCATAGTTTCTTTTAAGCCAATTCCTTCTAACGTTTGAAATATAAAATCCCAGTGCACCCTGTCGAAAGCCTTTTCTGTGTCAATCGACAGAATGCACATGGGTTACTCTTTCTTGACCACCCCATCAATCAAAGAAATAGTTCGGATGGAGGTATTTCATTTTTTTAAATGTTTGGAGCAATATATGTTGAGCATTATACAGTCATGGCCAAAAGTTTTGAGAATGACACAAATATTAATTTTTACAAAGTCTACTGCTTTACTTTTTCTAATGGCAATTTGCATATACTCCAGAATGTTATAAAGAGTGATCAGCTTAACAGCAATTACTTGCAAAGTCAATATTTGCCTAGAAAATGAACTTTATCCCCCAAAACACATTTCAACATCATTGCAGCCCTGCCTTAAAAGGACCAGCTAACCTCTTTTCAGTGATTGCTCCATTAACACAGGTGTGGGTGTTGATGAGGACATGGCTGGAGATCAATCTGTCATGATTAAGTAAGAATGACACCACTGGACACTTTAAAAGGAGGCTGGTGCTTGGCATCATTGTTTCTCTTCTGTTAACCATGGTTATCTCTAAAGAAACACGTGCAGTCATCATTGCAATGCACAAAAATGGCCTAACAGGGAAGAGTATCGCAGCTAGAAAGATTGCACCTCAGTCAACAATCTATCGCATCATCAAGAACTTCAAGGAGAGAGGTTCCATTGTTGCCAAAAAGGTTTCAGGGCGCCCAAGAAAGACCAGCAAGCGCCAGGACCGTCTCTTAAAAGTGTTTCAGCTGCGGGATCGGGCTACCAGCAGTGCAGAGCTTGCTCAGGAATGGCAGCAGGCAGGTGTGAGTGCATCTGCACGCACTGTGAGGCGGAGACTCTTGGAGCAAGGCCTGGTCTCAAGGAGGGCAGCAAAGAAGCCACTTCTCTCCAGAAAAAACATCATGGACAGACTGATATTCTGCAAAAGGTACAGGCAGTAGACTGCTGAGGAC
>JARQOD010000002.1:243681936-243737181 GCA_033576555.1 Oophaga sylvatica | reverse complement strand
GGGACATTGTAAAACCTTCAGCTTGCATCTTTTGAGGTAGTCTATTGGGGATTTTGACTTGTGTTTAGGATCATTATCCAATTGTAGAAACCATCCTCTTTTCAATTTCAGCTTTTTTACAGATGGTGTTATGTTTGCATCAAGAATATGTTGAAATTTCATTGAATCCATTCTTCCTCTATGCGTGAAATGTTCCCCATGCCATTGGCTGCAACAAAATCCCAAAGCATGAATAATGCAACCATATGCTTAATGGTTGGCTAGGTGTTCTTTTCCTAAAATTCTGTGCCCTTTTTTCTTCACACATTGTGGCCAAAGAGTTCAATTATTGGTTCATATGACTTGTTTCCAAAATGCATGAGGCTTGTTTAGATGTTCTTTTGCATACTTCTGATGCTGAACTTTATTGTGAGGATGCAGGAGAGGTTTCTTCTGATGACTCTTCCATTAAGACCATATTTGTGCAGATGTCTCTGAACAGAAAAACAATGTACCACAACTCAAAAGCCTGCTTGTTACAGCGGCGCCGGCACCCTTGCATAGGTACTCTTCCTCCCCTCTGCAGGAACACTGGCATGTTAACTTACCTATTCTCGCTCCACTGGTGTTTGCTTCCTCCTATGACCTGTGCATGGAAGACAGGTCTCCTGGAAGTGTGCTTAGGGTGCTCACGCACTCCCTGCCTCACAAAGAGCCAGAGCACGTTCAGCTAAAACATCCCCAGCCAATAACTGGGAGGAGTTTGGTATATAAGGCGTCCTCCCCTATTGGGAGGTACCTTAGTAACTTTAATTAGTGTATATCCTGCTAGCTGCATGTTAGGTCCCCAAAACCAAGGTTTCTGATCCTGTACACCCCACTTACCTGATCCTGAAGAAACAAGGCTCTGGTAGCCACCTTCTGGGAAAAATTGTCCGGAAGGATCAAGGGTGAGCTGGCAGACTGAGACATTTCTACTACACTGGATGACCTAGTTTTCCTGGCCACTGAATTGACCTCTGGTTCTAGGAGTGCACATGAGAAACAATACGTGAAAGATAATTGCTTTGTCTTGCCCCGTACTTCCAAAGGCCACCCAATCCTCAGCCTTCCGCGTCTGTAGCATCTCTTGAACTTACGCAACTCAACAACATGGGGCTGTCTGCGCAATGGTAGGAGATCCGTTGAGTCAAGGATTGTGCTTCTATTATGGAGAAACCGGTCATCTCATTCACTATTTTAACAAGAAACCGAAAAACTTCCAAGCCTAGGGCTGCAAGAGAGGCTACCCTGGGTGAGAGCAATTCCCCTCCATCATTGATCCTGTCCATATCTGTGACTTATGGAGGTTAGCAGTTCATTGACACAGCTGTAATGCAGGTGTCCAGATGCAACAAACAGAGATCACGAGGCAGGAGCACTCAGGGATTGATATAATTCTATTTACTTACAGCAGTAACTTTAAACAATTAGTGTTAGTAACTATGCAAATCAACAACAGAAAGAATAGCAATAAGTTTAGAATAACCAAGAAAGTCTTTCACTATTTAGTGTTAATATTCTTTTCACAAAAGGTGGTGTGCCCAGGCATGGGAGTCACCATGTAAGTTCTCTCTGAAGCTCTGGCCCAAGCGGGGTCACCGGGTTTTCCCACTAGGCAGCAAGTCTGATGTAGTCTATCAAAGCCCAATGAGCCTCTCACGCACCAACTGGCCCCCTCCCAACCTGTAATACTAATCCCAGATGACCCCGGTACCATAGATGATAGATGGACATTAAGACCCTGTTCACTTGCTCTGTTTCTCCACAATTGCCAGCGGGCCTCGCCTGTGGCAGTTCCCTCACAGATCTTCTTGGCATGAACATCGGTGGAAGTCTCTTTTGCTCTGGGTGGAGAGGACTAGGCCTCGGCTTTTGACAGGCAACGTCGGTCCTCAGGTGCTTGACCAGTGCAGGACGCAGATCCTGGCTTTTATCAGCGTAAGCAGTACTTGGAGGTCTCCTGCGGGGAATCCCATCCTTGCCAGGTGGTGGTCGGCACCTGGTTGGCGTAGACTTCCTGCTGAGGCTTGTCATGCTGGTTTCAGCAGTGCCTCTGGAGCACGACTGCTCTGCTCCCTGGCGCCAAATCTCCTTGAGGTTTGACACGCATGGCTTTTATATCAGGGAAGTCCTTCCTTTGGGTCACCTGATCCAGTCCACCACATGAGGTTGCTCCCCCTGAAAATTTTACAGCACAATTTGGTTCCACTTGATTTTGGCTGGCCAGCAGATGGCAGTCTCTCCTTATTAATAGCATATCCTGCAAGAGTTCTTCAGAGATATCATGACTTCTTATTACACAGAGTTTCTAGATTCCTGTGTGACAGGGAACTTCATACAGCAAGCAGCTATGATTGCTGCCAGATCCCTGTTTCACAACTCCAGAATCCGTGTTGGTGTCATGTGTCACTGGGAAGCCCCTATCCAAAGCTATTTGGGTGGTCACTGGGCAACTGGAGCTCCGGCTAGAAATACTGCACACTGAGATCGCCTTTTATTTACTTCCTAGCTTTTTCTAGGTCTTCCGTGGCTCCACATGCATAAACCCGTCATTGACTGGAGATTAGGAAAGGTTCTTAGTTTTTGATAGAGACATTACCTCCATATAGACCGTATGAGTCCTTATTTACCATCTGTCCCAGGCGGAGACCCTAACCATGTCTGACTATGTTAAAGAGAATTTAGCTAGGAGTTTTGTCAAGGGATTCAGGAGCAAAGGCAAGGTATGTGGCTTCGGCGTCTTCACTAGAGATGAACGAATATTTCAATATTCGGTTTGTCTCACGATCGCAGAATTTGCAATATTCGCCGATTTAATTGCCGAATATAGCCAAACATACACAGTACAAAAGCCTGTGTTTCCCACGCTATGTGACAGCGTGCGAAACACTGGCGTAGTGCTTCTGATCGGCGGTGAAATTATCCCTGCTGGTCAGAGAGCCGCGGATTCCACGCTGTCAAAAGACAGCATATGCGCTCAGCTGTGATTGGAGGTATAAAGTTTACCTCCGGTCACTGATGTCAGCTGATGGGATTACAGCTCCCGTCATCTGACACCTGTTGCTGCTAATAACAGTGAGAGCAGGAGCGGCAGATGGGAATATTCATCAGGAATATTCATCAGCTCAATATATTCATCAGCTCCTGCGCTGTGAATAAATAATTAAAAAAAAAACCTATGTGGTTCCCATGTATTTTTGATAACCGGCCACTGCGGCCAGGTAAAACTCACAGCTGGAGGCTGCAACCCTCAGCTGTCAGCTTCAACAAGGCTGGTTATTAAGAATAGAGGGGTCCCCACACCGTATTTTTTAATTATTTAAAAAATAATTTTAAAAAAGGCATGGGGTCCCCGCCATTTTTGACAACCAGCCTTGCTAAAAATCACAGCTAGGGGCTGGTATTCTCAGGCTGGTAAGGGGCCATGGATATTGGCCCCCCAGCCTAAAAATAGCAGCCCGCAGCCACCCAGAAAAGTCGCATCTATTAGATGCGCCAATTTTGGGGCTTTGCCTGCTCTTCCCACTTGCCCTGTAGTGGTGGCAAGTGGGGTTCATATTTGTGGAGTTGATTTCACTTTTGTATTGTCAGGTAACATCAAGCCCACAGTTTAGTAATGGAGAGGAGTTTATAAGACACCTATCCATTACTAATCCTACAGTTATACAGCAAAAATAAAGTCCTTTATTAGAAATAAGACAAAACACAGTTTTCCTTTTTTATTTAAAAATAACAAACACAGTTATACTCACCTAACGCCTATTCGACCAAAGCCCTCATTCTCCTGTAATAAAATTAAATAAAAAATAACAATATCCCTCACCTCTCCATCGTTCTGTCCCACGCCATAATCCATGTCTGGGGATAAATAGTTTTCAACCTAGGAGCCCCTGTTCCCGGTACACTTGAAAACAGAGTCGTGATAGGTTTCATCCAGAAGTCCTCTTCTCCAGCAGGATCCAGCTTCTTCTTTGTAAAGAATAAGGACCGGACTCTCCAGTCTTGCATTGATTATAACAAGTATCATTTGGCATTGATTCCAGAGTTGTTAGACTGCCTCAGAGGTGCTAGAGTTTTTACCAAGCTGCATCTGCGAAGAGCTTACAATCTTATCCGGGTACTTTGAGGCGATGAATGGAATATAGCTTTCACCACCTTAGACGGTCATTATATATACTGAACTATGCCATTCGGGCTCAGCAATGCACCAGCTGTCTTCCTAGAATTTGAAGAATCTTTTCTCCCTTTCCTAGGTTATATCATCTTTGACACAGACCTGGAGATGGATCCGGAGAAGGTGTCTTCCATCCTCAAGTGGCCGCGTTCTGACGGCGTTAAAGCTATCCAGCGCTTCCTGGGATTCGCTAACCACTACCGGCAATTCATTCCGCATTTTCCGTTCCGGACTACTCTCATCTTCGCCATGACCTGTAAGAGTGCCGATCTGAAGGTATGAAGTCTGATGGCTGAAGTCGCTTTTCTCTCCCTGGAACAGACCTTTTCCTCCGCTACAATATTACATCGACCAGAGGTGAAAAACAATTCTTTCTGGAGGTAGATTCCCCTTCTGATTCCTCTTCTACTGGGGCTGGAGCAATTCTTACCCAGAAGTCTCCTTCTGGCCAAAGAGTGACCAGTAGTTTTTTTTACCAAGGCCTTCTCTACCCCGAAGTGCGACTACTTGATTGGCAAACAAGAGTTCTTAGCAAATATTGTAAGGGTCCCGTTACATATAGCAACTCACCAGTGATCCCGACAACGATATGCACTTGTCAGGATCGCTGGTGTGTCGCTACATGATCGCTGCTGAGCTGCCAAACAGGCAGCTCAGGCAGCGATCAGGACAGCGACTATGCCGGTAACAAGCGACGCACGTCGCTTAGTTACCCGCTGTGTACCTTAGATACTAGCGCGCTTGTGCAGGGAGCTGGTAACCAAGGTACACATCGGGTTTCTAAGCACCGCGCGGTGCTTAGAAACCCGCTGTGTACCTTGGTTACCAGCTCCCCTGCAACAGCGCGCTGGTATCTAACGTACACATCGGGTTTCCATGCGCCGCCCGGCGCATGGAAACCCGATGTTTACATTGGTTACCAGCTCCCGCTTGCTTATCGCTGGTCTCCCACCTGTCACACGCAGCAATGCGCGCTTGCCAGTGGGAGACCAGCAATCAAAAAATGGTCCAGGACATTCAGCAACGATCAGCGACACCCAGCAAGGGGGCTGATCGTCGCTGAATGTCACACTAAGCGAGATCGCTGGCTAGGTCGCTGCTACATCACAAAATCGGTGACGTTTCAGCGATCTCGCTAGCGATCTCGCTTAGTGTGAAAGGGCCTTAAGATGATGCGAGAGGAGTGGCGGTACCTTCTCAATGGGAGCAGTCCATCCTGTCATTATCTACACTGACCATAAGAACCTGGCCTGTCTGCAATCTGCGCAATGACTGAACCCACGTCAAGCTAGATGGTCACTATTTTTTGCTCGTTTTGAGTTTGTTCTGCATTTTCAGCCAGCTGACAAAAACATCAAAGCTGATGCTCTATCCTGATCCTTCTACTGATCAAGAGGAGGAACCTCAACTCATTATCGAGCCATCCAAGATGGTTACTATGGCTCCAGTAAACCTGTCCCAAATTCCATCAGGCAAGACCTTGGTATCAGAATTAGACCAGAGGCTAGTGCTGCAGAGGGTACACTCCTCCAAGATGGCCAGCCATGCTGGTCAAAGAAAGACTTTGCAGCTCATATCACGTCACTACTGGGGCCTACCATACACTTGGAAATCATGGAGTAGGTTTTCGCCTGCTCTTCCTGTGCATGAAAAAAAAATCCTAGGCAACTTCCGTCTGGGGGCGACTCCTACAACTCCCTGTGCCCTCGGTGCCTTGGCGGCATATTGCTAAAGCCTTTATTACAGATCTTCACGTATCCTTGGGCTCTTCATTCATCTGAGTAGTGGTGGATTGCTTCTCGAAGATGGCACATTTCACTCCATTACCAGATCTTCCGTCTGCTCCAGAACTTTTGGAAAATTCATTCAGCACATCTTCCATCATCATGGAGTCACTCGTCACATCGTGTCCAATGAGGGGTCCAGATCTCGTCCATATTCTGGCGAGCTTTGTGTTGGCATCTGAACGTTGTCCTGGATTTCTCGTCAGCATACCACCCTCAATCCAATAGATTGAGTCAAGCTCTTGCCATGGACAGAGTTCTCTTACATCAACCACATGAGTTTTCTGCAAGTTCTCCAAAAAACACTTCGGACAAAACACTCCAAAAACGCGTTGAATTTTTTTTTGGATTCAGTGACTATCCAATAGGGTATTACATGCTTTGCAATTACTCATCCATATACTATTACGTGCTCTGTGGTACATTTCAATTTTATATAACACTCCCAAAAAGCATTGAAAAATTTTTCTGTATTCAATTACTCATCCATATATTATGTGCTCTGTGGCACATTTCGGTGGCATTTTAACAGTCCAAAAAAGCGTTGAAATTTTTTTCTGTATTGAATTAACCATATACTGTTGCGTTCTCTGTGGTACATTTCGGTGTTATATTACACTACGTAAAAGCATTGAAAAATGTTTCTGTATTCAATTATTCATCCAAATACTATTACGTGCTCTGTGGTACATTTTGGTGACATATAACAGTCCAAAAAAGGGTTGAAAATGTTTTCTGCATTTAATTACTAACCCATATACTTAAGTGCTCTGTGGTATATTTCTGTGTTATATAACACTCCAAAAAAAGGATTGAAAAAATGTTCTGTATTCAATTACTCATCCATATACTATTAAGTGCTCTGTGGTATATTTCGGTGTTATGTAATACTCCAAAAAGGCCTTGAAATGTTTTTCTGTATTCAGTTAATCATCCATAGACATGATCTGTGGACAACAAAGATGGCAGAATCACGCTAGACTCCCAAGGGAGTGACCAGAGGAATATCGAAGCCAGAGAAAGCTAGTGCTACAGTGGAGGTGGCAGGAGTCCATGGTCCAGAACCATCTGATTTCCCGAAATCACCAAGGCCCGAACACAGAAACGAACCTACGTGGGAGAGCCAGGATCCAGGAACTGCGGGGCAAAGGCTGGTCGGAAGAAACAAGGTGGCGAGCCAGGACCAGGGCTAGAGAAATACTAGCGGGCCCTCCAGCCGCAAGGTTGGCATTCCGGGGGGAGGTCATTATGTAAGAACTGCAGCTGAGATGTGGTCCATCGAAGATTTTGGGATCTGTCATCACATCTTAAACAACCAGCGGACGGTAGAGATGGAACACTTGCCTCAAACGCTGCAAGAGCTGACAACTGGAACCAGGGTCATGTTCCACAAAATGGAGGGACAAAGTGGCTGGTATGTGGTGGGTGTGATCTGATAAGGAAGGGAGCAGGACGAACCTTTCTTGTGTAATGAACAGGCCTGGGAGAGGCTTCTCAAGGCAGCTCTCAGAGCTACTACCACCCCAGAGAGGTTGGACTGTTCTTGTGGTTCCTCACCTTCTATGCCGGAGCAGGTGATGGTGCAGGTGACACATGTGGCTGTCTACCACTTCTACATATCAGGGGCTCAGGCACTACCCGAAGCCAGGTCACTTACAGCCAGGCATCTGGAAATCGGGCTCCATCAAGTAGATGGAGACATTCCCCACAGCTCCTGTGGAAGGAGAAGAAAAAGCAGACACCTGAAGAGGATTACTATATTACCCTTCTTATAATATTATTCTGGCCTTGCACTTTCTGCAAAGCCTTTATGAGTGTAGGAGCATAACGTTCAACAACTAAACTTTCAAAATATTTACATTCAAAAAATGTTTACGGATTCAATTAGTCATCCATACAGTTTAAGATGGTATGTAACACTCCAAAAAGCTTTCATTACTTCTACAGTTGTGCTAAAAAATTTACATACCCTGGCAGAATTTTTGCTTTGTTGGCCTTTTTTCAGAGAATATGAATGATAACACCAAACATTTTTCTCCACTCATGGTTAGTGGTTGGGTGAAGCCATTTACTGTCAAACTACTGTGTTTTCTCTTTTTAAATCATAATGACAACCCAAAACATACAAATGACCCTAATCAAAAGTTCAACAACCCTGGTGATTTTGGCCTGATAACATGCACAGAAGTTGACACAAATGGGTTGGAATGGCAACTAAAGGTAACATCTTCACCTGTGACCTGTTTGCTTGTAATCAGTGTGTGTGCATAAAAGCTGACTGAGTTTCTGGGATCCAGAGTCTTGCATCTTTCATCAAGCCACTGATGTTTCTGGATTGTGAGTCAAGGGGAAAGCAATTGTCAACGGATCATCGGGAAAAGGTAGTTGTACTGTATAAAACAGGATATGGATACAAAAAGATATCCAAAGAATTGATAATGCTAGTCAGCAGCGTTCAAACTGTGATTGACAAATGGAAAATCAGGGGCTCTGTAAAAAGAAAACCACTGTCAGGTAGACCAACAAAAATTTTGTCCACAACTGCCAGGAAAATTCTTCGGGATGCAAAGAAAAACCCACAAATAACATCAGCTGAAATACTGCACTCTCTGAAACCTAGCAGTGTGGCTGTTTCAAGATGCACAATAAGGAGGCACTTGAAGAAAAATGGGCTTCGTGGTCGAGTCACCAGAAGAAAGCCATTACTGCGCAAATGCCACAAAGTATCCCACCTACAATGCGCAAAACAGCACAGAGACAAGCCTCAAAACTTCTGGAACAAGGTAATTTGGGTGATGAGACCAAAATTGAACTTATTGGCCACAACCATAAAAGTTACATTTGGAGAGAGGTCAACAAGGCCTATGATGAAAGGAACACCATTCCTACTGTAAAACACGGAAGTAGATCGCTGATGTTTTGGGGATGTGTGAGCTACAAAGGCACAGGAAACTTGGTCAAAGTTGAAGGAAAGATGAATGCATCATGTTATCAGCAAATAGGAGGCAAATTTGCAATCATCAGCCTGGAAGCTGCGCATGGGATGTACTTGAACATTCCAACATGACAGCGATACAAAACAAAAGGCTAAGTCGACCTGTCATTGGCTTAGTGAAGGTTCTGGAGTGGCCATCTGAGTCTTCTGACCTCAATATCATTGAGCCGCTCTGGGGAGATCTCAAGAGCGCAGTTCATGCTAGACAGCACAGGAATTTACAGGAACTGGAGGCTTTTTGCCAAGAAGAGTGGGCAGCATTACCATCTGAGAAAATAAAAAACCTCATCCACAACTACCACAACAGACTTCAAGCTGTCATTGATGTTAGAGGGGGAAATACACAGTATTAAGAAATGGGATATGTGAACTTTTGATCAGGGTCATTTGGATATTTTGGGTTGTCATTATGATTTAAAAAGAGAAAACACAGTAGTTTGACAATAAATTGCTTCACCCAACCACTAACCATAAGTGGAGAAAAAGGTTTGGTGTTATCATTCATATTCTCTGAAAAAAAGGCCAAGAAAGCAAAAATTCAACTGGGGTATGTAAACTTTTGAGCACAACTATATATAGCATTACGTGCTCTGTGGTATATTTTGGCATTTTGGTGTTATATAACAGTCCAAAAAAAAGTTGAATTTTTTTTCTGTGTTCAATTACTAATTCATATACCATTAATTGCTCTGTGGTACATTTCAGTATTTTTTATAATTACTAACTAACGAAATGTAGACAGTGCCCAATCCAGGGTGTTGAATTTAAAACAGAAGTTTATTTCACCATAAATAGCAAAACGTTTTGACCCATAGCAGGTCTTTTTCAAGTGCACACAATGAAAACCATGGTGGACTTATATAGGCACCAATCACCGTACAGTTCAAGCCCACCTACATAAAATATAACATTTATAAATATTATCCATCAGAATATAATCATAGACATTATTTAAGATCAATAACATATAACAATATACAACAGGTGAAAAAACTCTCCATGTACAATTTTAAAAACTCATTTGCATATACCCTATGTGTAGATCCACCAATAATGAAAAAGCAAAAGTTGTCCAGGTTACCAAAACCCAATCACATTCTATTAGGTCATAAATATGAACATCAAATTAATGAGTTGTTTAGCATATTTTCACCAGATCGTGCCAATGGGCACTAGATAAAAGTTGTGCTTGATGTCAACAAATCATCAAGAGGCATCTAATCACCTGGGTAACCAATAACAATCGTCATCCAGAAATCGCGATTCAATAAGCATACGCAAGGAGGGTCCAAAAGCATCACTGTATCCATGCGTGTCATCGGGAAGTCGATCACGTGGCCTCTATCGCTCTGGCGTGCAGGTCCAGCACACACAAGCGGAAAACATCCAAGGCTTACCAAATCTCCACGGCAACAGTCACATTACCGCAGCAATGGTAACGTCATGATGAGATGCACGGTAACTAAGATCAAGCAATCCTGGCTAAGACCATATTGCTAAGGAGATAATGGCATCATATTTCCCCATATTTCACACTGGATAAGTATCAACCAAAACAAAGAGAAAAAAAAAAGCAGAAAGAGAACTAATGCGAGGAGCTATAGAATAAAAGGAAGTAAAGGAGAAACAAGGTGGGGAAGGAGACCAAAATCAATAAACAACATATTATTAGTCATTTTGTGGATGATATGTCATAAACACAATGTCGGTCTTTCCTCCCACACCTTCATCCACGTAACCTCCCCATAGTGACCTATAAAAAAAGAAAAAAAGAGCAAAATGTTAAAAACAAATACTGATGAAGATATCAAGTAGAAGGGGTTCACAACAGACAACTTTGTAGGTTACATTCTCTCCCTAGCTCAAAAACTCACTTTAATTCCTTTCTTTTCAAAAGTTTGAGCCTGTCAGTTGGTTCACCGGATGCCTGTTCTCCAAAAATGTTTCAGAACAGGCAATTCGGTGAGACCTGTCCTGATAGTGCTTTTGTGTTTAGAGGTACAAGCCCATATCTCCAAAGTGGTCTCCCCACATAGAATATGCCACATAGACAAGAGACCACATAAACCACAAAGCTTGATGAACATGTATAACTCTCTCTGAGAAAATATTGCTTTCCTGTAAGGAGATGGCAAAAAGAATCTTCTTTAACCATGTTACCACAACAAGCACAAAACCAAGTAGGGAAAATTACAAAATTACAAAACTTGGGGGTACTCAATGTGGTTTGCACCCTCATTTTAATGGGACCAAAATCCAACTTGACCAATTTATCATTCAAATTTCTGCCTCTCCTGTATGAAAGAAGAGACTGAGATTTGAAACTAGCAATTGAGGGTAGAACCCTAGTGAATAGGGGCCAGTGTCTATTCAAGATATCAAAATAGAAAGTGGAAAAAAATGGAATCCTTTTTCTGGATTGTTTAGGGCATGTACCCGCCATGAGGTCTTTGGGGTTAATTCCTAATGCCCATTAAAGCACCACTCCAGTGTGTGTTTTTTATTGTAGTGTTGGAGTGGTGCCACTAAGTTCCCTGCTCCTGGTCTCATAATTACCAGCCGCTGTCTTAATCTGTTATCTGTGCCGCTCTGGTTGGTCTCCAGCAGTTTGTGACCTGTTGGATAGCTTCATTGTTTGCTGGGTAATCCTTAAATCACTACTCAATGTAAGTCTATGAGAGCCAGAAACTTTAGACTGTTACCTCTGACTTCCGGTCAGTCAGAAGTTGCGATCACAAGATGGCACCTTGGGAATAGAGCGGTGCCGGGAAACAGTTGAAGATGGCAGCTGGAAAGTATATTACTAAGGTGAGGGAACTTAGATTAGTGGCATCACTCTAGTGCGGAAATAAAAAAAACGCTGGAGTGGTGCTTTAATGTAGCATCATACTCTTTATTATGCAGCAGATTTACGACTGGAGAATGTACAGTACTAAATCTAGTGCTTCATCTTACACTGTAGCAAATTTTATATTTTTTTTCTTAGCCAATAACTTCCTCTGAAGAGCCTCATCTCTGATGCTGCACACAAATTTGTCTCTTAATAGGACTCTAAACTGTTACTAAAATTGCTGTTTTCTGATAATCTTGCGCAGTTCAGCAACAAAAACTGAAATGCTTTCACTTGGAAGCTGATTCCATTTGGAGCAAAATCATTTTTAACACTGCATTGATAGCCTCCAAATTATAGTCAATAGTTAATACCAGAGAGCTGAGAGAGCATTTCTAAGCAGTATCAGACCCTTCTACGTAAAACATGAGACTTTCAGCATATGAATTCCATAAAGAGACATCAAATTCCTCCATGTGATCTGTATTAGCCATTTTCATTTACCTCTATAAACTCTTCTGACCCCCGTACACATTAGAGTAATGTGGCCTCTCTCGATATTGCTGTATGTGTGCATGGTACTCTATATGTTTAATGTGTATGTGTGTGTATGTACTGAGTGTGTCCAATGTGTATGGCTTCCCAACTCTTCATTGATGATGTTGTGAGAGCACAGGATCTGGCATGTCAGATTTCAGAGAGATGATCCTTTTCTTCTCTGGAAGAGTCAAGTAGCGGCTCTGCTGAGTTCCCATGTGTATGGAGGAGTCAGGAGTAGAGTTGAGCGATACTTTCCGATATCCAAAAGTATCGGAATCGGAATGGTATCGCCGATACACAAAAAATATCGGCGATACCCGATACCGATACCGGAAATACAATGTAAGTCTATGGGAACAAAATATCGGAATTAAAAAAAACCCATTCTAGCCTTGTAGGTTAATTGTACATGAAGGAAAACAACAAAGAGTAATGTAGAATGTATTGGGGGAGGTTGAGGAGACATTAAAGGCATAGATGTTTAACCCAATCCAATGGAATAGCATTAATTTTTTTTTTTAGGAAATACGTTCGGATTGACGAAGAAATTGACAATGTTGTTAACCTTTTTTCTATTTTGGCAAATATGTATGTTTCACAACTTCCATGCTCTTCACCTTTTTAACTTTTGACACACTTTCTCCTTCATAATCTTCAGCAGCATCATCTTTGTCATCAAATTATTCTTCATTTTCACCTTCTTTATCTTCTTCTAAAACTTCTTGCTTTTCATGTTTTTGTTAACATTACTCATATTGTTCTTTTTAAACTATTATTCTTCTTCATATTATAGTCCTTCATCTTCTTCATCATATTCTTATTTGTGACATAGATTCCTGTACTTGTAATCTGTAAAAGTATGATTTTTTCATCGTTCCGTTCTTGCTGCCACAAAAGATTTAAATTACAACAGTATTTGTCCGTGTTCAGTTTAACCTGCAGCATCAGGCATTTACCAGGGGCACCACTGAGGAGGAACGGACTCACCCCCATACACTGCTTAGTCTTCTTCTGCTTATAATTTAGAGCATATATTTTGCTCTTCATTTTGGTCTTATACTTCATGTTCTTCTGCCTTTAGATCTTCTGCTTATTGTTCTTGTGTCTCTTGTTCTGTATCTTGTATTTGTAGCACAACCTTGTACCAGCTGATGTTACTGGGACACGGTTACTAAGCAGGAGGTACCTGTGCTCCAAAGCACTACCAAGGACCAGCAGACGTTGCTGGAACTCGGATACCGAGATGGAGGCACCTAGGCCAAAGGCACTGCGGAGAACCAGTTGACGGTACTGGAACCCGGACGGGTAGCAGAAGGTACAAGAGCCAATGCAAGTAACGAGGACCAGCTGACTGTGCTGGAACCCGGAGGGGCAGCAGAAGGAAAAGAGCCAATGGCACAACCGAGGACCAGCTGACGTTACTGGGACACGGTTACTAAGCAGGAGGTACCTGTGCTCCAAAGCACTACCAAGGACCAGCAGACGTTACTGGAACTCGGATACCGAGATGGAGGCACCTAGGCCAAAGGCACTGCGGAGAACCAGTTGACGGTACTGGAACCCGGACGGGTAGCAGAAGGTACAAGAGCCAATGCAAGTAACGAGGACCAGCTGACTGTGCTGGAACCCGGAGGGGCAGCAGAAGGAAAAGAGCCAATGGCACAACCGAGGACCAGCTGACGTTACTGGGACACGGTTACTAAGCAGGAGGTACCTGTGCTCCAAAGCACTACCAAGGACAAGCAGACATTGCAGGAACTCGGATACCGAGATGGAGGCACCTAGGCCAAAGGCACTGTGGAGAACCAGCTGACGGTACTGGAACTCGGACGGGTACCATAAGGCACCCATGAAAATGTAAGTTGACAGGCCGCAAGCCGTCTGCAGTTACCAAATCACACAGTCCTACAGTGGGTGCTTGTCCTATTTTCACAACGGAAAGAGCCTTTATTTACATATCCCACAGCACACATAGGAATCACCTAAACTGCAGGCACCATAGAGTCGGATAACCGGAATGCAACATGACAGGACAACTTATTTGAGGCTAATTTACGTTGACACTGCCAGGAAACAGCTGTGGTGCTGTAACCAGGGTGTGCATGAGTCAGTACCCATGCCAATTACTTCCGAGCAACAACTGGCGGTGTTGGAGCCCAGGGATGAGAGGAGGACAGGGTGGAGGCAGCATGACTTTTTGTCGTACACACAGCAGGGGAACAGCTGCCATTACTCAACCCCAGTAACACAGGAGCAAGTGTTGACTGTGCTAACAGCACTTACAGGCAACAACTGGCGGTGTTGGAGCCCAGGGTCCAATGCATCGACTTCAATTGTTTCCACCTCCTCTCAGGAACACAGCACTGTTGATCAACCATCTGTCTCTTCGCCGCCTGCCAAATTGCCCAGTCAGTCAGAGAGTTCTGTACAGGAGCCAGCTGAGTCTCTGCTTCTGTTCTCAGAATCTGTTGGTTTGCAAACAGGGGCACAGCCAAGCAGCATTCTGGAATGTGAAGAAGAGGGAGTATGCAGTGATGCGCAACAGCTGTGTCTCTCTGAATCTGAAGAGGCGGGTGAGACAGTGCCGATGGTCAGCACACCGCAGAACGCATCTGATGATGATGAGACTCAGGTGCCAGTTTCTGTTGAGCATGGTGGTGGCCAGACCACCCAACAGCAGCAGGTGTTGGAAGAGGTTAGTGGAGATGATGAGGTCCAAGACCCAACATGGCGTGAGGAACAGGAAGGTGGTGGTAGCAGCTCTGAGGAAGCGATTGCCCCAACGGTACAAACAGGAGGGAGAGTTAGGCTGCATACTTGTTGCCTGTAGCCTCCATTTTGGCACCTGTTCGGATTTCTCTTCCAAAAGTCTAAACGGACGCTCCCAGGACTTGCACTGCGTGGTCCTTTTTTCACACACTTGCAGATGATATTTGCTATGTCAAATGCAAGCTGTGTAATCAAAAAGTAAAAAGAGGTAAAGTGTCAGTAACCTCAATACCACAAATATGTGTAAACATGTGCGGAGAAAACAGTACTTGAGTTACAAAGACACACTGAAGATGTACAGTCTATAGAGAATCACTGCACAAGTTTAACTGCATATGTCATGGTTAAATTTGAAATTTTTATTGCACACTTGATGTGAAAAAAGAAAATAGCTATGAGACTACTGACTGACGTTTTGGGCAACGCAGTGGCCTTTATCAAATAGTCGCTGGAAGAGATAGAAAAATTTACAGTCAATGACAATGTATAATATATACAATATATACAATAAATACATAGGGTGAAGAATATATATACATAGGAATTAGGCAACATGTTAAACATTTGGGTGATACTGTAGAACACGGAGAATTATCCCTCTAGGGTATGCGGGTGGATAATGTAGTTTTTTGTTGATTTTTGGGAGTGTGTAGAAAACAGGGGTGATGGGGTATTGAATATTAAGGAATGTCATAGTCTTACAGTCTATGGTGATCAATTAAAGATGTTTTGTCAGGATACGATCAATTTTTTGACAGATGTAAAATGTAGGGTCACAATTGAGTTGTCTGTAGGTTAGGTTAACTGACAGTTGTCTATGAATTTCGGCAATAGATTGGGTCTTATTCATAATAACGATAGCACCCCCCTTATCTGCTGGTTTAATAATAATGTTGGGGTTATCTTTCAGAGATTTTATGGCTTGTTTATCTGTGGGTGTCAGGTTGTGGCGTATCGGGTGTAGGCCCAATCTCGGCAAACCATCCACGAGCACAGGCTCTGAATGCTGGCATTGCAAAACTCCTGCCCCTTGAAATGCTGTCATTCAGGCTGGTGGAGACTGACAGTTTACGGAACTTAATGGCATTGGCAGTCCCACAATACAATGTGCCAAGCTGATTTTATTTCAGCAGGCAAGCCGTCCCTGGTCTGTAAAAGCATGTTGTTGAGGTTAAAATTAAACATGCGCTACTAAACTCCGTCAGTAGCAATGTCCACCTGACCACCGCTGCGTGGACCAGTATCCATGGCCAGGGACGATACCTTTCCCTTACTGCCCATTGGGTCAATGTTGTGGAGCCGGGTACAGATCTTGCGAGTGGCGCTGTACGTGTTCAGGCAACTACAAGGATTGCGGGAATCAAGTCTGTACACATTGACTCCTCCTTCTCCATTTCCTCAGAAACATCGTTCCAGGAGCCGTCACGGTCTACCTCCACATGGACCCGTGAACGCTTAATAAGAATCTTTAGTTATATAGCGCCAACAGATTACGCAGCGCTTTACAGTTTAACAGTTTCAGAACACAAGTCATAACTAACAACGTTACCAATACAATAATGAAAGCAATATAATCCGCACATGCTCGTGAGAGCTTACAATTTACAAATATGTGGGGGAGATACAAAGTACAGGTGTTTATATACAATGGTGTATTTAGAATGATGGCCCAGCCATTTTGAGGGAGTGAGGGATGGATGGAGATAGTGAATGGGCTACACACACACACTTACATATAGAATGACTTTGATTAGTGAATGTGATAGGCCGCTATGAAGAAATGTGTTTAGAGTGAGCGCCCCAAAACATGCAAATTGTGGATAGTTCTAATTTCTTGGGGTACAGCATTCCACAGTATTGGCGCAGCGCGGGAGAAGTCTTGGATTCGGGAGAGATGTTCTTTAGGTGTAGGTGGCAATAGCGGGCAACAGATTGTATATGGGAGGTGAAGGAGAGATTGGTGTCAAACATAACACCCAGACAGCGAGCCTGTTGACCGATATGAGCACAGACGTGGCCAAACGTCAACAGGCCGTCCTGAAATTAATTTCCATGGGGAATCAAAGACACACAGCGCTGGAGCTCTGGAATGCCATAAAGCAAGAGAGCGACATGTGTATTTTGCCAGCGAATCTCCAGCCAGGCTTGGTAGTGTGTGACAATGGCCGAAATCTGGTGGCAGGTCTGGGCCTAGGCAACGTCACTCACATACCATGTCTGGCACATGTGCTAAACTTGTTCGTCCAGAGTTTTTTGAGGGACTATCCGGATCTTGATGCACTGCTGCACAAGGTCCGCCTACAGTGCGCTAACTTGCGACGTTCCACCATGGCCAGATCGCGCATTGCAGCTCTGCAACACAGATTTTGCCTTCCTGAACATCGCATCATATGTGACGTACCCACCAGGTGGAATTCCACGTTACATATGTTGGAGCGGTTGTGTGAGCAGCAGCCAGCAGTAATGGAGTATCAGCTGCATCAGTTGCAATCAACTCGCAATTTGCGCCGTTCACTTCACCACTACTGAGTGGGCCTCTATAATAATAATCTTTATTTATATAGCGCCAACAGATTCCGCAGCGCTGTACAGTTTAACAGTTTCATAACACAAGTCATAAGTGACAACGTTAACAATACAATAATTAAAGCAATATAAGCCGCCCCTGCTCGTGAGACCTTACAATCTACAATGAGGAGGGGGAGCTACAAAGTACAGTTGTTTATATACAATGGTTTATTTACAATGATGGTCCAGCCATTTTCAGGGAGTGAGGGATGGATGGAGATAGTGAATGGGCTACACACACACACAGTTACACGTAGAATGACTTTGATTAGTGAATGTGATAGGCCGCTCTGAACAAATGTGTTTTGAGTGTGGAAGTAGGGCTGTTAATGGGGATGTTGAAGTCTCCAAGGATAAGGGTTGGTACTTCTGAGGACATGAAAGTGCGGCAGCCAGGCAGAGAAGTGGTCAAGGAACTGTGTGGGCGAGCCTGGGGTCCGATATATTACCGCTACTCTAAGGGAGAGGGGACGAAAGAGCCTGATGGTGTGTACCTAATAATTTTCAAAATCTTAATATAAAATTTACATGTTACATATTTACATCTAATATAAAACATTTAACCATTAAGCCTACTTACAGAACAAGGAAGTGTAAAAAAACTTGTGCTTAAAAAAAAAGTGCAAATTAAATGTGAGAAGGGCAGTGTAACAAATAATTTAGGAAAAAGATAAACTAACATCAAGTGCTGTGTGCTGTGTAAGAGCCAGACACATTAACATGAAATCAGTCTGGAATAGCGGTGATTTTCTCCCATAACCCGAGTAACATTCTGGGGAGAGGGGTGTAGAGTCAACGATCAGCAACTAGCTACGGTAGATCAAATACCTGAAAAAAAAAATAAAAAAAAAATGGTTATTTAACATTCATAAGATACATTTATTTTATCAAAAAAAAATTAAATATTTAACATTCATAAGATACATTGTATTTAAAAAAAAAAAAATAATTTATTTAACATTCCTAAGATAAAAATTTTTTTTAAACATAAAAACTATAATACACAGCAGGATCTTTAGTAAAAACCAGACTTACCACTGTAACCTCTTAATCCTTGCAAGCTTCAACACAACGTTGACAAGGTACACAGCAGGGGTGGTCGGTCTCCTAGACAACGAGCAAACTCCTTCATGTTGAGAGAGGCCACCATCTCCTTAGCTTTCTGGTACTTTTCTGTGGGAATGAGCTTGTCTCCAACCAGCCAGGAATATTCATTGAATGGCACACCATGGTTTGGTATTAGCACCCAGTACCAAAAGTGAAGCCAACCACAGTTCCCATTTCTCATGAACTTTATTTGATATACTGGCTGGCCAAACATTAGTTTCTCACAAAGGAGCTGAAGACCCTGAGTGGCAGTAGGTGCGAGTCTCTCCAGCATGACCTGTTTGTTAGATATTTGCCGTCTACACCTAAAGAACATCTCTAGAATCCGCCCTTTTCTCACCATGGAAACAACAAAAACCCTCACTGTAGCATTGATCCACTCCCGCCTGGACTACTGCAATGCTCTATTACTTGGCCTCCCCATTACTCGACTATCCCCTCTCCAGTCCATCCTTAATGCAGCAGCCAGGGTCATCCATCTGGCTAATCGGTACTCGGACGCGTCCGCTCTTCGCCAGTCCTTACACTGGCTGCCCATTCATTATAGGATCCAATTCAAAGTACTGGTTCTCACCCACAAAGCTCTCCACAGTGCAGCACCCCCCTACATCTCCTCCCTCATTTCTATCTATCGGCCTAACCGACTGCTGCGCTCTGCAAATGACTTTCGACTAACCTCTGCAGTAATCCGTACCTCCCACTCCCGACTCCAAGACTTCTCCCGCGCTGCGCAAATCCTCTGGAATGCTCTACCACAAGAAATTAGGACTATCCACAATTTGCCTGGTTTCAGGCGCTCCCTCAAAAACATTTGTTCAGAGTGGCCTATCACATTCAATAAGCAAAGTCGTTCTATGTTTAAGTGTGTATGTGGAGCCCATTCACTACCTCCATCCATGCCTCACTCCCTCAAGATGGCTGGACCATCATTGGAAATGCACCATTATATATACACACCTGTACTTTGTATCTCCCCCACCTCATTGTAGATTGTAAGCTCTCACGAGCAGGGTCGGCTTATTTTGCTTTAATTATTGTATTGTTAACGTTGTTACCTATGACTTGTGTTTTGAAACTGTTAAAGTGTAAAGCGCTGCGGAATATGTTGGCGCTATATAAATAAAGATTATTATTATTATTATATCAGAGGGAGAAGAGGATTGGGCCTTGACAAGGTGCCCGATTGCATCTTAAGTCTTATTGAATGTTGGAGCCAGTCCACCGTACAAAAGCAGCCATAGAGTGTCCGGGTACCTGCTTGGATTTCGATCAAAATGAAGACTACTTTGATGTACATGTACACCAATTCGAGAAAAATGACAAGAATGAGGCAGTAAGACACGCTCAGCAGAGTACAAGCAGCATTGCTTGAAGAAGTAACTTGAGCGTGATCAAAATTGAATAAATTAAAATCTCAGACTACAGTGAACACAACTCTTAGCTGTGAAAGGGCTTTTTGTGTCCTTCTACAGTGTTTTCAACCAATGTATTGGATACGGATGGAAGCACGTCACACTATAATTTCAATTGAATGGAGCAGCAAGAATTACACTAAAGAAAAAAAAAAAAAAAGAGTGAGAGTGACATGTGCAGATGCCTACATACAGCGTTGTATGCCGAGCAAACTGCAGCGCGTCACCTGCACTCACACACACACCTTGCAGAGCTGTGAAAAAAACACTGCAAGGCAAAAGGAAGATGTACACAGCGGTTGGTAAAGTAGCCTGCCTAAAGCACAGTACACAAAATCGCAATCTCTAACTGTCCCTCAGAGTCAGCAGAGCAGCGTTCTGTCCCAAACTGAATTAACAGCACAGTGACGCTAAAATGGCGGCTTTATCCCACAACAATACCTTCCTTGTGTCACGGTTAGGGTAGCGTGTGTCTATTATATGAGTGTCTGTAAAATGTAACGTTACGCAGACCTATTCTGCCCTTGGGACGCAAAAATAAGACAGCAGTAATCATTTACTGTATAAAACTCCACCTATGCGCAACAAAACAAGCACGTTCCCTCTTACGGTTCCTGCGCTGACATGTGAGTAGGGAGTTTGGAGACGTTCCTGAATTTATCCCAGGTATCCAAGCATATCAGGCCGATAGGAGAGCATTAAAACCACCCACGGTGGTGACTTAAATATGGTGAATCGAACCAGTGAAGAACTGTAGGTCGATGCGAATGAATGTGCGATCACATGACACACGTTTATAATAACCCTTGCTAGACACGAGTAACTTTGTAGACATTTGGACACACCTGAACCCAGATGGCAGTGAATATTCATTCTATTCGGCGCCACATGACTCTTGGTCCAGAATAGATTATATATTGCTAGCACAGGAGCTATTAAGGGGAGTGGAAGAGGCAGATGTGCACAGCGTAGCTATATATGACCACGCGCCCGTATTAGTGACCCTGCCAGATATGGTGCAGATGGGGCCAAACCAAACTTGGCGCTTCCCGACCTATTTGTTAATGGATGAGAAGTTTCGACATCATGTGAAGCAATGGTGTTTTTAATATGTAAGGGATAATGGAGATACTAGGGATAGGCCGGAACTTTTATGGGCAGCAGGGAAGGGAGTAATGCGCGGGAAACTAATAGGTTATCAGACAACGCTAAAAAAGAAGATGGCGACAAACTACTCGCAGGCTAGCAGGATATTACGCGATAGGTACACGGCAAACAAGACAAGTTCATCAACACAGGTTAAAAATAGATGTAAGCAGGCTAAGGTTGACTTACACGTATGGGTATATCGACGAGAGAGAAGCAGTAATAACAATTATAGAGCCGATGTATATCGTTATGGTAGCAAATGAGGGAGACTATTAGCACGACTAGCGAAAGGAAATCACATTCGTCATCAACATATTACAGCGTTAACGAATAAACATGGGATCATGAACACAGACCCTCGAACCATAAACACCATTCTACAAGAATACTACTCAGACTTATATAAGGTGGAACATACGGATAGTGAGGAGGGTAACACCTTTGTAGATGGAATACGGTTACCATCCATCACAAACTATCAGCTTCTCCTTTTAAAAAAACAAATTGAGGTGACGGAAGTGACAGCGGCGATAAGTTACTTTAAATACGGGAAAGCTCCAGGATCTGACGGGTTTACAGCCAAATTATTAAAATTATTGAGTGAGGATATCCCGTCCACATTGGTACGCACCTTCAATCATATATTGGAGACAGGAGGGTTGCCCAGCCATTCAAACATGTCACACATGAAGTTGCTACTAAAACCAAACAAACCTTCACATCTGCCTGGATCCTATCGTACATTCTCACTCATTGACCATTATATCAAGATTTTGTCCAGGATCATGGCAGATCTTTTGAGTAGCATTGTTCCTACGCTGATAGGGCGATCACAAGTGGCCTTTGTTAGCTACTTTGTTGGCTACTATCAGTCTCACTATGCATAACACATGTGTGCAGTGGGCAGTATTACCTTTGCCTTCGGTGGAGTAGGAAAACCCCTCTCCTATCGAAGTGTTAGTTGGGGAGATGGAAGATTTGACACCGGGACCTGAATTGTAATACTTAAATGTGACAGGTGACAAATTTGTTAAGGCGCAACTACGCGGCCCCTACGTTGAGTCTAGCCCGTGAAAATTTACTGGTTGTCAATGGGGAACCCCAACACCCCGGGGCAGCTACAGTATTTAAACAATTAGAGCTGAACCAAGATTTGCTGTATCAGGTTTATAAAATACATGTTGAAATTTTTTAGCAATTGCTGCTACCGCAGTCATATCGGAGGTTGGTAATGGACTTAGCGCATGCGCATGTACTAGGGTGACATTTGTGCCAAAAGAAAACCCTACACAGAATTATACAACGGTTTTACTGACTGGGGGTCTATCAAGAAGTTAAACGGTATTGTAACTCTTGTCGCATGCGCCAGATACACAGTCCTCAGCCTCATTTTGTAAGTCCCTTGGTGCCATTAAAAATTTTAGAGGTCCAGTTTGAGAGAATACCCATGGATCTGGTGGAGCCGGTTAATAAATCAGCAAGGGGTCATCAACAGGGGCAATAAAAGGGGCACTGTGTGGGTCACCAGTTTTGAGCACACCCGAGTTCAAAAGAGAATTCATTGTCCAGACTGATGCGTCAGAGGTAGGTCTGGGTGCCGTGTTGTCTCAGGACTGGAGCTTAACGGGGAGGAGCATCCCATTAGTTTCCTGAGTCGAAAACTTACTCCATCAAAAAACAGAGACAGCATTGTAGAGAGAGAGTGCCTGGCGATAAAGTGGGCACTGGAGTCGTTGCGCTACTATTTGTTGGGGATAACATTTTGTTTTGTAAATGATCATTCCCCTGTGACTGGCAGTGTTGTAGCCCAGGGAGTAGAGTTCAGGTGGTAGAAAGATGAACATAACAGGAGACTTGGAAAACGTTGGCAAACAGTTATTTAATCTGAAAACGGACAGGCAAATTCAGGTGAGATCCATGCCTTGTTCATTTTCAGAAAAATAAGCCGGTCTACATTGTCTGAGGATAGTCGCATGCGACGGTCTGTTAGTACACCACCTGCAGCACTAAAGACGCGCTCAGATAATACACTGGCAGCAGGGCAAGCCAGCACCTCCAAAGCATACCACACATCAAATACAAATATAACAGTAATAATAATATTATCAATAAAAAATGAAATTGCACACACAGTACACAGACACAGCTCATATGTGTGTACGAGAGAGTGTTTCTGTGTGTAGTTCATGCCTCTAGCCTAGAAGATCAGTCTTGCTACAATCTTTAACACTGACCCCTGTTCTGTTCTTAAAATGGTGGATGCTGAACTGCTTCTCAGCCCCCTCATACACAATCATTATGTGGCACTGCTGGGCTCAGTCAGAGGCATCAGATTGAACTAGGCTGTCCTGAGTCATTCTCAATAGAACATTTTGTTCAGCAGTTCATCTAGTTCATTTAGTTCAGAGGTCACATGATGCATTTCCTATCAGCTCCTCACAGGATAGGGTGGAGAAAAACTGAACTAAATGAACTAATCTTTTGAACTAATCTTTTCAGTGAACTAGTTCATGGTGAACTAATCACCAAAATTAACTAGATTTCCCATCACTATGGTGTACACCTTGGTGGCGCTGTCACAAAACTTCGCCACATTTGTAACATACAGCTCTTGCCCTGTGCAGAGGCGCTGCTTGTGCTCTCTCTTGTTGCAGAGGTGTCTACAATGCCTCGACGCACAGAGCTGCTTTGTAAAGCAGTAGCAGCAGCAGCGCTCTCGGCTGGAATGGAGAACATTATGGATTTCAACAGTGTGTCTTGGTCCTCCAACATTTTACGGTCCCGGTTCAACGGTGTGATGAGGCTTTGTAAGTTGTCCCAGTAGCGAGGGTCTAGGAGGGTGTACACCCAATAATCTGACGTGGTGAGAATGTGGCCGATGCAGCGGTCGTTTCTCAGGCAGTGCAGCATGAAATCAACCATGTGCTGCAGACTCACAAATGGCCAACAAACGCTGTCCTCTGGAAGAGCGTCACACTAATATATTTTTGTAAATTTAAAATAGAATAAAGCAGCAGCAATTTTTGAAAAATTACAAGGATGAGCCAGTGACAGACACTCAGCAGAGTACACGCTGCGGTGGTTGAAGTGGAGCGGGATCTACACTCCTACAAAAAAATGAAACCTCAGACTACAGTGAACACTGAAACACAACTGTTCACTTGCTGTGAAAGGCCTTTTTGTGGACTTCTATTAAGTTTGCAAGCAATGTATTGTATTTTGATGGAAGAGCGTCACACTAATATATTTTTGTAAATTTAAAATAGAATAAAGCAGCAGCAATTTTTGAAAAATTACAAGGATGAGCCAGTGACAGACACTCATCAGAGTACACGCTGCGGTGGTTGAAGTGGAGCGGGATCTACACTCCTACAAAAAAATGAAACCTCAGACTACAGTGAACACTGAAACACAACTGTTCACTTGCTGTGAAAGGCCTTTTTGTGGACTTCTATTAAGTTTGCAAGCAATGTATTGTATTTTGATGGAAGAGCGTCACACTAATATATTTTTGTAAATTTAAAATAGAATAAAGCAGCAGCAATTTTTGAAAAATTACAAGGATGAGCCAGTGACAGACACTCAGCAGAGTACACGCAGCATTAGTTGAAGTAACTGGAGCGTGATCTGCACTCAAAAAAAAAAAAAAAATTACAGACTGCAGTGAACACTGAAACACAACTGTTCACTTGCTGTGAAAGGCTCCATTGTGGACTTCTATAGTGTTTGCAACCAAGGTATTGTATACGGATGGAAGCGCGTCACACTATTATTTCAATTACATGGAGCAGCAAGAATTACACTGAAGAAAAAAAAAAGAGTCTGTGAGTGACACGTGCAGATGCCTACAGACAGCGTTGCATACAGAGCAAACTGCAGCGTCACCTGCACTCACACACACCTTGCTGAGCTGTTAAAACAACACTGCAGGCAAAAGGAAGCTTTACGCAGCGGTTGGTGCTAGCCTGCCTACAGCACAGTACACTAAATCGCAATCTCTAACTGTCCCTCAGAGTCAGCACAGCAGCGTTCTGTCCCTTACTGAATTCACAGCACAGTGACGCTAAAATGGCGGCGGCGCCTTTTATACACTGAAGAAAAAAAAAAAGAGTCAGTGAGTGACACGTGCAGATGCCTACAAACAGCGTTGCATGCAGAGCAAACTGCAGCGTCACCTGCACTCTCACACACACACCTTGCACAGAGCTGTTAAAACAACACTGCAGGCAAAAGGAAGCTTTACACAGCGGTTGGTAAACTAGCCTGCCTAAAGCACAGTACACTAAATCGCAATCTCTAACTGTCCCTCAGAGTCAGCAGAGCAGCGTTCTTTCCCTAACTGAGTTCACAGCACAGTGACGCTAAAATGGCTGCGGCGCCTCTTATAGTGCATTCTGACATCATTTCAGCAGCCAATCACAGCCATGCCATTAGTTAAGATGACCGCAGCATTACAGGATGTGCCCACACTTCATAAGATTCATCATTGGCTGACTAACATCACAGTGCCTCTCAAAGAATTATGGGAACTTCCGATTCCGGCATACGATATTGAAAAAAGTATCGGAATTAAGTATCGGAATTCCGATAACGCGAATATCGGCCGATACCCGATACTTGCGGTATCGGAATGCTCAACACTAGTCAGGAGTGATAACTGCCAGCTGAATAATCACCTAACAGCTCTCTATTGTTTCTAGGGGCTTAAAAGTGGCTTCCATAACAGACTCAATCTGTCCATGCCTTACATGTATAGTGAATCATGTAAATGGCTGTAATATTGTCACGGGGATGCCGCAACAGAGAGGGGTCAGAAGATTGTGGCATTTGACTACATTTGCACCTACACTGGTTGGATCAGCTTTACCTTCCAGTGGGGGAGGGCTGCACAGGTTAGCTGGACTGGCTTTATGCGATCTAGTTAGTCTGGCAGTGATAATCTCTTGTTGATAAAACACTGATTGTATTAAATCTACAGCACATAGCCTAATAAGTGACAAATCCATGGAATCAAGCTCACTGGCCCTAAATAATACTGCTAGCAGATTAAACAACAAAAAACTGCTTTCAGATTCCCTTTAAATGATAAAATCCTGGCTGTCTTCAGTCAACACTAGAGGCAATATGTGATGTTACTGTGTACTGTTTATACAGTCATGGCTGAAAGTGTCGGCACCCTTGAAATTTCTCCAGAAAATTAAGTATTTCCCAGAAAATGATTACATTACACATATTTTGTTATACGCATCTTTACTTTCTTTGTGTGTATTGGAACAACACAAAAAAATGAGAAAAAAAGGTAAACTGGACATAATTTCACTCTAAACCCCAAAAATGGGATGGACAAACTTGTTTGCATCCTCAACATGGCACCCTTTTGGCTATGACTGTATATTGACAGCTCATTAATAAGACAATATGCAGTTGCTCCCTCTAGTGGAAGCTTAGGAAGGCACAATGTTACTCTTAATTTAATGCTTGGGATTGGCAGATCTAGATCAACAAAAATGGAGCCCCAACTAAATAAATATGTTAAGATATTAATTGGCAAGGAATTTTGAACCTATAGAATTATACTATGTTAGAACGCAAATGTACACTTTATTATTATTAAGGAATGTATAGTGTCTTTTATTCAGCACGGGATAGCAGTGTTATTATGGCACTGTTGTGTGTTCCTGTAGGACGTCATTATGTATGAACAGTAAGGGCACTGTGAGGTACTGTTATCTGGCAATATGTGATGTATTATATAAGCACTATTGGGACAGTATTAGGTGATATTACTCTCTATTTCTCTTCTTCAAAAAGTCAAGTAGCCCCCCTACTGCTTAAATATTATTCTATAGTGCGTGCAAATTTGCCTAAACGCCAACTATAATTTGAGGTCTTTGTGAAAAGGTTTCTCTTATGTTTCATATATTTTCATACAAGTTAATCTTATCTATGAATAATATTATAATTTATGACATTGTAATGTTTCCTTCTTCCTGAGAAGTGTCTTAGTACGGTTTTACTATTATAAATAAGACTGTGAGCACTGGGCAACTGGGAGGCATCTCAATTCTCTAGTGTCTGCCACTGATAGGATCTGACATTTCATGAATCATTTGTCAGCAGGGGTTCCAGAACTGGGCTGTCAACTTCCTGCAGACAGTTCAGCTATTTTATATTTTACAGTGCGTCTCAGGATGATCAGTGGGTTATAGTTTAACAGCTATAGTCAGTATTCAGTCTCTGCTTCAGAATTCGCAGCATTTCACACAATATAAAATAAGACATAATTGCGACTTACTCACTTCTTATACGTTTTAGTTTGACAGATTAGTGAATGCTTACTTTAACTGATTGGTCGTATTTTTATACACTGCATATTTAAAGAGTATATAAAAATGGATAACAAAAGGCTTTTGTTTTATCACATGCATTATGAGAATCTGTGTCCACGAACAAGAAGAACATTTACATATAAAAGTGAAAAATTAGAATTCCATCCGAAAAAAATTAAATGTTCATATAAAAAAATAAATACTTCTGTACCCTGGTGTCCTTACATGTTGATCCATAATAAGTCTAAATATTCCATAGCAAGTCTTGAGCGCATTCAATATCATATACTCTTTCCTCTTAATGATAATAATTGTCAGCCATCATTTCATGGTCATGCATTTATAGAGCACATTTACAGGCACTCTCTGAAGTAGGTTTGCTTTGGGCACTGAAGGGGTAGACAGACATCTCTGTTAGGATTAGCTAAATTCCAACAAGACAAGAGCAGGATTTTCAGCCCTGCTTCTCCATCACCCCTATCACTGGATGCACTTCTGGGACATGACATCTAATTGAACAACCCTTTCAGCCCTGGAGAGAGCTCAAAACAGCAGGCTAAGCGGTGAATCAAAGTCAGTCAGGCCTTTTGCTCAGCTGCTATTGAAGACTAACCACTGGGCCATCTGGACAATCCCATGACTATTTTCTGAGCCAGTAATCTGTAACTGATTACTTCTGAAAAAAGTAATATAACAGGCAACTCAGCTAGCAGATATTTTATTTTTTATTAGAGATCAACCAAAATCATGGACTTTAGATAAGTGTTTCCGCCCTGGATGGAAACCTAAATATTTACCTGCGACGGAAAGAGGAATATTGGTGCAAATGAGCCAGTAATTGAGTGGTTGGGGACTTATAGTAAGGAATATACTACAACTGTCATACTCTCTACTAGAGAAAATATACTGTACCGTATAATATATATTTGGCTATGATTAATGTGAGGTTAGTAGAATTACAATGCTGACAAACTGGATAAAAGTTGTAAGTACAGATCTAAAAAAACATAAGATCTGTAATGTCCAGAGATGTTGTGATGCTAGTCACTACTCAAATACTTACTGTGAGGCGGGATAGTCAAGAGGTGCGGGGACAGTACCAAGAGGGCTCGTAAGAGACAAAGAGAATAGACAAAAGTGTAGTCAAGTAACAGAGGTGAAAGTATCAGGAAGGTAGTGGATCGAAGGTCAAAATGTTAAATACTAGGACAGCAACGTAGATCAGAATACAACTTAGAGCAGAGGGCAAGCACACACAGACACACACACTCTCTTGCACACACACACATACATACACACACACACACACTTCTTGATCGAAGCTACAATTGGCAAAGGTCTGGCAGTTGTCAGAGTGCTAAATAGCCCTTTAATCACTCAGGACAGATGACATCTGCAGGAGATCCCACAGACTCAGTCAGAGAGGACAGCAGCTCTGTCAGTCAATACCCAAACACTTCTGCCTCAGATTGGACAGCAGAGCCGCCACTCACAATCCTGACAGCTCAGCCAGACCTCCATCCCATAGCTGTCATTCACAGCATCACTTGGACACCGTGAAGGGTGGAATCGTGACAGATGTCTTAGTTTAGCTGCACACAGCCTGATGAATGAATTGCACTGTGGATTTAAGGACATCTGAGGACTATGTGTAGGAAAATAATAAATGTTATAGATATGCAGAAAGTCTTGCTGATAGCACATGCACATTTTCAGGTTACTGGTGAAAACATCAGGTCACAAGAAGCCAAGCTCACAGAGATGTTCAAATATATTACTGTCTATATAATGTACATTGAATACTTAGAGTATATTATGCACAAGTGACGTACAGCTTAGCACCACATTGGATAAACTGTATGTATGATATGTCAAGGCTGTTTGCCAGGGAGGACATATCATTGGTGCAACCTGTGCAGTCAAACAAGGGCCCAAAAAGTAAGGGGGCCTATTTCCATCTCCAAATTAGCAAGCAGGTGCTATCGCAGACTCAAATATTGTACTTGTACAGGGGCCCTCTTCTCTCTGTCTCCGCCACAGGTGCTCTGAATAGAGGCCTCCTGCACCTTCGATATGATTTTTACTAAAGCTGGTAGCAACCACAGTAATACAGAAGCGGGACATGAGAAAGCTCTTTACTCATAAACAATGTTAGGCAGGAAGTAAGGATATTTCTCTTTGAGTAGCAGACAATTGGACAGTTTGGGCTAACTGCATGTTCTGAATAACTGTATGATACTGTATATGTGTTTGCAGTCCACTGTAGAATTGAAGGTACATCGGTGTCTTGTCAGTAAACTCTTTAGTCATCGGAAGACATTGTCAGATAGTCTGGGCTGGATGAAGAAGAAAAGGAGTTGCTGGATTTACTGTAATCACCTATACAATATGCAATGGGTGTGTGTAAAATAGTTTTTTATAATTATATGTTAGTATAATGCAATACCTTATCATCGTAAATATCACATTCACTGTGTTTTTATGAGTAGTAAGGGGTAATGTTTCTCGTTATGGAGAGTGATATACCTGACATGTCATGGTAAGGAGACTTATGGGCCATGCAATGCTAATGCTCCTCTGGGAAATTAAATATGCAAATTGTCTCTTTAAAGAGAAAGAGGACTTGAACTCTAATGCTACAGTACATACATGTTTCGGAGTGTTGCCCCTCCTCAGTTCAAAGCATGATTTGATTGCATGACAGGCCTCTGACTGGGGTCTAAGGGATAATGTTTCTCCATATGGAGAGTGACATGCCTGATATGTCATGGTAAGTAGACTTATAGACAATGCAATTCTCCTCTGGGAAATTACATATGCAAATTGTCTCTTTAGATAGAAAGATGACTCTAGTACCACATATTAGAATATGACGCTAATCAGATAGCTCTACCTCTGTTGTTAGCTCTGCCTCTGCTGGCTCAGACAATATAGCTATGACTCTTTTTTTGGGACTCATCCCTGATATATTGCAGATGTCTTAGGAGGAATATGTCACGTGTACTGTGCCTATGAGAGGTAGATGGTCCCTTGGCAAAATATTTTTATAATGTTTTACATGTATTTTTAGCGCCGTTTTTAAATGTAATTTTAAAATGTGTAACCTATAAAGAGAAGAGAAAAGAAGAGCACTGCATAGGGCAGAAATCACTAATCAACTATGATTGATCAAAACTGAAAGGGCAGGTATATGAATGTATGCTCACTGCGGAAGGTTGTGCAACACTGTTTTAAAGCCAAAGATGGAATAGATCAACTATAGCTTGACCGTGGTGACAGGTACAGGAATCACCATGTATCAAATAGTTACAAATAAAAAGTCGTATATATATGCTGAATGCGACAGACATAATACATTATGCCATACATGGTAGTGTATGATATAGACTTGGAACATGGCAGCATATGATATTGATTTGAGAACTTATGTTTTTCCTGAATTTTTTTTGCTGTGTTTAAAAAACCATGTCAGAATGCTGTGTGTGAAACAAGACTAAATTGGTGTTGTACAAACAAACTCTCAAGTATAATTTGCAACTGTTTTTAATCTCCCGATGAGTTAAACACTATGCAGGCAGAACGCGTTGTTTCCATATAGTAATTCTGTGTCTTTTTTTTTAAATTCAGTTAATAGGATTAGTTACAAAAGTGAGTTAAAGTGGTTCCTCAGCAACAGGATTAGCAAATACATATAATCCCCTGGCACACCCAAGTGCAGGTTTATATTTTCTTACAGAAGTATATAATAGTATATAAATGTTTATATCATTAAGGCAAAGATTTTTCTGTATTTTCATGGCTATGAAAATTGTAGAATCACACTGAAGGCATCAAAACTATGAATTAACACATGTGGAATTATACATTACACTTTACAAAAAAGTGTGAAACAACTGAAAATATGTCTTATATTCTAGGTTCTTCAAAGTAGCCACCTTTTGCTTTGATTACTTCTTTGCACGCAGAAAAGGTGAACGGATGGACTCTACATGCCTGGTTCCGACCGTGAAGTTGGACCATCATTTATTTTTCAACAGGACAATGACCCCAAACACACCTCCAGACTGTGTAAGGGCTATTTGACCAAGAAGGAGAGTGTTGGGGTGCTACGCCAGATGACCTGGCCTCCACAGTCACCAGACCTGAACCCAATTGAGATGGTTTGGGGTGAGCTGGACCCAGGGCCGGCGTCAGCACCCGGCATAACCGGGCAAGTGCCGGGGCCCTGAGCAGGCGGGGGGCCCACTCGCCGTCGGGCACCCCGGCGCCCGTTAGCGGAGGAGAGCGGTGTCAGCGCCGCCACTGGGCCCTCCCGCTTGCTCAGGGCCCCTGCAGCAGCCGGCAAAATACTTACCTCTCCTCGTGACTCCGCTGCCGCAGCTCCGGGCTCCAGGGGGCGCCTGCGCTTTCTCTCACAGCAGCGCCGCTGAATGAATCATCATTAAGCGGCCGGCTGTGGCAGAGAGCGCGCGGACGGCAGACAGGTGAGATGTGATGTGTATGTGTCTGTGTGTGTGTTTGTGTGTATCAGTGTGTGTGTATGTAGTGCGGTGCTTTGTGTGTGTGTGTATGTGAGAGAGTGCTTGTGTTCTGCGGTGCTGTCTGTGTGATGGTGGTGGGGGGAGGGCAGTGATGATGGGGAGGCGATGATGATGATGGGCAGGCATTGATGATAATGGGCAGGCATTGATGATGATGGGAAGGCGATGATGATGATGGGCAGGCATTGATGATAATGGGCAGGCATTGATGATGATGGGAGGCGATGATGATGATGGCAGGCATTGATGATAATGGGCAGGCATTGATGATGATGGGGAGGCGATGATGATGATGGACAGGCATTGATGATAATGGGCAGGCATTGATGATGATGGGGAGGCGATGATGATGATGGGCAGGCATTGATGATAATGGGCAGGCATTGATGATGATGGGGAGGCCATGATGATGATGGGCAGGCATTGATGATAATGGGCAGGCATTGATGATATGGGCAGGCATTGATGATGATGGGGAGGCGATGATGATGATGGGCAAGCATTGATGATGATGGGGAGACAATGATGATGATGGGCAGGCATTGATGATAATGGGGAGGCCATGATGATGATGGGGAGGTAATGATGATGATGAGGAGGCAATGATAATGATGGGCAGGCATTGATGATGATGGGGAAGCCATGATGATGGGGAGGCAATGATGATGATGAGGAGGAAATGATGATGATGGGGAGGCAATGATGTTAATGGGGAGGCAATGATGATGATGGTGAGGAAATGATGATGATGGGGAGGCAATGATGATGATGGGGAGGTGATGATGATGATTTGGAGTCAATGATGATGATGGGGAGGAAATGATGATGATAATGGGGAGTCTTTCCACAGCGCCCTTTCCTGAGCCATAACAGTGCAGAATGCAGCACAGCGCAGAGGAGAGCTCCATATTTTGTATGGAGCATTATATGGGGACCTGTTGTGAATGGACTTGAAATGAGTTCTGAGCAGAGGCTCCCTCTGGTGGTTACAAGCGGTACTGGACTGTCCAGTGAAGATTGTGAGGAGTGGGAATCAGGTGTTACTGACTGGTCTTATATAAGGGAGTCGCCTTCCCATCAGGGTTGCCGGTGATCAATTGCTCTGGTCTCACTCCATGATTCCTGTTTCCCTTGTAGCCTGCTGTGTCGTGTCTGCATCTCCTGCTAACAGATAAGACATTTTCTTCGTTTTGTTTTTGTGCTTTATTTTTGCATTTTGTCCTGCACTTCTGTGGGGGCGTTCAGGGTCCCCTCCGGGGGCTTTTGCCCTCTCAGTTTAGTTCAGCCACTGATGTTTGTACTTTTGCTTTTTCCAGTTTCTTCAGTGGCTGCTGTTTTGATTTTGTTACACCAGAGAACTAAGAGGTGGTAGAGGTCGTGTGATCTCAGGTGTTTTTGAAATTAGTAGAGTTGGTGCTTTGCAGGGTTTTTTGGGATTGCAGTAAGTACCCTTCCTATCCTTTTCTATTTAGTTAGTTTGGGCCCCAACGTTTGCTCATACTATTTTCTGTCTGTGTCAGTATTTCTTCTTGTCTAACAGCCATTACATGTTTGGGGGCTTTCTATGTTCTTTGGGGATCTGCTCCGGGGCAGATAGCTTTCCTATTTCTATCTTTAGGTGTAGTTAGTTTCTCAGGCTGTGACGAGGCGTCTAGGACCAACGTAGGAAGCTCCACGGCTGCCTCTAGTTGTGGTGGTTAGTCAGGGTACTGCAATCTCATAGATTCCAACTGCTCTGGTGTATTGCCTTTTTTACCTGCACTCCTCAGTTACCGAAACATAACAGTATCACCGGCCTAAAATTTAAAGTTGTATGGTACTCACAGAAGGGAAAAATATTGTGAAAGAAAAAACGGTTGTCAGAGTTGTCAGAGATATTTTTCTGTTTGTTGCATTTTTTTTTTTCCCTCTGTATCTCTGGGTGCTGGGGAGGATTTTTTCTCTCAATGGAGTTTGCACAGTTGTCTGGCCGTGTGGATCAGCTTGCCACTGAGGTTCAGAGTATTGCTGCATATCTTGCTAGGTTGCCTGTTGTGGAACCTAGGATTCCCATGCCAGATTTGTTTTTGGGGGATCGAGCTAAGTTTCAGAATTTCAAAAATAATTGTAAATTGTTTTTTGCCTTAAAATCTAAGTCCTCAGGGAACGCAGCGCAGCAGGTTCAAATTGTCATCTCTCTCCTGCGCGGCGATCCTCAGGATTGGGCTTTTTCCCTGACACCTGGGGATCCTGTTTTGAGTGATGTTGATGCATTTTTTCAGGCTTTGGGGTTATTGTACGATGAGCCTAATGTCACTGATCAAGCTGAAAAAGCCTTGTTGGCATTAAATCAGGGGCTTGATGACGCTGAGTTATACTGTCAGAGATTCCGTAGGTGGGCAGTCCTGACCAAGTGGAATGACGACGCTTTGGCGGCCCTTTTTCGGAAGGGTCTGTCAGATAATGTAAAGGATGTTATGGTGGGATTCCCTGTCCCCTCTGGTCTCAATGATTCTATGTCATTAGCGATTCAAATTGACAGACGTTTGCGTGAGCGGAGAAGTATGCGTGGAATAGTGTTGCCTTGTGAACCTGCTTCTGAATCCATGCAGTGTGATAGAGTGGTGTCTGGGGCACAGCGTCATGAGTTTCGAAAGCGCAATGGGTTATGTTTCTACTGTGGTAATGCCTCTCATGCTATTTCAGTCTGCCCTAAGCGGGGAAGACGTTTTGCACGCTCAGTTGTCTTGGCTAGTGTTCAGACTAAGTTTTTATTAACTGTCACTCTGATATGCTCTCTGTCCTCATTTTCTGCTCAGGCTTTCGTTGATTCTGGAGCAGCTATTAACCTGATGGATTATGATTTTGCTAAACGTTGTGGGTTTCCCTTGATACACCTACAGAAGTCTATTCCCCTACTGGGGATCGATTCTACCCCTTTGGCTGAGAATAAACCTCAGTTCTCTACTCAGGTGATAATGAGGGTTGAACCTGATCATCAGGAGTGCTGCAAATTTTTGGTTCTGTATAATCTGCATGATATTATCGTACTGGGTTTCCCTTGGTTGCAGTCTCATAATCCTGTTTTGGATTGGAAAACTGTGTCTGTAACCAGTTGGGGCTGCCAATGTGTTAATACCAACACTCCTGTTTTTTCTGCCTCCCCCAGGCTCAGGATGTTCCTGACTTTTTGATTGATTTTTCTGATGTGTTTAGCGAAAGTAAATCTGCATCCTTGCCTCCCCATACGAGCTATGAGTGCGCTATTGAATTAGTGCCTGGTAGTAAATTCCCTAAAGGTCGCCTTTTTAACTTGTCTGTACCTGAACATGACGCTATGCGGTCTTATATCAAGGAGTCATTGGAGAAGGGTCATATCAGACCATCCTCTTCACCCTTAGGTGCCGGTTTTTTCTTTGTGGCCAAAAAGGATGGTTCATTAAGGCCGTGTATTGATTATCGTATTTTGAACAATATTACTGTGAAATATCAATATCCGTTACCCTTGATTTCTGACCTGTTTTCCAGGGTGAAAAATGCTACTTCGTTTACCAAGCTTGACCTCAGGGGGCATATAACCTTATTCACATTAAGCACGGGGATGAATGGAAGACGGCATTTAATACCCCTGAGGGGCATTTTGAGTACCTTGTGATGCCCTTTGGGCTCACTAATGCTCCTTCTGTCTTCCAGTCCTTCATGAATGACATTTTCAGGGATTTTGTGGATACATTTCTGATTGTTTATTTGGATGATATCTTAATTTTTTCCAATGACTGGGACTCTCATGTGAAACATGTTCGAACTGTATTCCAGATTTTGAGAGAGAATGCTCTGTATGTGAAGGGATCAAAGTGTCTTTTTGGCGTACAGAGGATCTCATTTTTGGGATTCATTTTGTCCCCATCTGTTATTGAAATGGACCCGGTCAAGGTTCAGGCCATCTGTGATTGGGTCCAACCTACTTCATTAAAGGCTCTTCAAAGATTTGTGGGTTTTGCCAATTTTTATCGTAAATTTATTGGTAATTTCTCGGTTATTGTTAAACCTTTAACTGATTTGACCAAAAAGGGTTCTGATGTGGTGAATTGGCCTCCTGAGGCAGTCTCTGCATTTCAGGAACTTAAGCAGAGATTCACTTCTGCTCCTGTTCTACGGCAGCCTGATGTTTCTCTACCATTTCAGGTGGAGGTTGATGCCTCTGAAATTGGGGCAGGTGCCGTTTTGTCCCAAAGAGATCCAGAGACCTCTAAAAGTAACCCTTGTGCCTTTTTCTCTCGAAAATTTTCTCCTACTGAATGTAATTATGACGTGGGTAATCGGGAGTTATTGGCCATGAAGTGGGCTTTTGAAGAGTGGAGACATTGGCTGGAGGGAGCCAAACATCAGGTGGTGGTCCTTACGGACCATAAGAATCTGGTTTATCTGGAATCTGCCAAGCGACTTAATCCTAGACAGGCCAGGTGGGCCTTGTTTTTCACACGTTTTAATTTTGTGGTTTCATTTCTTCCTGGCACTAAGAATGTTAAGGAGGATGCCCTCTCGAGGAGTTTCCTGGCGGACTCTCCTGAGTTATCTGATCCTTCTGTTATTTTGAAAGAGGGTATAGTTCTTTCCGCCATCTCGCCCAATTTGAGACTGGCTCTGGAGGGGTATCCAAACAGGAAGAACAGCGCTCCATCCAGGTGAGTATTGTAGAAAAAAGCTTTATTTCAGGCCATCACAAAAACACAACGTTTCGACCTAAAGCGGTCTTTTTCACTTGAAAAAGACCGCTTTAGGTCGAAACGTTGTGTTTTTGTGATGGCCTGAAATAAAGCTTTTTTCTACAATACTCACCTGGATGGAGCGCTGTTCTTCCTGTTTGGATACGTCTTTTCCAAGTTGGTTCCTTGGACCTGGTACGTGCGCCCCCTTTCCTGAGAGTGCTGTCGACTTGCCTTTTCTACTTGTTGGCTCTGGAGGGGTGTCAGGAGGATAAGCCCGAGCGCTGCCCTGTTGGGAAATTGTTTGTCCCGGACCAGTGGAAAAAGAGTGTGATGTCTGAGATTCATTGTTCCGCGCTGGCCGGTCATCCCAGAATTTTTGGTACCAGAGACTTGGTTAGTCGGTCCTTTTGGTGGCCTACCTTGTCTCGTGATGTCAGGGAATTTGTGCAGTCCTGCGGGACTTGCTCTCGCTCCAAGCCTTGCTCTCGCTCTAGTGGTTTGTTGATGCCATTGCCTGTGCCCAAGAGACCATGGACCCATGTCTCTATGGATTTCATTTCCGACCTCCCTGTTTCTCAGAGAATGACCGTCATCTGGGTGATTTGTGATAGGTTTTCCAAGATGATACATCTTGTGCCATTGCCTAGGTTGCCTTCCTCCTCTGAATTGGTGCCTTTGTTCCTTCAGCACGTGGTTCGTTTACACGGCACTCCTGAGAACATTGTGTCTGACAGAGGAGTCCAGTTTGTTTCAAGATTTTGGAGGACCTTTTGTTCTAAACTTGGTGTTCAATTGTCTTTCTCCTCGGCGTTTCATCCTCAGACCAATGGTCAAACTGAGAGAACAAACCAGACATTGTAGACTTATCTAAGATGCTTTGTGTCTGCTGATCAGGATGACTGGGTCTCTTTTTTGCCTTTGGCTGAGTTTGCTCTTAATAATAGGGCTAGCTCTGCCACTTTGATGTCTCCATTTTTCTGTAATTCTGGGTTTCACCCTCGATTTTCTTCAGGACAGACGGAGGCTTCTGTCTGTCCAGGTGTTGACTCTGTTGTGGAGCATATGCAACAGATTTGGGACCAGGTAGTGGAGAGGTTGTCCCTCTCTCAGGAGAGGGCCCAGCGGTTTGCTAACCGGCATAGGACTGATGGTCCTCGGTTTAAAGTGGGGGACTTGGTCTGGTTGTCCTCAAAAAATATTCCTATGAGAGTGGCATCTCCTAAATTTAAGCCTAGGTTCATTGGACCTTATAAGATCATGGAGATTCTTAATCCTGTTTCTTTTCGTTTGCTTCTTCCAGGGACATTTAAGATCCATAACGTGTTCCACAAGTCCTTGTTGAAGAGGTTTGTTGAGCCCGTGGTTCCTACTACTGTGCCTCCTGACCCTGTTTTGGTTGAGGGCAATCTGGAGTATGTGGTTGAGAAAATATTGAATTCTCGTTTTTCTAGACGGAAACTCCAGTATTTGGTTAAGTGGAGAGGTTATGGTCAGGAAGACAATTCTTGGGTGTTTGCTTCGGACATCCATGCTAGGAGACTCATCCGTGCGTATCATAGAACTCATCCTGACCGACCTGGTTGCTCAAGTGAGGGTTCGATGACCCCTCCTCAAGGGGGGGTACTGTTGTGAATGGACTTGAAATGAGTTCTGAGCAGAGGCTCCCTCTGGTGGTTACAAGCGGTACTGGACTGTCCAGTGAAGATTGTGAGGAGTGGGAATCAGGTGTTACTGACTGGTCTTATATAAGGGAGTCGCCTTCCCATCAGGGTTGCCGGTGATCAATTGCTCTGGTCTCACTCCATGATTCCTGTTTCCCTTGTAGCCTGCTGTGTCGTGTCTGCATCTCCTGCTAACAGATAAGACATTTTCTTCGTTTTGTTTTTGTGCTTTATTTTTGCATTTTGTCCTGCACTTCTGTGGGGGCTTCAGGGTCCCTCCGGGGGCTTTTGCCCTCTCAGTTTAGTTCAGCCACTGATGTTTGTACTTTTGCTTTTTCCAGTTTCTTCAGTGGCTGCTGTTTTGATTTTGTTACACCAGAGAACTAAGAGGTGGTAGAGGTCGTGTGATCTCAGGTGTTTTTGAAATTAGTAGAGTTGGTGCTTTGCAGGGTTTTTTGGGATTGCAGTAAGTACCCTTCCTATCCTTTTCTATTTAGTTAGTTTGGGCCCCAACGTTTGCTCATACTATTTTCTGTCTGTGTCAGTATTTCTTCTTGTCTAACAGCCATTACATGTTTGGGGGCTTTCTATGTTCTTTGGGGATCTGCTCCGGGGCAGATAGCTTTCCTATTTCTATCTTTAGGTGTAGTTAGTTTCTCAGGCTGTGACGAGGCGTCTAGGACCAACGTAGGAACGCTCCACGGCTGCCTCTAGTTGTGGTGGTTAGTCAGGGTACTGCAATCTCATAGATTCCAACTGCTCTGGTGTATTGCCTTTTTTACCTGCACTCCTCAGTTACCGAAACATAACAGGGACCAGTATCCTGTATGGAGCATTATATGGGGACCAGTATCCTGTATGGAGCATTATATTGGGTCCAGTATTCTGTATGGAGCATTATTTTGGGTCCAGTATTCTGTATGGAGCATTATATGGGGGATGGGGGGATGACATCCTGCATGGGGTATTATATGGGTGATGAGGGGAGACTATGTGGTGCCCATAATATTGTATGGAGGACTGTACTGTCCAGTCTCTACTGTGCGCTGCGAGGATTTGGCAGTTTTTGAGCTATTGTACAATTTACAATAGATATCACTCATGTAATGGAAGAAGTGAAGTATTTGGCATTGTACTGTACCTATATTTCTCTGCCGTATCTGTGCATCATGAATTGTGGTCTGTGTTAAAGGGGCCCACTGAGACTCTTTCGCCCGGGGCCCATAAAAACCTGGAGCCGGCCCTGCTGGACCACTCACCGCTTCAATTTTGAATAAATCCCCAACAGTGTCACCAGCAAAGCACCCCCACACCATCACACCACCTCCTCCATGCTTCACGGTGGGAACCAGGCATGTAGAGTCCAGCCGTTCACCTTTTCTGTGTGCAAAGCAGTAATCAAAGCAAAAGGTGGCTACTTTGAAGAACCTAGAATATAAGACATATTTTCAGTTGTTTCACACTTTTTTGTAAAGTGTAATGTATAATTCCACATGTGTTAATTCATAGTTTTGATGCCTTCAGTGTGATTCTACAATTTTCATAGTCATGAAAATACAGAAAAATCTTTGAATGAGAAGGTGTGTCCAAACTTTTGGTCTGTACTGTACATGTGCATCGATGTCAGTAGTAAAAGCAATTGTTCAAAAGTGTTTTGCAGACAACTTTCATTTATAATCCGTGTCAGATGCTTCTCGAATAAGATTCCAGCAATAGTCAGCCAGCATTGACGTACTCCACTTTCCCTGGTACCTTTTCTCCATCAGCGCAATGTTTTGGTGAAATCTTTCACCGTGTTCATCGCTAATGGCACCAAGATTGGCTGGAAAAAAATCCAAGTGAAAATGTAGAAAATGCATTTTTAGTGACATATTGCATTTCATCAAATGATATGCTGTGAGCATTTTGTCCACGTGTCATTCAAAGTTCGGTGCCCTGCTGTTGCCAAGGAAGTTGAAGGTCACATCTTTAAAGGCTCTCCATGCCACTTGTTCAGCACCTTGCAAAAGACCATCAAAGCTACTGTCATTCATTATATCTTTGATCTGTGGGCCAAAAAAATACCTTCTTTAATCTTTGCATCACTTATTCTTGGAAATTTCTGTCGCAAGTAAAAAAAGGCTTCTGATTCGTTGTTCATTGCCTTGACAAAATCCTTCATAAGCCCAAGTTTAATATGCAAAGGAGGGAGAAATATTGTTGCTGGATCAACGAGAGGATTATGTTTAACATTCTTCTGTCCAGAAACCAGGTTTTCGCCGAGTGGCCAGTCTTTCTGAAATACTGCATTTTTCGTGCACGACTGTCCCACTCACAAATAAAACAACAATGCTTGTATATCCAAGCTGCAGTCCAAGAAGAAGTGCAACAACTTTTAGATCACCACATATGTTCCGGTTATAATTTCTATAATTAATGTGGGTCAGCAGTAACTCCATATTCTCATATGTTTCTTTCATGTGTACGGCATGTCCAATAGGTATAGAAGGATAGATACTTCCATTGTGTAGTAAAACAGCTTTCAGACTTAAAACTGACAAGTCAATGAACAGTCGCCATTCCTTTAGGTCATATTCGCAACGAAGAGAACCAAACAACCCCAAGATGTCGTTGCAAAAGGTTAAACTGTCAACATGGTTGGATTAGATGTGGAAGGCTCAAAGTCTGGGTCTGCAGCAGTTTCATTTTCCACTGACATTGTTAGTTCATTTTCGTCGTCCTCCATTGTCCACACTTTGGGCGGCTTTGGAACATGAAGACTTTCATTGTGTGGCACTGGTCTTATGGCTGAAGGAAGATTAGGATATTCTATTGATTTCTTGTTCTTTGTAGAATATCCTGTTACACGGGGAAAAATAATAAATTACTGATAGGGTTTGTTATAAGTCTCCTAAAATAATGGAAGCAATAGAGAATATCCTCGTAAAGCAAATAGATGAAGCAGCAACTCAAGGAGAAGTCATTATTATGGGGTACTTCAACTACCCTGAAATACATTGGGGAACGGAAACCTGTAGTTCCAGCAAAGGTAATAGGTTTTGGCAACTATGAGAGACAATTACCTTTCACAACTAGTTCAGGACCCAGCAAGAGGGGGGGCACTGCTAGACCTAATATTAACCAACAGGCCAGACCGCATATCAAATATAAGGGTTGGGGGTCACTTGGGTAATAGTGATCACAAAATAAGCTTTCATGTATCCTTTAATAAGATGTGTAGTCGAGGGGTTACAAGGACACTAAACCTCAAGAAGGCAAATTTCCAACGGATGAGAGATTATCTTAGTGCAATAAACTGGGACGATATCCTGAGACATAAAAATACACAAAGAAAATGGGAGACGTTTATTAGCATCCTGAATAGGACCTGTGCACAGTATATACCCTATGGGAATAAACATGCTAGAAATAGGAGGAAACCACTATGGCTAAATAGAGCTGTAAGGGGCGCAATAAGTGACAAAAAGAAAGCGTTTAGGGAATTAAAGCAAGTAGGTAGTGATGAGGCATTAAATAAATACAGAAGACTGAATAAATTCTGTAAAAAGCAATTCAAGACCGCAAAGATTGAGGCAGAGAGACTCATTGCCAGAGAAAGTAAAAATAATCCCAAAATATTCTTTAACTACATAAATAGCAAGAAACTAAAAAATGATAGTGTTAGTCCCCTTAAAAATAGTCTGGGTGAAATGGTGGATGAGGATGAGGAAAAAGCCAATATGCTAAATGACTTTTTTTTTCAACTGTATTTACACAAGAAAATCCCATGACAGATAACATGATCAGTGATAAAAAAAATTTCTCCATTAAATGTCACCTGCTTAACCCAGCAGGAAGTACGGCGGCGTCTAAAAATCACTAAAGTTGACAAATCTCCGGGCCCGGATGGGATACACCCCCGAGTACTGCAGGAATTAAGTACAGTCATAGATAGACCATTATTTTTAATCTTTAAAGATTCCATAATAACGGGGTCTGTACCACAGGACTGGCGTATAGCAAATGTGGTGCCAATATTCAAAAAGGGGGCAAAAACTGAACCTGGAAATTATACTGTGGGTAAAATCCTGGAAGGTTTTTTAAGGGATACTATATTGGAGTACCTGAGGCTGAATAACCTCATGACACAGTATCAGCATGGGTTTATGAGGGACCGTTCTTGTCAGACTAATCTGATAAGCTTTTATGAAGTGGGTAAGTTCAGGACTGGACCAAGGGAATGCAGTGGACGTGGTGTTCATGGACTTCTCAAAAGTTTTTTATACAGTGCCACACAAAAGGTTGATACATAAAATGAGAACAAGGGGGATAGGGGAAAATATGTGTAAGTGGGTTAAGAACTGGCTCATGGATAGAAAACAAAGGGTGGTTTTTAATGGAGCACACTCGGACTGGGTCACGGTTAGCAGTGGTATACCACAGGGGTCAGTATTGGGGCCGCTTCTCTTTAACATATTTATTAATGACCTTGTAGGGGGCATACAGAGTAGTATTTCAATATTTGCAGATGACACTAAACTCTGCAGGGTAATAAATACAGAGGAGAACAATTTTATATTACAGGAGGATTTATGTATGTTAGGGTCTGCGGAACGCACCTAATAGATATATTAGAGAGGTGCGTTCGCAGCCCGGGGTCCACCGTGCAGGCGAAGCCCGCTGCTAGTAAGATGGCGAAAGTAGCGAACTCTGTTATCCCGCAGAGTCGCTAAAATAAACACCGTAGCGCGCTGTGGCAGTAAGTGCGAACTCTGTTAATTCCCAGAGCCGCTAACGGGAATGCCACAGCGCTATATGGCGATAGGTGGGAACTCACTTAGCTTCAGTGAGCCGCAAGGTAAAACGCTAGGGGCTGAACCAGCGTTATAAAGCGAACCCTGTTGCGTCACAGAGCCGCTGAGAAAAAGACTGTATCCTGTTAACACCACAGGGATACACAGACAATCGCTGTGCGGATAGCAGTCCGTGATCACGCAGACAGCAACGCAATCAAGCAATCTCCTCACTGGAGAAGCTGGTATTCTAGGGGCTTATTTCAGCCAAGCCCTAACCACTTGCACTCAAATCTCCTCACCGGAGGTGCCGGTATTCTAGGGGCTTATTTCAGCCGAGCCCTAACCACATGCGTGCATGATCACACTGGCACAAAGCACATAATGCAAATGATACTAGCGCATGGCGGCCCAGCCATGCCACCCTTTTATAGTAACAGCTACAGGACCTGCCAGAAACAAGGACCAATGAAACTATTCCAGAACACCAGTAGACACAGGACCTTCCTGGCGGACCAATAGGAGCTGCTGCAGTACCTGAGCATGTGACCCCTGATCTCCAATGAGAGATCTCACCCTGGGCATGCTCAGAAGGGGAAAACAAGGACTTTGTCCTAAAGACGTCTGCTCGCCGCTAACCAGTACTGGCCACAATAGCAGAGCCTGGAGAGGCAGCAGTAATCCTCTGCACACTGTTAGACTGGGCGAGACGCTAGGACCGACATCTAAGCTGAGCAGAGTCCACTGCGGCCGGAGATGAATAGGAGACAGCAGCTGGAATGTCTCGAGATTCCTCTTGTGCAGAAGCGGGAACTCGACCCCTAACAATGTAAACTAGAAGCTTGGGCTGATAAATGGCAAATGAGCTTTAATGGGGATAAATGTAAGGTCATGCACTTGGATAGAACAAACAAGATGTATAATTATGTGCTTAATTGTAAAACACTGGGCAAAACTGTCACTGAAAAAGACCTGGGTGTGTGGGTGGACGACAAACTCACATTTAGTGGCCAATGTCAGGCAGCTGCTGCCAAGGCAAATAAAATAATGTGATGCATTAAAAGAGGTATAGATGCTCATGAGGAGAACATAATTTTACCTCTATACAAGTCACTGGTGCGACCACACTTAGAATACTGTGTGCAGTTCTGGTCTCCGGTGTATATGAAAGACATAGCTGAACTGGAGCGGGTGCAGAGAAGAGCGAACAAGGTTATTAGAGAGCTGGGGGTCTGCAATACCAAGACAGGTTATTACACTTGGGGTTATTTAGTTTGGAAAAACGAAGGCTTAGGGGTGATCTTATTACAATGTATAAATATATGAGGGGACAGTACAAAGACCTTTCTAATGATCTTTTTACTCTTAGACCTGTGACGGGGACAAGGGGGCATCCTCTACGTCTGGAGGAAAGAAGGTTTAGCCATAATCACAGACGCAGATTCTTTACTGTAAGAGCAGTGAGACTATGGAACTCTCTGCTGTCTAATGTTGTAATGAGTGATTGCTTACTAAAATTTAAGAAGGGACTGGATGCCTTTCTTGAAAAGTATAATATTACAGGCTATAGCCACTAGTTTCCTAGATACTGCGTTGATCCAGGGAGCTAGTCTGATTGCCGTATGTGGAGTCGGGAAGGAATTTTTTTCCCCAATGTGAAGCTTACTGTTTGCCACTTGGGATTTTTTTTTTGCCTTCCTCTGGATCAACATGTTAGGGCAGGTTAGGATAGGATATGGGTTGAACTAGATAGACTTAAAGTCTTCCTTCAATCTTAATAACTATGTTACTATGTTACTATGTTACATTTGTAAGGCAGAAGTAGCAATCTGTTACGTGATCTCTCTGCTCTCTCCATATCATTGTGAGCGCAAACGGCATTGAAGGTCGTGATCCATTCAGCCATGCTCTAAGGCTTCTAGAACAAGATGCACAGCATGTATGATGTGCCCTGTAGTGAAATATGTATGCATATATATGACCAGCAGTAAGTGACGTTTGTCGCAGTAAGTGACGTTTGTCTTAAGGGTATGCCACACTAAGCGAGATCGCAAGCGAGATCGCTAACGAGATCGCTACTGCATCACCATTTATGAGCAGTAGCGATCTCGTTAGCGACTTAACTGTGTGTGACATGTAGCAGCGATGTGGCCCCTGCTGAGATGTCGCTGATCGCTCATGAATGTTCTGAGCCGTTTTTTGGTCGTTGGTGTCCCGCTGGTGAGCCTGAATCGCTGAGTGTGACACCCTTTATGAACCACTTCACCAGCATCGCAGGTGGGACTAGGTTTTCCCAACGACCACAGAGGTCGTTATATAGATCGCTGATGAGATGTGTTTGGAATCACAGATCGCTGATGAGTTGTGTTTGGAATCTAACTAGCGATCACATAGCGATCGCACTAGCGATCTCGCCAGGTTAAGTCGTTGTCGTGATCGCTAGTGCGATCGCTAAGTGTGGCAGTGCCTTTAGGCTGCAGCTCTCCACACAGGTCATGACCTCATGTTAGCCTGACTAGCAGTCTCCTAGTCTCCAATCTCTCCAGGGTGCCTTCCTGAGAGCACATAGAATTGGAGCATTTCACACCTTCATGCCCTTTAGAAGTTAGATTTCAATGGTAGCTATCTATGGGAAAGTTTACACCAGAGGTTCAGAGAGAAAATACTGTATTCATTGGTAGCATGGCATGGTCCACTCACAAACCAGCAATTAGAATATTATAATGAGAGGCTGGTCTAGAAATTGGATCCCCAAGTCATATCTATAAATTAGACTTCCACACAAAAGAACCGTGTCATATATGAGGGCAGCCAAGCTGATGTGATCATCTCATATTCCCCCTCCCTCGGAGACAGAGTACCAGAATGCAAAGTTCGATATTTCTGTAAGTTTTTATCCCTATTATTTTATACTGTTTTGCATATTTGTATGTCCTTTGTTATTTCCATTTTTATATCCCTTTTATTGTAAGCACTGTACCTTTTATATTAAAGCTTGAAACTTTAATAAGTCTGAACCTTGTTGCTCTAAAGAATCCATAGCCTTAGAAGTGTGTGCTCCTGGTGAATGGCACATAGCAGTAATATTTCCGGGACTCATCGCCCGTGTGTTCGGTGAGTGGTGGCAGCGTGTATGAAGCGGGGTGGGTGGTCTGTGTCGGGGTGTGATTTATGCTCCCATTGCAGCATAGGACAGAGGTTGAATGCTGGACTGAGTGAGAGGAGATAGATTAACCCTTGCAGGCGCAACCCCAGACCGTGTGTGTTGGTTTATATGTGACATGCCCTCTGTTTATCCTGATCTTCAATTGAACATTCAAAGTATAGTTCATATGTTTCATAACAAGTGGAGTAATTTTCTTTTTGTGCTTTCATTGTATATTCTCCGCATATGTAGCAGAAATTATCACTGCTGTTGAGACACCGACGTGACATTTCAAAATAAATCTTCAGTTTTTACAATGAAAAGTATGCAGGCGAATCGCATATATGATAGTAACTAGATGGAAGCCCGATGCTATTGCATCGGGGGGGCGGTAATGTCACGATGTCACGCATACTACATACTAAATGGCATCTTTCCGTTTACACAGTCACTAAACACGCTGGACCTCCCTTTGTCAAATAGCAGTGGGCTACTGCAGCGCCATGTTAAAGTCTCTTTAATCACACTCACAGCTGTACACAGTTCATGATATCCTCCTGTTTGCAGTCATTACACATGCCAGTCCACCTTTGACCAGCAACCGTAGATGACAGCACCGATCCTCCGGATCGCAGCCGGGAACCATATCCTCCTGTTTACGGTCGTTACTAGTGTTGAGCGATACGATAATGCAAATATCGGCTATCGGCCGATATTAGCTCTATCGGCCTTTCGATAATTCGTTTCGATATTTTCGTCTTATCGAATACCGGAATCGGATTTGTCACTGTCACTGTGAGTGTCCGTCGGTCGGGTCTGTCAGGAGTCAGCGGCACTTACCTGGCAGAAGATCTCCGGCGGTCACGTCCTGGACTGCTTGATGGCCGCCATTATCTTCTCCCTGGCGGTCACATGCAGTTTTTCGCGATAACTGCAGTGACTGCAGGTAATCCCGGCCGTAAAGCAGTCAGTCCGATGACGTCACCGCCGGGGAAGCAGGTAATCAGCTGTGCTGCGCCGGGATGACGAGTGATCGTCGTGGGACACTCGTTACTATGGACTGCATCGGTCAGGTGGTATACTTTTTTTTTTTTTTTCATTTTTTTTACAGGAGATCGATGGCGTCGCAGGATGAGACAGTAATAAAAGAAATGAAAACTGTGTTTTTTTTTTTTTATTAAATTAAAAAACTTTTTTAGGAACATTCACCCGTCCGGGTACATAAACAATTTAACTATTTACATACAGGGACCCTGTCCGGGTTATTTAGACTTCTTTGGCTGGCCTCTTCCAGGTACCACCTGGTACTCTTCTTGAGATTGCCAAACATCCAAGGCACCAAGGACCACCAGGACCTGATGACGTCGTGTGGCCTGTACAGTGACGTCGTGACCCGCTATCTGGGTCTGTGTGGCCACCTCTTTCATCTCCCTCCGGGTCTGGAACCCTATGTCCCGGACTGTACGAACCCCAGGGGGCCTAACAGGCGCCGGTGACGGGCCACGTATCGATATCATGTCCATGGGTGGGTCTGCTGAGGAGACCACTGAGGGAGGCTGGGGAGATTTACGGCGTGGGGTGGGCACTTTTGCAGAGGCCTGGATGTGGGAGGCTGAAGGCTTCGAGGGTCTCACAGGTTCCTCACACACTGGGGAGTAGGGGTCGCACCTGGTAACATTTAGGGCGTACCACCCATTGTAACCTCAGTGTCGGGTGTAAGTCACCAAGTCTCCTGGCAACAGGTCCCTCCCCGGGTGTCCTTCTGGGAGGTGAGCCTCCACGTCCCGCCGGGTCACAAAGACTTCTAAATAAAGTCCAGGCTCCTTGATGAAGCCCCAACCAGCTTTCAATTTAAAGTTCCGTACTGCACCCTTACGCCGCGGCTCACTCAGGGTTCCTTTATCCTTTCTCATCCGGTCCTTATCTGCCCGGTCCTTCTCCAGGTGACATTGGCGAAGTTTTAGGGATTCTCGCTGCTCCCTTTGTCGCTCTGCTTCTCTCTCCCAACGTCTCCACTCTTCCTCCTGACGCCGGTTGAATTCTCCTCCACCAGCTGCTCCATGTCTCCACCACTCCACTGCAGCTTACAGTGTCCGGTTTGCGGCAGCTCTCCTGTCGCCCCCCAGTCCTGGCGGCGCTCCCCTGCGGAGGAAGCAGACGGCTCTAAATCAGATGACAGTCGGGGCTCCGGTACAGGCAGGTAGTGCTCTGGTGCCTGCGCGGCCTCCTCCATGAGGACGGGTGTCGCTTCTTCTGTCTCAGCGACGGGGGCAGACAGCGGGATCTGGGGTGCTGCTGACGGTGCTGCGGTTTTTGCAGGAACGGGTGCCTCCACTGCGACAACGTCAACCGGATCACATTGCAAGGACTCCTCTACTAGAACGGGTGCCTCACCTTCCGGTACAGACACTTCAGGTAAGAGGGATTGGCGCTGCTCCAAGTTTATTTTTAGGGCACGCCAGCTCGCTTCCATCCTGGCGACCTCCTCCCGGTGCCGGGCCAGGCCTCTTAGGGTATCCTCCGCTTCTTGCAGCGTAGGAGGGTTTACAGGCCGGGTGCCCAACGGTGATTCTGTGGCGATCGGGTCGCTTCCGTGGGGGGAGAGCTCTGACTGCTCCATCCCTTCCCACTTCTGCTCGTCGTGTCCATTAGCCATCTCTGCCAAGTCACATGTGTCATTAGCATCTGGAGAGGGCCCCTCTTTTGTAGTGAGGGGGACCTTCGTGTTAGTTTCCGCACACTGAGGAGGATGAGGAGGCGGAACTGAAGAGCTGTGGGGCACGATCTTACATTGCAGTACCATTTACAGTGGGCGGCCATCGTTTTCACGCCACTGAGTGAGTGACACCCACGAAGAGCACGCCCTTCTTCTTCACCAGTGCCTCGTCGTGACGCAGATATGGCGGAAAAATGGCAAATACATTCTCTGATGATTTTAGCAATTCTCAAGCACAAAACCAGTGCAATTCAGGCACATAGGAGCTACAGAATCCTGTTCGTGACGCCCAAGTTGAGTCGCACAGAGCCAGAGGTTTTTGGGGTACTCGGCACCGAGCCCGTCGACTTCTATGAGGTATGTCACGTCTCTACCCGGCAATTGAATTAGAGTCGATTTTACTATGTAGAAGTGTATAAACTATAAATATATGTATATATATATGTCACAATGACATGTATATATATATATGTATTCTATGTGTGTATATTTAGTGTTTACAAGGAAATAAAGGTTTTTTTTAATTTCGATATTTTGTTCCCATAGACTTACATGGGACTTCCGCTATCGAAATCGGATATCGACGATATTTAGTGCTACCGGCGATACAATTTCGATACGATATTTTTAGATATCGAGCAATATCGCTCAACACTAGTCGTTACACATGCCAGTCCACTTTTGACCAGTTACCGTGGACGACAACACCACTGTGTACACTGTGGGTGCCAGTCTGTTCAGCTGCCCAGGCTGCTGGCTCCGCTGGACTGTGTTGCATCACACAGGTGTAGCTCTGCAAAGCCGACTGCTCTGCACAGTAGCACACACCAGACTGACACTGACATTATACCTGACCTGACACACACAAACCCTTTCCTGCTGGGCTTTTAACAAAGCAACCTGTGGCCTTCAGCCACATAGAAAACCCAGGCCTGGAATGAAACAGACTGCACGACTACCATCCTGCAGTGTTTCACAACACAACATCCCAGAGCAGGTTTTCCCTAAATCTGCCTTGGGCACTAGCATGTCCAAGGCTAGCACTTATTTGTATTATTTTTAGTCTGCATTGCAGTCACAGCTACGCCCGTGACTGCCATGCACTCCTATTGCCTTCATACGCCTCCATGCACGTCCTGGGGAGAGCAAACAGCGCCCCCTACATGTTTCACCGGTCACTGCCTCACAGTACACTCGGACACGGATAGCACCAGTACTGTTTTTTCCAGTACCAGAAATATCAGGACATGTGAAAGAGGCTTAAAGCAATTGGTAAATAATATATAGTGAAAAGGTAAACATTTTTTTAAAAAGCTAAAAATTAAATCAATGCAAAGTGAATAATCATGTGCACAGCCGTATAGGAGTATCTGAGTAGGTTCCCACACCATATAAATATAGCAAATAAACTCAGAACTCAACTTCAGTAGAGTGATGATTTTTAATCGTGTCCACAGTAATAACAGAAACGTTTCGGTCCTGAACTTGGACCTTCATCAGTCACATGGACTACTGTGAGTAGGTGGACCCAGCAAAAAGAGGGGCTATGCCCGGAATATCAGGTTTAAATTCTGTTCGATATAGGTGATCAAATATGGCAGCGGTTACCTGGGGGGTCCCGGTGGGGCAAAAATGTGCCTGCGGTGGACGCGGTATCCGCCGCTAGTCCGTGCACCGCAGGCACATTTTTGCTCCACCGGGACCCCCAGGTAACCGCTGCCATATTTGATCACCTATATCGAACAGAATTTAAACCTGATATTCCGGGCATAGCCCCTCTTTTTGCTGGGTCCACCTACTCACAGTAGTCCATGTGACTGATGAAGGTCCAAGTTCAGGACCGAAACGTTTCTGTTATTACTGTGGACACGATTAAAAATCATCACTCTACTGAAGATGAGTTCTGAGTTTATTTGCTATAAAAATTAAAATCAATCCCCTTTTAAAATTTAAGCTAATAACAAAGATTAAAAAAATACACACGTGGTATAAAAATATAAAGATAAGTAACCTGGTAAACAACATAAACGGAAAAAAATTCAAAAACAACAAAATTGCATTTTTTTGGTCGCTGCAATACTACAAAAAATGCTGTATCAAAATATTATATCTATCTCAAAATAGTATAAAAAAATATATTTTGCCCCTCAAAAATTAAGCCCTCACACAGCTCCATTCCCAAAAAACAATGTCAGAATTGCAGTTTATTTTACAAGTTCACCAATGTTGAAATCATTTTCCCATTTTTCAGTACACTATGTGGTAAAATGAATAGTGTCATTCAAAGATACAACTTAACCCACAAAAACAAGCCCTGATATGAATGTGTGGACAGAAAAGTAAAAAAGTTATTGCTCTTGGAAGGAGGGGAGGAAAACCGAAGGAAAAAAAAAGAAAATGGCCGCGTCGGGAAAGAGTTAAATTGGGATTATAGATTCTGACATAGATTTCCAAAGGTACACAAGCCACATTAGGCCTAAGAGACCGATATAATAATGCATTTTTTCTATTGTTAAATCTGACAGATCAACTTTAACATGGATTAAAGGCCCTCGTACACATTAGACGGCTGTTCGCCAAACGATGCTCATTCGGCCAACTCTATCATTTTCTATAAGAAAGTCACTTTCTGTTATGTCGGCTGATAGCATATCTCCAGAAAACAATACAATTGGCAGTTTGAAATCGGACGTGCTTGGTCTAGTTCTCCCATTACTATCAGTTGTCCCCATACACATTAAATATAGTCCGAAACCATCAATATCAGCAGGTTCGGCCGATTAGAGACTAATGTGTATGGTGACCTTTAAACGTGGACTTTTCTGGTTTGAATCCCAAGTCATGGACTTCAGAGTAGTCTTTAATTGCTGTTGTGTAGTCTACTATAAACTTCTCTAGAAAAAGTACTGAAAAGTCAAGAAGAGTGGCCAGGAAGTATATACTAGATAATAGTATGAAGACATCTGGGACAAAACCGGGATATCAGACTACAAGTACTGAGCAAGAAATCCAAAAGATCAAGACCACGCAGAATGTAGAGGTAAGTTTGTGTCAAAATAAGCGTCATAATCAAATGTAGGGTCATCAAAATAAGCTAGCTCAATAGAAAATACCTTGAGCCATAAGCAATAGGGTCAGGCCAGATTGCTACTTAAATAAGTCAATAATGTCATCAGAGCTTAATCCATGCTAAGGAAATCATGGCTGGAAGAATAGGCTTTATGAAGGCTAGTAAGAGATTGTTGTTATATTCGAAAGAGGAAACACCCTGACAAAGTCTTGTTGGACAGTCTAGAGACCACAGTCTGAGCCATTATTGTAGCTCTGGGTTACATAGAATGGATTCTGCATAAATCACTCGTCACAAATTTCCCTGTGTATAGGAAATAAATTTAAGTTAGAAAAATCACAAACTCTTATGATCTGTATTTTGGATTCTTTGCTTTTGAATTGTCCCAAGCAAGAACGATTTCAAGTATCAGATCACGAAAAAGTCTTAATAACATTGTTACCTTATACATAAACAAATTAGTAATGTGTAATCCATCTTTTTAATATATGCCCTATGGATAGCAGGTAGAAACTGGTGCAAGATTGCACCCTGAACCTAAAATCAAACCATTCTACTCTCTGAATTTAAATAGACACATATTTATAATAATGACCCAATTAATCAAGTTTTTTTTCATTCCTGCAGTAAAAATAAAATAAATTTTGCTTTCAACTGTTTCAAAGATGAGAACATTATCAGACTATCTTTTAGAAGATTAGGCAAAGAGAAATAAAACTCCATTGCATGGGTTTTCAAAGAACTTTCGCTTTCCATCTGCTTTCACATCTACACAAAAAAATCCAATGAACTTGCTTTTAGAAAAGCAGCAGAGGAATCTGTTACTCATCTCAGGCTTTTAATGAAAAAACACATTTAATGCAAAATTCTTGCTATATTTTCTCACAGTATTGTAAGCCAAAATAAAGATTTAATAAGTAACAAAATAAACTTTTACAACTAATATTTTTCATGTACAATGGCTGAAGAAGAATTGAAATGTTTGCATCATTTCATCAATAGTTCCTTCATAATTTGGTGTTTGGATTCTTTTCATGAGCACTTCCTTCATAATATGGTGTTTATTATGATAATTAGAAGAAAAAAGGGGCTACAATGAACTCTTACATGCACAAACAATGGAACTAGAATGCCCGATTACAATCTCAATCCTATAATATCGTTGTATTATAAACGAAGAATCACTGTCTACAGAAGTGCTCCCAGGACTGGAGATAAAGTTCAAGATCTTTTTATGATCATTAGGACAATATAGTTTGAGATCAGTCTGATCTCTTTTCAGGTCCAGACAAAAAGACCAGTTTATTCTCGAAACGTGAAAATCATCATATTAATAACCTTGAATTTCCTCTTCAGTCCGAGCAGTGCTTCTGTTGTCAACAATTCTCCTTTCTTGTACATTGGCATTTTCTACTGTGGATCCCTGGTGTCCGCTGAGGGATCCTCAGCCGCAACAGTTCTATTCCACCTGCTTTTCCTAGAGTTGTGCCTAATTGCACAACTTTAAGAGTTGAGTGCATACAGTATAATCTTTAATATATAACCCTTCTGTTGGAATTCACCCCCAGGTGCTCTCCGTGGAAAATTTTATTTTCCAATCCTTTAATACGAAGTTGATATCTCCTGTTACTCTGCAGGTTCTGCTTAGTTTGAAAAAGAACGGAAGTTTGAAGAAAGTAAAGTGCATTCAGTTGTCTGGTCTCTGAGCTAAATCATCTATTTTATATAATTGTATACTATACTTAAAATCTCTTGTGAGGTGTGGGTTTTCTTTGTGGAGATACACATGGTGTAAGAAGTCTTAGGCAATCCTAATTAGGAAAGTGCAAATGCAAAATATTCTCCAAATTATTTATTTATTTTACTCGCATAGCGCCATTAATTCCACAGGGCTTTACAAAGATTAACATTTCTGTCCCTAAATTCCCTATCAGTATGTCTTTGGAGTCATAGAATCAAAGAATGGTAGCGTTGGAAGGGACCTCCTGGGTCATCTGGTCCAATCCCCTGCTCAAAGCAGGAATCACTAAATCATCTCAGACAGATGTCTTCCAACCTCTGTTTGAAGACTTCCATTGAAGGAGAACTCACCACCTCTCGTCGCAGCTTGTTCCACTCATTGATCACCCTAACTGTCTAAAAGTTTTTTCTAATATCTAATCTGTGTCTCAGTTTCATCCCATTGCTTCTAGTCTTTCCATGTGCAAATGAGAATAAAGATGATCCTTCTACAATGTGACAGCCCTTGAGATATTTGAAGACAGCTACTATGTCTCCTCTCAGTCTTCTTTTTTGCAAGCTAAAGGGAGGGCAACTGGAGAACCTGGAGGAAACCCACGCAAACACTGGGAGAACATACAATCTTCTTGCAGATGTTATCCTTGGTGGGATTTGAACCCAGGACCCCAGCGCGGCAAAGCAACAGTGTTAACTACGAAGTCATCATGCACATTATCCTCGAGAAAGATGAAAGCTGTCTGTTCAGTGCCACCCATAGGCAGTTATTCTGCAAGCCAATATCCAACCCATTACAGAGCCTTGAAAAATAACTTGGAATATACCCTTGCAAAGTGTTTGGAGATGCATGCACATAAAGTGGGTGAGGTATTCTTACAATAGCTATCATGTAGATGTCATATAATTGGAAATTTCACTTAAACAATAGTAGACAGTGCCCAGCACCTAAAAGTGCATAGATAGTTGGAATCCAACCCTGATAGACCACCAAATAGGGTCATGTTTGCATGCACTACAAGTTTAGCTACTTTAACAATCTAGGAAGTTTGGGTAGGGAATTGATCTTGAAAGGTAGATACTCCAGGAGTACAGTCATGGACAAAAGTTTTGAGAATGACACAAATATTAATTTTTACAAAGTCTACTGCTTCACTTTTTCTAATGGCAATTTGCATATACTCCAGAATGTTATAAAGAGTGATCAGCTTAACAGCAATTACTTGCAAAGTCAATATTT
>JARQOD010000002.1:243619726-243681836 GCA_033576555.1 Oophaga sylvatica | reverse complement strand
TCTGCAGGGTAATAAATACAGAGGAGAACAATTTTATATTACAGGAGGATTTATGTATGTTAGGGTCTGCGGAACGCACCTAATAGATATATTAGAGAGGTGCGTTCGCAGCCCGGGGTCCACCGTGCAGGCGAAGCCCGCTGCTAGTAAGATGGCGAAAGTAGCGAACTCTGTTATCCCGCAGAGTCGCTAAAATAAACACCGTAGCGCGCTGTGGCAGTAAGTGCGAACTCTGTTAATTCCCAGAGCCGCTAACGGGAATGCCACAGCGCTATATGGCGATAGGTGGGAACTCACTTAGCTTCAGTGAGCCGCAGGTAAAACGCTAGGGTGCTGAACCAGCGTTATAAAGCGAACCCTGTTGCGTCACAGAGCCGCTGAGAAAAAGACTGTATCCTGTTAACACCACAGGGATACACAGACAATCGCTGTGCGGATAGCAGTCCGTGATCACGCAGACAGCAACGCAATCAAGCAATCTCCTCACTGGAGAAGCTGGTATTCTAGGGGCTTATTTCAGCCAAGCCCTAACCACTTGCACTCAAATCTCCTCACCGGAGGTGCCGGTGTTCTAGGGGCTTATTTCAGCCGAGCCCTAACCACATGCGTGCATGATCACACTGGCACAAAGCACATAATGCAAATGATACTAGCGCATGGCGGCCCAGCCATGCCACCCTTTTATAGTAACAGCTACAGGACCTGCCAGAAACAAGGACCAATGAAACTGTTCCAGAACACCAGTAGACACAGGACCTTCCTGGCGGACCAATAGGAGCTGCTGCAGTACCTGAGCATGTGACCCCTGATCTCCAATGAGAGATCTCACCCTGGGCATGCTCAGAAGGGGAAAACAAGGACTTTGTCCTAAAGACGTCTGCTCGCCGCTAACCAGTACTGGCCACAATAGCAGAGCCTGGAGAGGCAGCAGTAATCCTCTGCACACTGTTAGACTGGGCGAGACGCTAGGACCGACATCTAAGCTGAGCAGAGTCCACTGCGGCCGGAGATGAATAGGAGACAGCAGCTGGAATGTCTCGAGATTCCTCTTGTGCAGAAGCGGGAACTCGACCCCTAACAATGTAAACTAGAAGCTTGGGCTGATAAATGGCAAATGAGCTTTAATGGGGATAAATGTAAGGTCATGCACTTGGATAGAACAAACAAGATGTATAATTATGTGCTTAATTGTAAAACACTGGGCAAAACTGTCACTGAAAAAGACCTGGGTGTGTGGGTGGACGACAAACTCACATTTAGTGGCCAATGTCAGGCAGCTGCTGCCAAGGCAAATAAAATAATGTGAGCATTTAATGCTCATGAGGAGAACATAATTTTACCTCTATACAAGTCACTGGTGCGACCACACTTAGAATACTGTGTGCAGTTCTGGTCTCCGGTGTATATGAAAGACATAGCTGAACTGGAGCGGGTGCAGAGAAGAGCGAACAAGGTTATTAGAGAGCTGGGGGTCTGCAATACCAAGACAGGTTATTACACTTGGGGTTATTTAGTTTGGAAAAACGAAGGCTTAGGGGTGATCTTATTACAATGTATAAATATATGAGGGGACAGTACAAAGACCTTTCTAATGATCTTTTTACTCTTAGACCTGTGACGGGGACAAGGGGGCATCCTCTACGTCTGGAGGAAAGAAGGTTTAGCCATAATCACAGACGCAGATTCTTTACTGTAAGAGCAGTGAGACTATGGAACTCTCTGCTGTCTAATGTTGTAATGAGTGATTGCTTACTAAAATTTAAGAAGGGACTGGATGCCTTTCTTGAAAAGTATAATATTACAGGCTATAGCCACTAGTCTCCTAGATACTGCGTTGATCCAGGGAGCTAGTCTGATTGCCGTATGTGGAGTCGGGAAGGAATTTTTTTCCCCAATGTGAAGCTTACTGTTTGCCACTTGGGATTTTTTTTTTTGCCTTCCTCTGGATCAACATGTTAGGGCAGGTTAGGATAGGATATGGGTTGAACTAGATAGACTTAAAGTCTTCCTTCAATCTTAATAACTATGTTACTATGTTACTATGTTACATTTGTAAGGCAGAAGTAGCAATCTGTTACATGATCTCTCTGCTCTCTCCATATCATTGTGAGCGCAAACGGCATTGAAGGTCGTGATCCATTCAGCCATGCTCTAAGGCTTCTAGAACAAGATGCACAGCATGTATGATGTGCCCTGTAGTGAAATATGTATATGTATGCATATATATGACCAGCAGTAAGTGACGTTTGTCGCAGTAAGTGACGTTTGTCTTAAGGGTATGCCACACTAAGCGAGATCGCAAGCGAGATCGCTAACGAGATCGCTACTGCATCACCATTTATGATGCAGTAGCGATCTCGTTAGCGACTTAACTGTGTGTGACATGTAGCAGCGATGTGGCCCCTGCTGAGATGTCGCTGATCGCTCATGAATGTTCTGAGCCGTTTTTTGGTCGTTGGTGTCCCGCTGGTGAGCCTGAATCGCTGAGTGTGACACCCTTTATGAACCACTTCACCAGCATCGCAGGTGGGACTAGGTTTTCCCAACGACCACAGAGGTCGTTATATAGATCGCTGATGAGATGTGTTTGGAATCACAGATCGCTGATGAGTTGTGTTTGGAATCTAACTAGCGATCACATAGCGATCGCACTAGCATCTCGCCAGGTTAAGTCGTTGTCGTGATCGCTAGTGCGATCGCTAAGTGTGGCAGTGCCTTTAGGCTGCAGCTCTCCACACAGGTCATGACCTCATGTTAGCCTGACTGGCAGTCTCCTAGTCTCCAATCTCTCCAGGGTGCCTTCCTGAGAGCACATAGAATTGGAGCATTTCACACCTTCATGCCCTTTAGAAGTTAGATTTCAATGGTAGCTATCTATGGGAAAGTTTACACCAGAGGTTCAGAGAGAAAATACTGTATTCATTGGTAGCATGGCATGGTCCACTCACAAACCAGCAATTAGAATATTATAATGAGAGGCTGGTCTAGAAATTGGATCCCCAAGTCATATCTATAAATTAGACTTCCACACAAAAGAACCGTGTCATATATGAGGGCAGCCAAGCTGATGTGATCATCTCATATTCCCCCCTCCCTCGGAGACAGAGTACCAGAATGCAAAGTTCGATATTTCTGTAAGTTTTTATCCCTATTATTTTATACTGTTTTGCATATTTGTATGTCCTTTGTTATTTCCATTTTTATATCCCTTTTATTGTAAGCACTGTACCTTTTATATTAAAGCTTGAAACTTTAATAAGTCTGAACCTTGTTGCTCTAAAGAATCCATAGCCTTAGAAGTGTGTGCTCCTGGTGAATGGCACATAGCAGTAATATTTCCGGGACTCATCGCCCGTGTGTTCGGTGAGTGGTGGCAGCGTGTATGAAGCGGGGTGGGTGGTCTGTGTCGGGGTGTGATTTATGCTCCCATTGCAGCATAGGACAGAGGTTGAATGCTGGACTGAGTGAGAGGAGATAGATTAACCCTTGCAGGCGCAACCCCAGACCGTGTGTGTTGGTTTATATGTGACATGCCCTCTGTTTATCCTGATCTTCAATTGAACATTCAAAGTATAGTTCATATGTTTCATAACAAGTGGAGTAATTTTCTTCTTTTGTGCTTTCATTGTATATTCTCCGCATATGTAGCAGAAATTATCACTGCTGTTGAGACACCGACGTGACATTTCAAAATAAATCTTCAGTTTTTACAATGAAAAGTATGCAGGCGAATCGCATATATGATAGTAACTAGATGGAAGCCCGATGCTATTGCATCGGGGGGGCGGTAATGTCACGATGTCACGCATACTACATACTAAACGGCATCTTTCCGTTTACACAGTCACTAAACACGCTGGACCTCCCTTTGTCAAATAGCAGTGGGCTACTGCAGCGCCATGTTAAAGTCTCTTTAATCACACTCACAGCTGTACACAGTTCATGATATCCTCCTGTTTGCAGTCATTACACATGCCAGTCCACCTTTGACCAGCAACCGTGGATGACAGCACCGATCCTCCGGATCGCAGCCGGGAACCATATCCTCCTGTTTACGGTCGTTACTAGTGTTGAGCGATACGATAATGCAAATATCGGCTATCGGCCGATATTAGCTCTATCGGCCTTTCGATAATTCGTTTCGATATTTTCGTCTTATCGAATACCGGAATCGGATTTGTCACTGTCACTGTGAGTGTCCGTCGGTCGGGTCTGTCAGGAGTCAGCGGCACTTACCTGGCAGAAGATCTCCGGCGGTCACGTCCTGGACTGCTTGATGGCCGCCATTATCTTCTACCTGGCGGTCACATGCAGTTTTTTCGCGATAACTGCAGTGACTGCAGGGTAATCCCGGCCGTAAAGCAGTCAGTCCGATGACGTCACCGCCGGGGAAGCAGGTAATCAGCTGTGCTGCGCCGGGATGACGGGCCTGCTGTCATTCTGATGTAGCAGCTGGATCGTCGTGGACACTCGTTACTATGGACTGCGTCGGTCAGGTGGTATACTTTTTTTTTTTTTTTCATTTTTTTACAGGAGATCGATGGCGTCGCAGGATGAGACAGTAATAAAAGAAATGAAAACTGTGTTTTTTTTTTTTTAATTAAATTAAAAAACTTTTTTAGGAACATTCACCCGTCCGGGTACATAAACAATTTAACTATTTACATACAGGGACCCTGTCCGGGTTATTTAGACTTCTTTGGCTGGCCTCTTCCAGGTACCACCTGGTACTCTTCTTGAGATTGCCAAACATCCGAGGCACCAAGGACCACCAGGACCTGATGACGTCGTGTGGCCTGTACAGTGACGTCGTGACCCGCTATCTGGGTCTGTGTGGCCACCTCTTTCATCTCCCTCCGGGTCTGGAACCCTATGTCCCGGACTGTACGAACCCCAGGGGCCTAACAGGCGCCGGGTACGGGCCACGTATCGATATCATGTCCATGGGTGGGTCTGCTGAGGAGACCACTGAGGGAGGCTGGGGAGATTTACGGCATGGGGTGGGCACTTTTGCAGAGGCCTGGATGTGGGAGGCTGAAGGCTTGAGGGTCTCACAGGTTCCTCACACACTGGGGAGTAGGGGTCGCACCTGGTAACATTTAGGGCGTACCACCCATTGTAACCTCAGTGTCGGGTGTAAGTCACCAAGTCTCCTGGCAACAGGTCCCTCCCCGGGTGTCCTTCTGGGAGGTGAGCCTCCACGTCCCGCCGGGTCACAAAGACTTCTAAATAAAGTCCAGGCTCCTTGATGAAGCCCCAACCAGCTTTCAATTTAAAGTTCCGTACTGCACCCTTACGCCGCGGCTCACTCAGGGTTCCTTTATCCTTTCTCATCCGGTCCTTATCTGCCCGGTCCTTCTCCAGGTGACGTTGGCGAAGTTTTAGGGATTCTCGCTGCTCCCTTTGTCGCTCTGCTTCTCTCTCCCAACGTCTCCACTCTTCCTCCTGACGCCGGTTGAAATTCTCCTCCACCAGCTGCTCCATGTCTCCACCACTCCACTGCAGCTTACAGTGTCCGGTTTGCGGCAGCTCTCCTGTCGCCCCCCAGTCCTGGCGGCGCTCCCCTGCGGAGGAAGCAGACGGCTCTAAATCAGATGACAGTCTGGGCTCCGGTACAGGCAGGTAGTGCTCTGGTGCCTGCGCGGCCTCCTCCATGAGGACGGGTGTCGCTTCTTCTGTCTCAGCGACGGGGGCAGACAGCGGGATCTGGGGTGCTGCTGACGGTGCTGCGGTTTTTGCAGGAACGGGTGCCTCCACTGCGACAACGTCAACCGGATCACATTGCAAGGACTCCTCTACTAGAACGGGTGCCTCACCTTCCGGTACAGACACTTCAGGTAAGAGGGATTGGCGCGCTCCAAGTTTATTTTTAGGGCACGCCAGCTCGCTTCCATCCTGGCGACCTCCTCCCAGGTGCCGGGCCAGGCCTCTTAGGGTATCCTCCGCTTCTTGCAGCGTAGGAGGGTTTACAGGCCGGGTGCCCAACGGTGATTCTGTGGCGATCGGGTCGCTTCCGTGGGGGGAGAGCTCTGACTGCTCCATCCCTTCCCACTTCTGCTCGTCGTGTCCATTAGCCATCTCTGCCAAGTCACATGTGTCATTAGCATCTGGAGAGGGCCCCTCTTTTGTAGTGAGGGGGACCTTCGTGTTAGTTTCCGCACACTGAGGAGGATGAGGAGGCGGAACTGAAGAGCTGTGGGGCACGATCTTACATTGCAGTACCATTTACAGTGGGCGGCCATGTTTTCACGCCACTGAGTGAGTGACACCCACGAAGAGCACGCCCTTCTTCTTCACCAGTGCCTCGTCGTGACGCAGATATGGCGGAAAAATGGCAAATACATTCTCTGATGATTTTAGCAATTCTCAAGCACAAAACCAGTGCAATTCAGGCACACAGGACTGCTACAGAATCCTGTTCGTGACGCCCAAGTTGAGTCGCACAGAGCCAGAGGTTTTTGGGGTACTCGGCACCGAGCCCGTCGACTTCTATGAGGTATGTCACGTCTCTACCCGGCAATTGAATTAGAGTCGATTTTACTATGTAGAAGTGTATAAACTATAAATATATGTATATATATATGTCACAATGACATGTATATATATATATGTATTCTATGTGTGTATATTTAGTGTTTACAAGGAAATAAAGGTTTTTTTTAATTTCGATATTTTGTTCCCATAGACTTACATGGGACTTCCGCTATCGAAATCGGATATCGACGATATTTAGTGCTACCGGCGATACAATTTCGATACGATATTTTTAGATATCGAGCAATATCGCTCAACACTAGTCGTTACACATGCCAGTCCACTTTTGACCAGTTACCGTGGACGACAACACCACTGTGTACACTGTGGGTGCCAGTCTGTTCAGCTGCCCAGGCTGCTGGCTCCGCTGGACTGTGTTGCATCACACAGGTGTAGCTCTGCAAAGCCGACTGCTCTGCACAGTAGCACACACCAGACTGACACTGACATTATACCTGACCTGACACACACAAACCCTTTCCTGCTGGGCTTTTAACAAAGCAACCTGTGGCCTTCAGCCACATAGAAAACCCAGGCCTGGAATGAAACAGACTGCACGACTACCATCCTGCAGTCTGTTTCACAACACAACATCCCAGAGCAGGTTTTCCCTAAATCTGCCTTGGGCACTAGCATGTCCAAGGCTAGCACTTATTTGTATTATTTTTAGTCTGCATTGCAGTCACAGCTACGCCCGTGACTGCCATGCACTCCTATTGCCTTCATACGCCTCCATGCACGTCCTGGGGAGAGCAAACAGCGCCCCCTACATGTTTCACCGGTCACTGCCTCACAGTACACTCGGACACGGATAGCACCAGTACTGTTTTTTCCAGTACCAGAAATATCAGGACATGTGAAAGAGGCTTAAAGCAATTGGTAAATAATATATAGTGAAAAGGTAAAAATTTTTTTTAAAAAGCTAAAAATTCAAAATCAATGCAAAGTGAATAATCATGTGCACAGCCGTATAGGAGTATCTGAGTAGGTTCCCACACCATATAAATATAGCAAATAAACTCAGAACTCAACTTCAGTAGAGTGATGATTTTTAATCGTGTCCACAGTAATAACAGAAACGTTTCGGTCCTGAACTTGGACCTTCATCAGTCACATGGACTACTGTGAGTAGGTGGACCCAGCAAAAAGAGGGGCTATGCCCGGAATATCAGGTTTAAATTCTGTTCGATATAGGTGATCAAATATGGCAGCGGTTACCTGGGGGGTCCCGGTGGGGCAAAAATGTGCCTGCGGTGGACGCGGTATCCGCCGCTAGTCCGTGCACCGCAGGCACATTTTTGCTCCACCGGGACCCCCCAGGTAACCGCTGCCATATTTGATCACCTATATCGAACAGAATTTAAACCTGATATTCCGGGCATAGCCCCTCTTTTTGCTGGGTCCACCTACTCACAGTAGTCCATGTGACTGATGAAGGTCCAAGTTCAGGACCGAAACGTTTCTGTTATTACTGTGGACACGATTAAAAATCATCACTCTACTGAAGATGAGTTCTGAGTTTTTTGCTATAAAAATTAAAATCAATCCCCTTTTAAAATTTAAGCTAATAACAAAGATTAAAAAAATACACACGTGGTATAAAAATATAAAGATAAGTAACCTGGTAAACAACATAAACGGAAAAAAATTCAAAAACAACAAAATTGCATTTTTTTGGTCGCTGCAATACTACAAAAAATGCTGTATCAAAATATTATATCTATCTCAAAATAGTATAAAAAAATATATTTTGCCCCTCAAAAATTAAGCCCTCACACAGCTCCATTCCCAAAAAACAATGTCAGAATTGCAGTTTATTTTACAAGTTCACCAAAGTTGAAATCATTTTCCCATTTTTCAGTACACTATGTGGTAAAATGAATAGTGTCATTCAAAGATACAACTTAACCCACAAAAACAAGCCCTGATATGAATGTGTGGACAGAAAAGTAAAAAAGTTATTGCTCTTGGAAGGAGGGGAGGAAAACCGAAGGAAAAAAAAAGAAAATGGCCGCGTCGGGAAAGAGTTAAATTGGGATTATAGATTCTGACATAGATTTCCAAAGGTACACAAGCCACATTAGGCCTAAGAGACCGATATAATAATGCATTTTTTCTATTGTTAAATCTGACAGATCAACTTTAACATGGATTAAAGGCCCTCGTACACATTAGACGGCTGTTCGCCAAACGATGCTCATTCGGCCAACTCTATCATTTTCTAAAGAAAGTCACTTTCTGTTATGTCGGCTGATAGCATATCTCCCAGAAAACAATACAATTGGCAGTTTGAAATCGGACGTGCTTGGTCTAGTTCTCCCATTACTATCAGTTGTCCCCCATACACATTAAATATAGTCCGAAACCATCAATATCAGCAGGTTCGGCCGATTAGAGACTAATGTGTATGGTGACCTTTAAACGTGGACTTTTCTGGTTTGAATCCCAAGTCATGGACTTCAGAGTAGTCTTTAATTGCTGTTGTGTAGTCTACTATAAACTTCTCTAGAAAAAGTACTGAAAAGTCAAGAAGAGTGGCCAGGAAGTATATACTAGATAATAGTATGAAGACATCTGGGACAAAACCGGGATATCAGACTACAAGTACTGAGCAAGAAATCCAAAAGATCAAGACCACGCAGAATGTAGAGGTAAGTTTGTGTCAAAATAAGCGTCATAATCAAATGTAGGGTCATCAAAATAAGCTAGCTCAATAGAAAATACCTTGAGCCATAAGCAATAGGGTCAGGCCAGATTGCTACTTAAATAAGTCAATAATGTCATCAGAGCTTAATCCATGCTAAGGAAATCATGGCTGGAAGAATAGGCTTTATGAAGGCTAGTAAGAGATTGTTGTTATATTCGAAAGAGGAAACACCCTGACAAAGTCTTGTTGGACAGTCTAGAGACCACAGTCTGACCATTATTGTAGCTCTGGGTTACATAGAATGGATTCTGCATAAATCACTCGTCACAAATTTCCCTGTGTATAGGAAATAAATTTAAGTTAGAAAAATCACAAACTCTTATGATCTGTATTTTGGATTCTTTGCTTTTGAATTGTCCCAAGCAAGAACGATTTCAAGTATCAGATCACGAAAAAGTCTTAATAACATTGTTACCTTATACATAAACAAATTAGTAATGTGTAATCCATCTTTTTAATATATGCCCTATGGATAGCAGGTAGAAACTGGTGCAAGATTGCACCCTGAACCTAAAATCAACCATTCTACTCTCTGAATTTAAATAGACACATATTTATAATAATGACCCAATTAATCAAGTTTTTTTTCATTCCTGCAGTAAAAATAAAATAAATTTTGCTTTCAACTGTTTCAAAGATGAGAACATTATCAGACTATCTTTTAGAAGATTAGGCAAAGAGAAATAAAACTCCATTGCATGGGTTTTCAAAGAACTTTCGCTTTCCATCTGCTTTCACATCTACACAAAAAAATCCAATGAACTTGCTTTTAGAAAAGCAGCAGAGGAATCTGTTACTCATCTCAGGCTTTTAATGAAAAAACACATTTAATGCAAAATTCTTGCTATATTTTCTCACAGTATTGTAAGCCAAAATAAAGATTTAATAAGTAACAAAATAACTTTTACAACTAATATTTTTCATGTACAATGGCTGAAGAAGAATTGAAATGTTTGCATCATTTCATCAATAGTTCCTTCATAATTTGGTGTTTGGATTCTTTTCATGAGCACTTCCTTCATAATATGGTGTTTATTATGATAATTAGAAGAAAAAGGGGCTACAATGAACTCTTACATGCACAAACAATGGAACTAGAATGCCCGATTACAATCTCAATCCTATAATATCGTTGTATTATAAACGAAGAATCACTGTCTACAGAAGTGCTCCCAGGACTGGAGATAAAGTTCAAGATCTTTTTATGATCATTAGGACAATAATTTTGAGATCAGTCTGATCTCTTTTTCAGGTCCAGACAAAAAGACCAGTTTATTCTCGAAACGTGAAAATCATCATATTAATAACCTTGAATTTCCTCTTCAGTCCGAGCAGTGCTTCTGTTGTCAACAATTCTCCTTTCTTGTACATTGGCATTTTCTACTGTGGATCCCTGGTGTCCGCTGAGGGATCCTCAGCCGCAACAGTTCTATTCCACCTGCTTTTCCTAGAGTTGTGCCTAATTGCACAACTTTAAGAGTTGAGTGCATACAGTATAATCTTTAATATATAACCCTTCTGTTGGAATTCACCCTCAGGTGCTCTCCGTGGAAAATTTTATTTTCCAATCCTTTAATACGAAGTTGATATCTCCTGTTACTCTGCAGGTTCTGCTTAGTTTGAAAAAGAACGGAAGTTTGAAGAAAGTAAAGTGCATTCAGTTTGTCTGGTCTCTGAGCTAAATCATCTATTTTATATAATTGTATACTATACTTAAAATCTCTTGTGAGGTGTGGGTTTTCTTTGTGGAGATACACATGGTGTAAGAAGTCTTAGGCAATCCTAATTAGGAAAGTGCAAATGCAAAATATTCTCCAAAATTATTTATTTATTTTACTCGCATAGCGCCATTAATTCCACAGGGCTTTACAAAGATTAACATTTCTGTCCCCTAAATTCCCTATCAGTATGTCTTTGGAGTCATAGAATCAAAGAATGGTAGCGTTGGAAGGGACCTCCTGGGTCATCTGGTCCAATCCCCTGCTCAAAGCAGGAATCACTAAATCATCTCAGACAGATGTCTTCCAACCTCTGTTTGAAGACTTCCATTGAAGGAGAACTCACCACCTCTCGTCGCAGCTTGTTCCACTCATTGATCACCCTAACTGTCTAAAAGTTTTTTCTAATATCTAATCTGTGTCTCAGTTTCATCCCATTGCTTCTAGTCTTTCCATGTGCAAATGAGAATAAAGATGATCCTTCTACAATGTGACAGCCCTTGAGATATTTGAAGACAGCTACTATGTCTCCTCTCAGTCTTCTTTTTTGCAAGCTAAAGGGAGGGCAACTGGAGAACCTGGAGGAAACCCACGCAAACACTGGGAGAACATACAATCTTCTTGCAGATGTTATCCTTGGTGGGATTTGAACCCAGGACCCCAGCGCGCAAAGCAACAGTGTTAACTACGAAGTCATCATGCACATTATCCTCGAGAAAGATGAAAGCTGTCTGTTCAGTGCCACCCATAGGCAGTTATTCTGCAAGCCAATATCCAACCCATTACAGAGCCTTGAAAAATAACTTGGAATATACCCTTGCAAAGTGTTTGGAGATGCATGCACATAAAGTGGGTGAGGTATTCTTACAATAGCTATCATGTAGATGTCATATAATTGGAAATTTCACTTAAACAATAGTAGACAGTGCCCAGCACCTAAAAGTGCATAGATAGTTGGAATCCAACCCTGATAGACCACCAAATAGGGTCATGTTTGCATGCACTACAAGTTTAGCTACTTTAACAATCTAGGAAGTTTGGGTAGGGAATTGATCTTGAAAGGTAAGATACTCCAGGAGTACAGTCATGGACAAAAGTTTTGAGAATGACACAAATATTAATTTTTACAAAGTCTACTGCTTCACTTTTTCTAATGGCAATTTGCATATACTCCAGAATGTTATAAAGAGTGATCAGCTTAACAGCAATTACTTGCAAAGTCAATATTTGGCTAGAAAATGAACTTTATCCCCCAAAACACATTTCAACATCATTGCAGCCCTGCCTTAAAAGGACCAGCTAACCTCTTTTAAGTGATTGCTCCATTAACACAGGTGTGGGTGTTGATGAGGACATGGCTGGAGATCAATCTGTCATGATTAAGTAAGACTGACACCACTGGACACTTTAAAAGGAGGCTGGTGCTTGGCATCATTGTTTGTCTTCTGTTAACCATGGTTATCTCTAAAGAAACATGTGCAGTCATCATTGCAATGCACAAAAATGGCCTAACAGGGAAGAGTATTGCAGCTAGAAAGATTGCACCTCAGTCAACAATCTATGCAGCATCAAGAACTTCAAGGAGAGAGGTTCCATTGTTGCCAAAAAGGCTCCAGGGCGCCCAAGAAAGACCAGCAAGCGCCAGGACCGTCTCTTAAAAGTGTTTCAGCTGCGGGATCGGGCTACCAGCAGTGCAGAGCTTGCTCAGGAATGGCAGCAGGCAGGTGTGAGTGCATCTGCACGCACTGTGAGGCGGAGACTCTTGGAGCAAGGCCTGGTCTCAAGGAGGGCAGCAAAGAAGCCACTTCTCTCCAGAAAAAACATCATGGACAGACTGATATTCTGCAAAAGGTACAGGCAGTGGACTGCTGAGGACTGGGGTAAAGTTATTTTCTCTGATGAATCCCCTTTTCGATTGTTTGGGACATCAGGAAAACGCCTCATTCGGAGAAGACAAGGTGAGTGCTACCACCAGTCTTGTCTCATGCCAACTGTTAAGCATCCTGAAACCATTCATGTGTGGGGTTGTTCTCAGCCAAGGGAATCGGCTCTCTCACAGTCTTGCCTAAAAACACAGCCATGAATAAAGAATGGTACCAGAATGTCCTCCAAGAGCAACTTCTCCCAACCCTCCAAGAGCAGTTTGGCGATCAACAATGCCTTTTCCAGCATGATGGAGCACCTTGCCATAAAGCAAAGGTGATAACTAAATGGCTCAGGGAACAAAACATAGAGATTTTGGGTCCATGGCCTGGAAGCTCCCCAGATCTTAATCCCATTGAGAACTTGTGGTCAATCATCAAGAGACGGGTGGACAAACAAAAACCTAAAAATTCTGACAAAATGAAAGCATTGATTGTGCAAGAATGGACTTGCTATCAGTCAGGATTTGGTCCAGAAGTTGATTGAGAGCATGCCAGGGAGAATTGCAGAGGTCCTGAAGAAGAAGGGTCAACACTGCAAATATTGACTTGCTGCATTAACTCATTCTAACTGTCAATATAAGCTTTTGTTACTCATATGTTTGCAATTATATTTCTGTCTGTAATAAAAACATCTGTCAAACACACATAAAAACCAGAGGGCAGCAGATCATGTGAAAATATAATATTTGTGTCATTCTCAAAACTTTTGGCCATGACTGTATAATATGTAAATGAACAAGAGCAGATTTGTAATCAATAATGATTAAGCAAGTCATTCTTGTAATTTATTTCTGAGGTCCATATAAGTATCCATACTTAAATTGAAGATCTGCAAAGCTCAGGGGCGCGCAACCTTTTTTGGTCCAAGGGTCACAATGTCATACTGAACCAATCTGGGGGCAGCACTAAAAGTTAAAGGGGTATTACCTTTTGTAACATTTATGGCATATCGAAAGTATATACCAGAAATATCTGATAGGTACAAATTCTACTTACAGGACTGTTACGTCCACCAATCAACACTTTAATGGTACCTTCACTCTGAGTTTTTGAGTGAGGATTTAGAAATCGATTCTGCTCCTAAATCCACATAAAAAAACACCTCAAAAATTCTTGGAATTATTTGCTGACTGATTTTAATAGGAGAAACTCGTTTAGTGCATACAGTTCTGTTTTTTATGTTATTTTGAATATTTGCCAATGAAACTAATAGGAAGCTTAACTAGAGTATTTGAAGAATTTTTAAAATGTGAATGTTAGGGTTGGCGGAACTCAACCAAGTGAAATATATATAATAATAAGGTGTGTTCGCAACCAAGGGTCCACCATGCAGAGATGGAACCTGCTGCTAAGCAATGGCAGAACAAGATGGCGGTTGAATGCTGAAAACAGGCGGGTTAGATGTCACCTGGTGTGAACAGTGGCAAACTCTGTTACTTCACAGAGGCGCCGCAACAAAGCAATAGCACGCTGTTCCCTGTTAAACGTCACAGGACACAGCTGATATGGCACGAGTAAGGTCTCTAGGCTCAACCCCTAGAATGCAGGGACTTGAGTCTGATCGGACCCACAATGCGCACGGCGTCGCACAAGCGATGCCACTACTTGGCACTGAGTGGTAGCAAAATACAGCTAACCAAAGCGGTTAGTAAAAATATGTAAAATCCGCTCCTAAATCCTCATAGAAAACTGTGTAAATAGGCATTAAAGAGGAAGAGGTCTTGCATGCACATGGCTCTCTACAAAAGATCAGGGGTTTTGTAGGACTTAAACAGGAGTGAAGCGAGCCACAGACACAGAAGGCCACCTGTATAATTCACATACTGCTTTTGGAGCCAAAAGTGATAAGTGACTCCATTCTCCTGGATGAGGCATCCAGAGATGTCTACACAGTGTTCCATTAGTTCTTGCTCCTCAGCTCTTTTGTGTGTGGCTGCTCCCATATTTTTAACCTGTCAGACCAGCATTTTTCATATGGTTGGGGGCTGCATAGAGTAGCATAGCCGGCTGCAGGTTGTGCACATCTGGCCTAGTTTCAACGTGCATAGGGATCTTCTAATTTCTTCCTCTCTTTGGTCTCTTAACTTTTTCAATACCATAGAACTAGAAACAAACAATATAACCTGACATGATAGTGCCTGTGGTTTTAGAAGAATCTTACACCTGCTCTGCAATTCTCTACATCATTTTATTTTTTAATAGGAAAGATATTAAATAGTTGACAACAGTCAAAACATTAATAACAGATAGTACAGCGTTGAGGTCAATTCAATTAGCAAAAGACATTACTACTGGGGATAATCAGGGTAAAGACATTTACAGCAAATTAATATTTCATAAAGAGAGATAAGTGATGCAATGAAGACCAGCAAAGTTCTGTGTGATATCTCAGCCCTGGGGGACATAGATAGCTTATTGTACAATAGCTGCCATATGCAGTATGAGACATATAACACAATAAAATTAGAACTTGAAGTAATGAAACCATTAAGGAGCTAGATGAGGTGGAAGCATGTCTGTTTAGTATTACCACCACTGTGTATTTTGAGTAAATAGGTTTACTGAGCATATATTGTAAGTCTAGTCATGTAAGTACATGTTTGGGTTTTGACTGACTGTCCATATCCACCAAACCAGTAATAGAACAAAAGAGAGATAATTCTCTACTATTTGAGTGTAAATGTAGTGATGAGCGAGCGTCCATGTCACTGCTTGTTACTCACTCGACAGTTAGTGTGCTCGCGATGCTCGTTACTCGGCGAGTATTTGCGAATGCTCACGCGCAAACTCGAGTCACCACCCTGCATGTTTGGCACTTCTTAGACAGCCAATAAACATGCGGGATTGCCTGCCAGTCACTGTAATGCCGTAGCCATCTTGGTTGTGGCATTATTGTGCGTTATCTACTCTACAGTTGAAACCAGAAGTTTACATACACTATATAAAAAGACACATATGCATGTTTAGCTCAGTATCTGAAATGAAATCAGGATAAACCATTCCCGTTTTAGGTCAATTAGGATTATCATAATTAATAATATTTGCCAAATACCAGAAAAAATAAGAAAGGGAGAATGTTTTAAGACATTTTTTTTTACTGCGAAGTCAAAAGTTTATATACACTAAAATTACTATGCCTTTAAACAATGTTGGACTGCCCATATGATGATGCCATGTGTTTGGAAGCTTCTGTGGATGTATCTTAATGCACACCTGAAAAACACTGCTTCTTTGTGTAGCATCATGGGAAAGTCTGAAGAAATCAGCCAAGATATCAGGAAGAGAATCGTGGACTTGCTCAAGTCTGGCTCATACTTGGGTACAATTTCAAAATACTTGAAGGTGCACTGTTCATCTGTACAAACAATTAGATGCAAGAACAAACAAGATGGAAATGTCCAGCCATCATACGTTCAGGAAGGAGACGGGTTCTGTGTCCCAGAGATGAATGTGCTTTGGCCCGACATATGCATATCAACCCAAGGATAAAAGCAAAAGACTTTGTGAAGATGATGGTGGAAGCTGGTAAGATTTCACAGGGAAATGAGTACTGTATCAACATGGGTTGAAAGGCCACTCTGCCAGGAAGAAGCCATTACTCCAAAATAAACATAAAAAATCCAGATTAATGTTTGCAAATGCACACAGGAACCTTAAATTTTGGAGACATGTCCTGTGGTCTGATGAAACTAAAATTTAACTTTTTTGGCATAATGACCATTGTTACATTTGGAGGAAAAAGTGAGACGCTTGGAAGCACAAGAACACCATCCCAACTGTAAAACACGGGGGTTGGCAGCATCATGTTGTGGGGTTATTTTGCTGCAGGAGGGACTGGTGCACTTCACAAAATAGATGGCATCATGAGAAAAGAAGATTATGTGCCAATACTGAAGCAAAATCTCAAGACATCAGCCAGGAAGTTAATGCTTGGGAGGAAATGGGTTTTCCAAATGGACAATGACAAGAAGCATACTGCCAAAATGGTAACAAAGTGGCTTAAGAATAACAAAGTCAATGTTTTGGAGTGGTGGCCATCCAAAGCCCTGATCTCAATCCTATTGAAAATGTATGCACAAAGCTGAAAAGGCAGGTTTAACCCCTTCCCGACCTTTGACACAGCGTATGCGTCATGAAAGTCGGTGCCAATCCGACCTATGACGCATACCCTGCGTCATGAAAGGATCCCGTTCCTGCGGGCCGGGAGACCGGGGTCACTCAAAGGTCACCCGACCCGCAGTTACAGGACCCTTTGTGCTTCACCACAGGGGGTTGGCTTAACCCCCCCCGTGGCCACGATCGCTCTGATTGGCTGTTAAAAGTGAAACAGCCAATCAGAGCAATCTGTAATATTTCACCAATTTAATTGGTGAAATATTACAATCCAGCCATGGCCGATGCTGCAATAGCATCTGCCATGGCTGGACACCGAGACCTGACCCCCCCACACCGAGTAAATCAGCCGCGGATGCGCAGCGATATCCGCCGCAGATCAGCAGCGAAATCCGCCGCGGATCCGCAGCAAAATACGCCGCGGATCCGCAGCAAAATCCGCAACGTGTGGCGGATTTCGCTGCGGATCCGCGGCGGATTTCGCTGCAGATCCGCGGCGGATTTCGCTGCTGATCCGCGGCTGATTTCGCTGCTGATCCGCGGCTGATTTCGCTGCTGATCCGCAGCGGATTTCGCTGCGGATCCACGGCGGATTTCGCTGCTGATCCGCGGCGGATTTCGCTGCGGATCCGCAACTGATTTCGCTGCAGATCCGCGACTGATTTCGCTGCAGATCCGCGACTGATTTCGCTGCGAATCCACAGCGGATTTTGCTGCTGATCCGCGGCGGATTTCGCTGCTGATCCGCGGCGGATCCGCGGCTGATTTCGCTGCTGATTCGCGGCGGATTTCGCTGCTGATCCGCTGCGGATTTCGCTGCGGATCCGCGGCGGATTTCGCTGCTGATCCACGACTGATTTTGCTGCTGATTCGCTGCGGATCCGCAGCGGATTTCGCTGCTGATCCGCGGCTGATTTTGCTGCTGATTCGCTGCGGATCCGCGGCTGATTTTGCTGCTGATTCGCTGCGGATCCGCAGCGGATTTCGCTGCTGATCCGCGGCTGATTTCGCTGCTGATCCGCGGCTGATTTCGCTACTGATCCGCGGCTGATTTCGCTGCTGATCCGCGACTGATTTCGCTGCTGATCCGCGGCTGATTTCGCTGCTGATCCGCGGCGGATTTCGCTGCTGATCCGCGGCGGATTTCGCTGCTGATCCGCGGCGGATTTCGCTGCGGATCCGCGGCGGATTTCGCTGCGGATCCGCGGCGGATTTCGCTGCTGATACGCGGCGGATTTCGCTGCTGATCCGCGGCGGATGTCGCTGCTGATCCGCGGCGGATCCGCGGCTGATTTCGCTGCTGATTCGCGGCGGATTTCGCTGCTGATTCGCGGCGGATTTCGCTGCTGATCCCCGACTGATTTTGCTGCTGATTCGCTGCGAATCCGCAGCGGATTTCGCTGCTGATCCCGGCTGATTTCGCTGCGGATCCGCGGCGGATTTCGCTGCTGATCCACGACTGATTTTGCTGCTGATTCGCTGCGGATCCGCGGCTGATTTTGCTGCTGATTCGCTGCGGATCCGCGGCTGATTTTGCTGCTGATTCGCTGCGGATCCGCAGCGGATTTCGCTGCTGATCCGCGGCTGATTTCGCTGCTGATCCGCGGCTGATTTCGCTGCTGATCCGCGGCTGATTTCGCTGCTGATCCGCGGCGGATTTCGCTGCTGATCCACGACTGATTTTGCTGCTGATTCGCTGCTGATCCGCGGCTGATTTTGCTGCTGATTCGCTGCGGATCCGCGGCTGATTTTGCTGCTGATTCGCTGCGGATCCGCAGCGGATTTCGCTGCTGATCCGCGGCTGATTTCGCTGCTGATCCGCGGCTGATTTCGCTGCTGATCCGCGGCTGATTTCGCTGCTGATCCGCGGCGGATTTCGCTGCTGATCCGCGGCGGATTTCGCTGCTGATCCGCGGCTGATTTCGCTGCTGATCCGCGGCTGATTTCGCTGCTGATCCGCGGCTGATTTCGCTGCTGATCCGCGGCAGATTTCGCTGCGGATCCGCGGCGGATTTCGCTGCTGATCCGCGGCGGATTTCGCTGCTGATACGCGGCGGATTTCGCTGCTGATCCACGGCGGATGTTGCTGCTGCTCCGCGGCGGATCTGCGGCTGATTTCGCTGCTGATTCGCGGCGGATTTCGCTGCTGATTCGCGGCGGATTTCGCTGCTGATCCCCGACTGATTTTGCTGCTGATTCGCTGCGAATCCGCAGCGGATTTCGCTGCTGATCGCGGCTGATTTCGCTGCTGATCCGCTGCTGATTTCGCTGCTGATCCGCGGCGGATTTCGCTGCTGATTCGCGGCGGATTTCGCTGCTGATCCCCGACTGATTTTGCTGCTGATTCGCTGCGAATCCGCAGCGGATTTCGCTGCTGATCCGCGGCTGATTTCGCTGCTGATCCGCGGCTGATTTCGCTGCTGATCCGCGGCTGATTTCGCTGCTGATCCGCGGCGGATTTCGCTGCTGATCCGCGGCGGATTTCGCTGCTGATTCGCTGCGGATCCGCGGCTGATTTTGCTGCTGATCCACGGCGGATTTCGCTGCTGATCCGCGACTGATTTCGCTGCTGATCCGCGGCTGATTTTGCTGCTGATCCGCGGCGGATTTCGCTGCTGATCCGCGGCGGATGTCGCTGCTGATTCGCTGCTGATCCGCGGCTGATTTCGCTGCTGATCCGCGGCTGATTTCGCTGCTGATCCGCGGCGGATTTCGCTGCTGATCCGCGGCGGATTTCGCTGCTGATTCGCTGCGGATCCGCGGCTGATTTTGCTGCTGATCCACGGCGGATTTCGCTGCTGATCCGCGACTGATTTTGCTGCTGATTCGCTGCGGATCCACAGCGGATTTCGCTGCTGATCCGCGGCTGATTTCGCTACTGATCCGCGGCTGATTTCGCTGCTGATCCGCGGCTGATTTCGCTGCTGATCCGCGGCTGATTTCGCTGCTGATCCGCGGCGGATTTCGCTGCTGATTCGCTGCAGATCCGCGGCGGATTTTGCTGCGGATCCGCGGCTGATTATCTGCTGATTCATCTGCGCTAGCGGGTATAGCATAACGCGATCGCGTTATGCTATACCGTTACCAGCCGGTCACCGCTACGTGTTGAACGGGCTGGTAAAACGCAATATGAACCCAGCCTTAGGGTTAGAACTAGGGTTAGGGTTAGCATTAGGGTTAAGGTTAGAATTACGGTTAGGGTTGGAATTTGGGTTAGGGTTGGAATTAGGGTTAGGGTTGGAATTAGGGTTAGGCTTGTAGTTAGGTTTATGGTTAGAGTTGGGATTAGGGTTAGGGGTGTGTTGGGGTTAGGGTTATGATTAGGGTTTGTATTAGGGTTAGGTGTGTGTAGGGGTTAGGGTTGGGGTTAGGGGTGTGTTGGGGTTAGGGTTGGAGTTAGAATTGAGGGTTTCCACTATTTAGGCACATCAGGGGTCTCCATACGCGACATGGAGCCACCATTGATTCCTGCAAATTTTGCGTTCAAAAAGTCAAACAGTGCTCCCTTTATTCCAAGCCCCGACGTATGCCCAAACAGTGGTTTATCCCCACATATGGGGTATCAGCGTACTCGGGAAAAATTGCACAACAACTTTGGGGGTTCTTATTTCTCCTGTTAACATTGGGAAAAAAATTGGGGACTAAAAATTATTTTTGTGGAAAAAAAATGATTTTATATTTTCACGGCTCTGCGTTATAAACTTCTGTGAAGGACTTGGAGATTCAAAGTGCTTATCACACATCTATAGGAGTTCCTTGGGGGATCTAGTTTCCAAAATGGGGTCACTTGTGGGGAGTTTCTACTGTTTAGGCACATCAGGGACTCTGCAAACGTAACATGACGCCCGAAGACCATTCCATCAAGTGGGCATTTCAAAACGTCGCTACTTCCCATCCGAGCCCCGACGTGTGCCCATACAGTAGTTTTCTCCCACATATGGGATATCAGCATACTCAGGACAAATTGGACAACAACTTTTGGGTCTAATTTCTCATGTTACCCTTGGGAAAATAAAAAAATTGGGGACTAAAAGATCCTGATTGTGGAAAAAATATGATTTTTTTATTTTCATGCCCGGGCGTTATAAACTTCTGTGTAGCCCTTGGGGGTTCAAAGTGCTCACCACACATCTAGATAAGTTCTTTGCCGGGTCTAGTTTCCAAAATGGGGTCACTTGTGGGGAGTTTCCACTGTTTAGATTCATCAGGGGCTCTCCAAATGCGACATGACTCCCCCAGACCATTCCATCAAGTCGGCATTTCAAAGCGTCACTACATCCCTTCCGAGCCCTGACGTGTGCCCAAACAGTGGTTCCCCCCCACATATGGGGTACTAGCGTACTCAGGAGAAACTGGACAACAACTTTTGGGGTCCAATTTCTCCTGTAACCATTGTGAAAATAAAAAACAGTGGGCTAAAAAATCATTTTTTGAGAAAAAAAATGATTTTTTATTTTCGCGGCTCTGCATTATAAACTTCTGTGAAGCACCTGGGGGTTCAAAGTGCTCACTATGCATCTAGATAAGTTCCTTAGGGCGTCTAGTTTCCAAAATGGGGTCACTTGTGGGGGAGCTCCAATGTTTAGGCACACAGGAACTCTCCAAATGCGACATGGCAACCGCTAAATATTCCAGCATATTTTCCATTCAAAAAGTCAAATGGCGCTTCTTCCCTTCTGAGCCCTGCAGTGCGCCCAAACAGTGGTTTATGACCACATATGAGGTATCTGTGTACTCAGGAGAAATTGCCCAACAAATTTTAGGATCCAATTTATACTGTTGCCCATGTGAAAATGAAAAAAACTGAGGCTAAAAGAAAATTTTTGTGAAAAAAAAGTACTTTCTTTTTTTTACGGATCAATTTGTGAAGCACCTGGGGGTTCAAAGTGCTCACTATGCATCTAGATAAGTTCCTTAGGGGGTCTAGTTTCCAAAATGGGGTCACTTGTGGGGAGCTCCAATGTTTATGCACACAGGGACTCTCCAAATGCGACATAGCAACCGCTAAATATTCCAGCATATTTTCCATTCAAAAAGTCAAATGGCGCTCCTTCCCTTCTGAGCCCTGCCGTGCGCCCAAACAGTGGTTTATGACCACATATGAGGTATCTGTGTACTCAGGAGAAATTGCCCAACAAATTTTAGGATCCAATTTATACTGTTGCCCATGTGAAAATGAAAATAACTGAGGCTAAAAGAAAATTTTTGTGAAAAAAAAGTACTTTCTTTTATTTACGGATCAATTTGTGAAGCACCTGGGAGCTCAAAGTGCTCACTATGCATCTAGATAAGTTCCTTAGGGGGTCTAGTTTCCAAAATGGGGTCACTTGTGGGGGAGCTCCAATGTTTAGGCACACAGGGACTCTCCAAATGCGACATGGCAACCGCTAAATATTCCAGCATATTTTCTATTCAAAAAGTCAAATGGCGCTCCTTCCCTTCTGAGCCCTGCCGTGCGCCCAAACAGTGGTTTATGACCACATATGAGGTATCTGTGTACTCAGGAGAAATTGCCCAACAAATTTTAGGATCCAATTTATACTGTTGCCCATGTGAAAATGAAAAAAACTGAGGCTAAAAGAAAATTTTTGTGAAAAAAAAAGTACTTTCTTTTTTTTACGGATCAATTTGTGAAGCACCTGGGGGTTCAAAGTGCTCACTATGCATCTAGATAAGTTCCTTAGGGGGTCTAGTTTCCAAAATGGGGTCACTTGTGGGGAGCTCCAATGTTTATGCACACAGGGACTCTCCAAATGCGACATAGCAACCGCTAAATATTCCAGCATATTTTCCATTCAAAAAGTCAAATGGCGCTCCTTCCCTTCTGAGCCCTGCCGTGCGCCCAAACAGTGGTTTATGACCACATATGAGGTATCTGTGTACTCAGGAGAAATTGCCCAACAAATTTTAGGATCCAATTTATACTGTTGCCCATGTGAAAATGAAAATAACTGAGGCTAAAAGAAAATTTTTGTGAAAAAAAGTACTTTCTTTTATTTACGGATCAATTTGTGAAGCACCTGAGAGTTCAAAGTGCTCACTATGCATCTAGATAAGTTCCTTAGGGGGTCTAGTTTCCAAAATGGGGTCATTTGTGGGGGAGCTCCAATGTTTAGGCACACAGGGACTCTCCAAATGCGACATGGCAACCGCTAAATATTCCAGCATATTTTCTATTCAAAAAGTCAAATGGCGCTCCTTCCCTTCTGAGCCCTGCTGTGCGCCCAAGCAGTGGTTTATGACCACATATGAGGTATCTGTGTACTCAGGAGAAATTGCCCAACAAATTTTAGGATCCAATTTATACTGTTGCCCATGTGAAAATGAAAAAAACTGAGGCTAAAAGAAAATTTTTGTGAAAAAAAAGTACTTTCTTTTTTTTACAGATCAATTTGTGAAGCACCTGGGGGTTCAAAGTGATAACTATGCATCTAGATAAGTTCCTTAGGGGGTCTAGTTTCCAAAATGGGGTCACTTGTGGGGGAGCTCCAATGTTTAGGCACACAGGAACTCTCCAAATGCGACATGGCAACCGCTAAATATTCCAGCATATTTTCCATTCAAAAAGTCAAATGGCGCTCCTTCCCTTCTGAGCCCTGCCGTGCGCCCATACAGTGGTTTATGACCACATATGAGGTATCAGTGTACTCAGGAGAAATTCCCCAACAAATTTTAGGATCCATTTTATCCTGATGCCCATGTAAAAATGAAAAAATTGATGCTAAAAAAAATTTTTGTTGGAAAAATTAAAATGTCCATTTTTTCCTTCCACGTTGCTTTAGTTCCTGTGTCGCACCTGAAGGTTAATAATCTTCTTGAATGTAGTTTTGAGTAGCTTGAGGGGTGCAGTTTTTATAAAGGTGTCACTTTTGGGTATTTTCTGCCATATAGACCCCTCAAAGTGACTTCAAATGTGAGGTGGTCCCTAAAAAAAATGGTTTTGTAAATTTTGCTGTAAAAATGAGAAATCGCTGGTCAACTTTTAACTCTTATAACTTCCTAACAAAAAAAAATGTTGTTCCCAAAATTGTGCTGATGTAAAGTAGACATGTGGGAAATGTTATTTATTAACTATTTTGTGCCACATAACTCTCTGGTTTAACAGAATAAAAATTAAAAATTTGAAAATTACAAAATTTTCAGAATTTTCGCCAAATTTCCATTTTTTTCACAAATAAACGCAAAAATTATCGACCTAAATTTACCACTAACATGAAGCCCAATATGTCACGAAAAAACAATCTCAGAATCGCTAGGATCCGTTGAAGCGTTCCTGAGTTATTACCTCATAAAGGGACACTGGTCAGAATTGCAAAAAATGGCAAGGTCTTTGAGGTCAAAATAGGCTGGGTCTTGAAGGGGTTAAGTAAGGCAGCCTACAAACCTGGATCAGTTACCCCAATTGTGTCAGGAGGAATTGGGCCCAAATCCCAACCAACCATTGTGAGAAGCTTATGGAAGGATATCCCAAATATTTGACCAAAGTCATTCAGTTTAAGGGTAATGATACCAAATGCTAATGAAACATATATAAACTTTTGACTTTGCAGTAAGTAATAAAAATTCCTTAAAACAGGCTCTCTATCTCTCATTATTCTGGCATTTGGCAAATATTAATAATTATGGTAATCCTATTTGACCTAAAATGGGAAAGGTTTATTCTGATTTCATGTCAGATATTGAGAAAAAAATGCATGTGTGTCTTTTTATATAGTGTATGTAAACTTCTGGTTTCAACTGTATATAAAGCCCATGACGCCATGCTCGCCACAGTGTACCAACAGACACAGGCAGAATTGGGAGAGATGCTGTGCTGCTGAGCTATGGACAGAGTTGTAGCTGTGTATAGGCAGGGATTAGACACCTATAATCTTTCTTTCAACTGCAACAACAGCACTTATTAGGACTAGAGTTGAGCAAATTTTTTCGGATTCGGTCGCCAAATCTGAATTTGCCATATTCGTGCCATATTGGTACCCTATTCGTGCCGAATGTATGTTTGATGATCGATTTCGAACATATTCGGCAATTTCTACTCCCATTGACTCTAGTGAAGTTTGGCTGTGTTCGACAAATATTGCAAAAACAATATTCGCTGCCGATCATATTCAGAACCGAATCCAAACAAATTCGCTCAACTCTAATTAGGACTAATTATAATCAATATTCTTACTGCTGACAGCAGCACTTTGGGAGAGATTGTGCTGAAGGGATAGTGTAGGACAGGATAGGGCTAGTTGCACGTCCTTTATGATGCAACTCATGCCAAAAGCCCTTCAATTTCTCAGGACTAATAATATTCTTTTTGCTCTTAATCCTGCAAATTTTTCTGAGCAGGGAAATATTATATGCCATTTATACTGTGCCGGTTGTGCATCAAAGTCATACAGCCTGACTTGGTTGGTAATTGTTATCAATAGCATCGCTATATTGCTCCTGCACTGTAACCAGTCCATCTGAGGTGTTCAAATTTTCCTGTGATAGTAATCCTGCAAAGTTTTTTCAGCAGGGAAATATTTTACGCCATTTATATTGCGCCAGTTGTGCATCAAAAGCATACAGCCAGACTTTGTTGATTATCAATAGAATCGCTATATTGCTCCTGCACTGTAACAAGTCCATCTGAGGTGGGCAAATTTTCCTGCGCTAATAATCCTACAATTCTTTTTCAGCAGGAAAATACTGTAAAGCATTTATACTTTGACAGTTGTGCATCAAAAGAAAAAAGCCAGACTTATTTGATTAGAAATAGATTTGTTATATTGCTCTTGCACTGTAACAAGTCCATTTGAAGTGGGCAAATTTTCCTTTGCTAGTAATCCTGCAAATTTTTTTAGCAAGGAAATATTATACAGCATTTATACTGCATCAGTTGTGCATGAAAAGCAAAAAGCCAGACTTGATTGGTTAGAAAAAGCATCGTTATATGGCTGCTGCGCTGTAACAAGTCCATGTGAGGTGGACAAATGTTCCTGCGATGCTAATCCTGCAAAGTTTTCTCTACAAGGATATATCATATGTAATTTAAAATGGGGAAGGCACGTGGCAAGGGACAGGGAAGTGGATGTGAGGCTGATGGTGAGCAAGAGGTCGAGGCCGTGAGCAAGGTTGAACTGTGCCTGCTGCTTGAGCACAACAAACACACACACATCATGTTGACCTAGCTTCCTGTCCCACTTTGTTGGGGGGCGCAGAACACATCAGAGATTATCACTAGCAGGAAATACCAGCAAGGGGACAGAATATAAAGCCGCACCTGAAATATGATAGGGCAGACAAATGAAAACACCTGTGTTATGCTAAACAGACTCCAGCCAGAATAACAACCTAAACACCCAAAAAAGGTGTGTCTGCTGTGGCTTAGCGGACAGAGAAGATGACCACAATACACAGGTTTGAACCCAGGAGCACGACACAAGGATTCTAATTGCAACTTATTGGAAATCTGAAATGTCCATGTCACTTGACTAATCTATAAAAAAAGTTGACTTAGTATACTGACTAGCGGAAGTAGTCAGTCGGAAGTTTAGGAAATATGCACAGTTTAAAGAATTGTAGTCATGCTATACCCATTATATTTCATTTTTCTAATTTCTAATGCAACCAACTTATAGAGTTGCACTTAGTACATTTGATTAAATATGCTTTCACAATTTATGGAACGCAGAATGCTATAAACAATGCAGAAATTTATGGAATAGAATTAATTTGCTTCACAAACATATTTACAAGCTGGGAATTGTGGTGAGCCACACTTATAATTTCCAGTATTTGTAAACCACATCGGCTTGGCTTCTTGTTCTGTAAATAGCCTAGTTGATAACAATGATCTTAGAAACCTTTCCTTTTTCAACACAACCACTTTCAAGAACGTTAGTCAAAATGCTGACCTAAAGCACCAAAAGTTCTTTTTACCCAGACTTACTTTGCTGTATAGATAACAATATTTCTTGAAAAGGTTATATTTCATTTCAAGATTTTCTTACCTTTTTACTCTGATGATATACCGTAATAGGTCTGTTCAATATTTATTAGACAGAAAGGGGCATATTTATCAAATCTGTCTGTTAGATGTGGAAACTTAAAACTAAACAATCTTAAAATGCACCGAATTGATCCAAGTGGCTGATGTTTTTTGATAAATCTGTCTAATTTTAAAATAATCTAAACAAAGTTTACATCACTAATTACCGGTAGTTGGCTTACTTTGTGCCAGAAATGAGTGAAACAGTTTTGGTGCATTTTTTGGTGTATTGTGTCAATGTTAAGCCATGCATCTTTACCCATAAGCCTTGCCCCTTGCCAGAGAGACCAGAACCCCTAGTCTGACAAGTCATAAATATGGTGAAAATCACTAAATCCAGTTTTTTTTTTTGCAAATTACACCAGAATTCTGGTGAATTTAGCTTGATAACTATGCCCTAATGTTTGCAGCACCGTGGAGTATCCTTTCAAGGTATCCTTACTGTGATAATATGTTCTTTAAATCTTCTGAACTCTTGTCCATCAGAACAGGAATATATGATACTTGATACTTCTCCTACTTGTATTAACTTTTTTCTGATGATTGTTTGCCCCATTAGTTACCTTAAATCCCTTTCAGTGATGGTTTGAAAATGATTCAGGGTCTCCATTAGAAAATCCATAGGGTAAGAATACTGGTCATTGCCTTCATGTTGTGTGCTATGTTACAACCTATGTTACAACCTAATAAGGAATCAAACAAAATAAGTATAATAAAACAACGTGACTGCAATAAATACTTCCAATACTTCTATGATAGCAATAACTGCCATATAAAATGGGTCATACATAGCGTATGCATGAACCATTTTATATGGCAATTATTGCTCTCATATTCTAGATATATCAGTTTTAGTAGAGTTTGTAGTTTCTTAAATTTCAGATTGGTGAACATTTTTGTTCCATTTTGCAGATGTGAATGTTTACAATCTTCTTTTATTGTGTTATTGGATAAAAATACTGTATATCTACGTATTGTTAAGGATCTTGCGCACTGATTAATGTCAATTTATGTTTCAAAAAGATTACAATTTTGAGATGGTACAATACCCTTTGTGAAGACTGAACACTTCCACTAGACTTTATGTTAATGTACAAGATTATACATTTGGAACATTTGGAGTGTAACACAGGTATTAGAATGCAGTGACACAGAGGCACAGAACAAGGGTTAACAGGGATAACAATTACTTGTTTAATAGGTACAGGAATAACCTCCTTGCAGGGAGCAACAAGGAACAAACAAGGTGAATGCTGAGAAGTACAAAGGGAAAGAATACCTCAAGAAGCAGTTTATATGTATCAATTTCACTTAGCGTGACTCGGATGTCTTTCTCTATTCCTGGGTTGGATGGCTGGTTGCCAGCTGATGCCGGTGCTGCGTTCTTCCTACTTCCATGCCTAACTAGTCGGTCTCACTTCTGGCAGCAGCGGGTGGTCACCAGTCTGACCCACTGAACCCCTAGTCCGTTATGCTGCAGCGCAGCAAAGAGTAACTCACTGTGATCCTCCACTCGGCGTACGCTCCTCCGCACGCCTGATGAGGGCTGAGAGTCCTTGCTGCATCTGACCATAATTGCTGCCATGCGGCTTATCTTTACCCGCGGCTCAGCGCCGGTCCTCACTGACACCTCTCTCTGGCGGGAAGCACCTCTCTTTTCCCACGCAAACCCTCTTATACTTCCCTGTCTCACCACGCCCCCTCTACACAGATCAGGGGTCAGCTCTGTCCTCAGTCTCCTCCCCCCATGCAACAGTAGGCCAGGCCCCAGCAGTTCCGGACCCGATACCTTGTCAGCACCCACAGCCCGGTTTTCTCCTCTACAGGAGTATTAGAAGTATTTATTGCATTCAAGTTGTTTTATTATACCATATTTCTTGGATTATAAGACGCTCTGGATTATAAGACCCACCTCAAATTTTGAGCAGAAAAACAGGATTTTTTATAAATAAAATAGTGGTGCTTCTTATAATCCATGCATCTTATTGCGTACTCGGGGTGGTGGCTGTGAAGAAGCGGGGTCCCAGGGTTGCTGCTGGAGGAGGCAGGAGTGAGGTGATAATGCAGGCCGCAGGCTGAGATGAGGGGGTGTTCCGATGTGTGGCTCGCTGCTGTGGGTGTCCGGTGCTGCTGCGGGTGTTCGGTGCTGCTGTAGGTGTCCGGCGCTGCTGCGATGTCCGACACTGATGCAGGTGTGGATATGATACTGTATGGGTAGCTGTGGTGACCATCATACTGTGTAGAGTGACAGTGTGAGGAGTGGTTACAGTTTGAAGAGGGCAGCGTGTTGGGCAATATGAGGGCATAATGTGAAGAGGGATGACACAGAATGGATGTGGAGAAGGGAACAGCATGAAATGGGGTACAATATGGAAATGGGTTATCATGATGGGGCGATAGCATGGAGATATAGAAAGTGTAATAGAAACTTAGAGAGAGGACAGCCATGGTACAGGTCGTAGTTCATAAGTGTGGATAGTTTGGCGGTTATAGTTAATAATGGTAGACAGTGTGGAGACCCATATACCATAGGAGGCTTATTTAGGGTGCAGTATAGACAGATATTTTCATGCATAGGGTATTTTAATAACACTCTTATTTTTAAGGGCACTGTGTGGAGATGGGCTGCAAAGGACTGGAGAAAAGGGAGGTCTGGAGACGGGCTGGTAATGTGAAAAGTCATCATGGCATTTAGACTAGATGGAAATGTAAAAAAAATAGACGGCTCCAGAGAAGATGTTATCTATAAGGTACCTGCATGTACAGTGGCATGTAAAAGTTTGGGCACTCCGTGTCAAAATTACTGTTATTTAGTGATGAGCGAGCACTAAAATGCTCGGTCGAGCAAACTGGATTGCTCGGGTGCTTGACCTGAGCAACGAGCCCAATCTAAGTCTATGGGAAACCTAAGCTTTTTTGCCCCGAACGCCCCCGGAGGTCTCTTTAGGGTATCAAAACGGTGGATATCTACACTCCCTGACAGAAGTTATGTCGCTTATCCATATTATGTAAATAAAAGCTTATAACCTGACATTAAATACATCCATTGGTTGTATAAATTATTCTTTTGAAAGCTGAAACCCTCCGAAATGTGGTTTAGGTTAAGAAAATAAATTGGCATCAATGCAGAAATATTGATCATTTAATGGACACAGAATGGTCAGATTTTGGCAAGACAAAAGTTTTGTCAACCCACAGAAAGTAATGTCATATTCAAACAAATAATTAGCTTAAAATACAAATATATGTTGCATAACATTGATGAATGAAGTTGTGGTGCTATTAGAGTCATATTTAATATTTTGTGTGACTTCCATGAGCTTGAAGGACTGCATCCATGCGGTTCAACAATGAATCATACAATTTATTAATGAAGTAATCAGGAATAGCAAAGAATGCAGTCTTACATGCCTCCCAGAGTTCATCTAGATTCTTTGGTTTTGTCTTCCAAGCTTCCGCTTTCATCCTACCCCAAACATGCTCAATGATGTTCATGTCTGGTGACTGGGCTGGCCAGTCCTTGAGCACCTTGATCCTTTTCTCCTGGAGGAACTTTGTTGTAGAGATGGATGTATGAGATGGAGTACCATCCTGCTACAGAATTTGACCCCTTTTATGATTTGGAATATAAGGCCTCTTTCACATATCAGGTTTTCGCCGTCAGGCGAGATCCGGCATTTTTTCTTAAAACCGGCGAAATCTAATGCGAATCCGTTTTTTTCCCATGGCCTTGCGGTGCATCCGGTTTTTGCCAGATCCGGCTAATTGTCACATTTCGGCGTCTGGGAAAAACGGCTGCTGTAACGTTTTTTGTCTCCGGCGAAAAAGCCGGAAGGATCCGACGCTTCCGGCTTTTTGTTACAATGAAAGTCTATGAGCGCCGCAACGGCCGGATCTGTTTTTTTTGTCTGACCATGCTCAGAGTAGCCCAGCCCACAGCAAACATATATAAACCATGCCAAGAGGTCCTCGCAGTGCCTCCCAGGGTCGTCGGCGTGAGCGACGCGGCGGTCTCCATCTTGTAAGTATAACTGTACATTATTTTTTGATATTGAAAAAACCAACGAGCATCCAGCTCAAACAAAAAACAATGAAAAATATATATATAAAATATAAATTTTATTACAATATTAATGCACAAAATACAAACAGTAAATAAAGAAATGAATGGGTGAAGGAACAAGAACAAATACATCTGGAATATATCCCCAAACCAATTAAAGCACCGTATAGTTTTTAAGGGATCATCAAATCATTACTTGAAGATCTATGTCATGTAATATTCCCCAAAATACAGTCATTAATGCAGTAACTGACTGATTGGTCTTAGTGTAAGTACACAGAGACCTAGTTAAAAGGGTCTATACATGTGACAGATAAAGTTACAAAAAAACGGAGCTCAAAGTTGGTGCTCAGCACAGTACCCTAGTGCTGCCCATATTAACCTATGGGATGTGCCAAGTTTGTTGCGATCTGCTTACCCATGTGGGGAGGGATATGCTACCAGATGCGTGCCCCATTCTTAGGGAATTAATACCTGAACGTCCTCTCCTGACGCCCGAAGGTCACAAAATCTTAAGGATATACTAGTGAGAAGCCATTATGTGGCTAACCCACCGGAGTTATTTGGTGCTGGTGTGCATAGACAATGGTGCTATCCATGCGGCTCTTGTTTAGCCTGCCGGAATATTTGTCGTGCTGTCAATTTTGAGGGAGCAGATGGGGGTGGGTGCCACCGCATCAGACACTACATATCCTGCAGCATTTCCTATGTCGTGTATTTGGCCACATGCCCGTGTGGCATGAAATATGTGGGACTCACCTCTCGAGAGTTCCGCGTTAGAGTTAGAGAGCACATTAGGGACATAAATGCTGCTAGGGAGATTGAGGATGTGAGCATTTTAAAAACTGTGCCACGACATTTCAGACTGCGGCATGGATGCAACCCCTCTGGCCTCAAATTCATTGGTATTGACCGGGTACGGTGTGGAACCAGAGGGGTGATCTTAAGCGCATCCTGGCGCAGCTGGAATGCCGATGGATTGTAACCCTGAACACTATGGCCCCCAAGGGACTCAATGAGAAAAACTCCTTTGCGTGTTTTCTATAAATTTGCTTATATCTCCCGTTTCTTTTTGATTTTAAATATGTGCTCATTTTAATTATCTCTTTTTTTGTCCTTTTTTCTACCATTTACAGTTTTATTATCTGCATACGTATCATTGTACCCATTTGCTCATGATGGACTTATCCCATTTGGGAATACATATGAAGCTATTCTTCTAAATTTCTGGCTATCAATATACGACTGGATCCGATTAAAACTGGAGTGGGGTATTTATGCCCGCGATGCGGCCCTCATGAAGAACCTTTTACAACACAATGTTTTGAAGAGGAACTGATTTATAATATCTATGACATATGATTGTGTGTGGAATAGGGATGCAACTATTGCATTACATTAGCTATATGATATATTCATCTTGGATGTAATTGCGTTTATGCTGTTATGCCCCCGTTTAGTTCTGTCACAATATCCTTATCAAAACAAACTATGGTGTACCGCAACGTTTTTCATGCATATACTCCTCCAATTTACTTACCGCTTGCTTCTAATTATGATGTTTCCATTTGGAAACAAGACTAGCTGTTTCCCTTAAGTTTGCCAATATCCAAGATGGCGTGCACAGGAGCGCATGCGCATCACGGTTGGCGCGATGTGACTCGCAAAAGACCTCCACAAGATGGCGGCGGGGTCGGTGACGTCACAGGAAGTATTCTCCTTGACCCCGCCGCCATTGGAAGGTCGGATGCGATACAGTTATCGCTCCAGCGTCAGTGATCTCATGCACCACACATGCTGTGCATTTTCTTATCATTGGATTCATCTGATCAACTGGGTATATAATTTTGTGTAGCATGCCTAGCCACACTGCCCCCCGAGGAAGCCTGACAAGCGAAACGTGCGTCGGGGCACGCATCTGGTAGCATATCCCTCCCCACATGGGTAAGCAGATCGCAACAAACTTGGCACATCCCATAGGTTAATATGGGCAGCACTAGGGTACTGTGCTGAGCACCAACTTTGAGCTCCGTTTTTTTGTAACTTTATCTGTCACATGTATAGACCCTTTTAACTAGGTCTCTGTGTACTTACACTAAGACCAATCAGTCAGTTACTGCATTAATGACTGTATTTTGGGGAATATTACATGACACAGATCTTCAAGTAATGATTTGATGATCCCTTAAAAACTATACGGTGCTTTAATTGGTTTGGGGATATATTCCAGATGTATTTGTTCTTGTTCCTTCACCCATTCATTTCTTTATTTACTGTTTGTATTTTTGTGCATTAAATTGTAATAAAATTTATATTTTTATATATATATTTTTCATTGTTTTTTGTTTGAGCTGGATGCTCGTTGGTTTTTTCAATATCAAGATATGCTAGTAGTTGCTCTGTCCTGAATTTTGGACTATGTACTTGTTTATTACCCATGGTTGTGGTTTAATCATTATGTACATTATTTTTGTGGGGTTTTTTTTAAATGTTTTTTTTGTTCCCTTGCTAGTTTGGAGGCTAATGTATTTTTTTTCTCTTTCTTTAACAGGCTTCACAGCGTGCTCCCGACTCTGACGGTGAGGAGGGGGGATCGATGTGGACCTCCTCATCGATCTGGTCAGAGAAAGGGAGCAGCTATGGAACATGGGGACCGCCGCCATGCTGATCTGATTGTGACCCGTCGGCTCTGGGAGGAAATCTGTTCACAACTCGTGGACCACTGGGAGTACCTCGATGCTCGGGCCCAGATTGAACACCATAAGTATATACAGTTCAGGTTGCTGGATGTAAAGCAGTGTTTCCCAAACTCCAGTCCTCGTGGCCCCCACGGGTCATGTTTTCAGGATTTCCTTTTGTGCACCACTATGGAAATCCTGAAAACATAACCCATAGGGGCCATGAGGACTGGAGTTTGGGAAACACTGATGTTGTATACTAACCAATTTGTGCTTTCTCGTTTCAGGGGAGAGAATTGTGAAGCGGTGGCGGTCTGTGAGGGATCGCTTCTAGAAGGAGTTCAACAAGGAGATTGCGGGCCCCGAGTGGATCTGGAGGACGCAAGAGCAAGTACAAGTACGCACAAGCCCTGTCGTTCCTCCAGGCAACAATGGTCACCAGAAGGTAACTATTACGCACCCCATGTCAAAAAAAATATTAACAAGTCTAACTAATTTTTTTTTCTGCCAGGTCCATTCAATATCAGTATATTAATTGTATTTTTTTCTCTTTATTCCACAGAACGGTGACCAGCATTCGGGAGCCTGCAGATTTGGACCCTTCTGGAGCGATCCCTCAGGAGTCCGCCACCGAGGTACACTTCGACCTCCCTGGCCCATCCGCACCTTCCCAGCCTTCCCAGGCACATGAGCCCTCTGTCCCCTCCACCAGCGCTGGAGCATCATGGCCGAGTGCATTGCATGCGGCTACTGGTCAGGAGATAGCTTTCTCTTTACCCCACCCTTCTACCGCTGCCACCTCTAGTACATCTGTGGCTACTGGGCGGCTGCGGCAGAGGGGTCAGGAAAGGAGCTATGCGCCCGAGTTCTTGCATCTTAATGCATCGTTCCAGAACTGTCTTAAAGTCTTGTCAGAGCAAATGGCCACAGGCTTTAATCAGCTCAACTCCAGCATTCAGGAAGTTAAGACACTTGTGCAAACCATGCATTCAGAAGCAAGAAGTTCGCCAAACCACAGTTTTTTCCGGTCTGTAGCTGGGCGCATGGATATGCTATCTCCTAGCCAGCAGATGAATGTAATGCATACTTGCCACGCTGCTCTAGCGCAGGTTACCTCCCAACCTCCTACACCCACCCCAGTTGTTCCTCCCACACCTGCCTCCCCTCCAGCCACTGTCTCTCCTCCCAGTACCAGCAACCTCCCCAGTACCAGCAACCTCCCCAGTACCAGCAACCTACCCACTTCCAGAAACCTCCCCACTTCCAGCAACCTGCCCCGTACCAACATCCTTCCCCGTACCAACCTCCTTCCCCGTTCCAGTTCCCAACCACATCTGCTCCTCTAGTACCTGCCCAATTGTTATAAACATAAACAGCTGCATTGGTAAAGCTGGGAAATGTGGGTAACACAAACATGTGTGAAACCAAAAAGTCACCACTCATATAAGCATGATACAAAGGAGAAAGCAGGAGTCATTAGTGACCAAAATATCATCATATAAAAGGTAAATATTTATTGCCGCCCCATCTCCATCGGCATCTCCATTACGGGGTGACCCTTCTCCTGCGGTATTTTCACCCTCTTGGTGAGCATGTCTTCTCTCTATATATGGCAGCGCTACATTTACCTTTGCTGATCTTTGACATGACAGCGTTATACCATTGCTGATCTTCTCTGGAGCGTTTGCCATCTAGAAAGGCATGCCTGATATGTTTTCTTGTGGTGTTTAAAAAGTTTTTCTGATATGGCATTTACCCTGTTATAATGGAAATATGTATATGACCTATTTTGTACTATAGCCACTCCATCTACTTTCACCATATGTATTTACTTATTATAACCGCTAGGAGATATATCTCCCTGTATGTGCACATGTTTTGTATGTGTTTTCATTGTTGTCTCACATGTAACTTTGTAATTTTGTGCTACTATTTTACTGATTTGTACAATAAATATTTACCTTTTATATGATGATATTTTGGTCACTAATGACTCCTGCTTTCTCCTTTGTATCATACCTGCCCAATTGTGATGTTATTTTGACTTACAAATTTTCTGCTTTGACATAATTGACGTGATTGTTAATAAAAAAAATAAACTTTTGGTAAAAAAAAATTTATTAAAAAAATGTGAAAATTGAAAAAAAAAATGTGAAGAAACATTTAATTCACAGTAAAAAATAAAAACCTGTTAAACATTTTTATTACCTACAATAAATGTAAAAATGGTTGATTAAAATCGTTGTCTGTCATTTATTTCTAAGGTAAAATAAAGGTAACATTTATTGGGTATACAAAACCAGGCACATAACTTTGGGTAAAAGGTAAAATAATTTTACCTTTTGGCCAAAGTTGTGTCCCTGGTTGTGTATTAGTATTTCACCTGTTAACCAAAGTTGTGTACATTGTTAGGTAATCCTCAACAAGGTACAGAACTTTGGTTAAAAGGTGAAATAAAATGGGTAATACACAACCAGGGACACAACTTTGGCCAAAAGGTAAAATACTGTACATAATCCACAACAAGGTAGACAACTTTGGTTTGCAAAGGTATTCTGTGGGTACACGAGGTACAAAGGTCACAGAGCATTTTATTAAACTCTGTCATCCCGCCAGTCTAGTCTTCCTACAGGTGACATAAAGTATTCTGCATATTTGTCCCTCATTCAGGAAACAGTCACAGAACTTCTATTGGTAATGTTCTGGTAATCATGCAGGTTGGTTTCTTCATAGTGGTCCTCAATGGAAATCTGTTCCTTGCTGATAACAAAATTGTGTAGAACCACACAAGCTTCGATTACCTTGTCCACAGTTTCAGTCTTTAGGTTGATCGCAGTCAATAGAACATGACATTTGGCTGTCAGAATCCCAAAAGCGCACTCCACCATTCTTCTGGTTCTTGTGAGGCGTTAATTGAAAATTCATTTTGTTGGTGTCAATCCTCTACTGGAGTACGGTTTCAGCAGGTGTTCTGACAGCTGGAAGGCTTCATCCCCTAAACAAACAAAAGGCATAGGTGGGCCAGATGTTTGAGGCAGCGGTCTATGGGGTGGGAACTTGAAGGTGTTTCCATACAGCTGACGGCCCATTGATGACAGTTTGAACACTTGAGAGTCATTGGAGCGGCCATAGGCCCAAATATCTACAGCAATAAATTTGTACTCCGCGTCAGCGATAGCCATTAGGACAATTGAAAAATATTTTTTGTAATTAAAAAATTCGGACCCAGATCCTGCTGGCTTGACAATCCGGATATGTTTCCCGTCCACAGCGCCCAGGCAATTAGGAAACTGACATATTTGTTGAAACTTTTCAGCAATTTCAATCCAACTGTCTGTTGTGGGCTCTGGTAGAAATTCCGCAACTAGAGAGTCCCACAATGCACGGCATGTGTGCTTCACAATTCCAGAGATGGTGGAAATCCCAAGTCTGTACTGGAAATGGAGTGAGGAAAGAGATTCTCCAGTTGCCAGGAATCTGTGAATGAAAAAAAATGAGTTTCAAATCACAGCATTACATACCAGAACTCAGCTATAACAATTGGAGATACTACAAAAAAAAATTATTTTTATAGTATCTCCAATTGTTAAAGCTGAGTCAGATGGCCGTATACTAACTACCAGCAACAACATTCCAGGACAAATGTGCTCTGAAGCAAGCAGATCCAATAAATATGGCTTACCGAAGAGTCACCATTAGAGATGAGCGGTGTTCGACTAGAACTGTTCGCCAATTTCAAATTCGAGCTGTTTTGGGCGGTGTTCGAGTCGTTCGACGAACCCGAACGATTTGGAAAAAATCCGGCTGTTCGAGATTATGTTCGATAACTGTTCGTGCACCTAAATCGTCACTGGATTTTTTAACAGTTATGCTGAGAATCACTGTTAATACACATTTTGAGTGTCCAGCGTGGCGGGGGGAGGGGCATAGCATGGATCTCTGCAGAGATAATGAAGATCTCCATTTTTTTTTTCTCTTTCCCGCATTTCCAGTGGGCGGTGCAGTCTGTCAGCAGCGCTCACAAGGAGCGAGGTGTTTTTTTTCACACAAGCAAGGTCATGTGTCATTGGCTGTGTATGTCACATGTCCTTGCCCTATACGACCCAGCCATTTCCCCCCTCGCCACCATTTTCTCCGTGCTGCAGCTCAGTGCTCACTGCTGCTGTTAGCGCTATATTGTGTGTGCATTGTGCAACAGCGACTTGTAAGCGAAATCACTGAGAAATAGAGAGGAAGGTTTAGGGAGTAGGGACTAGTTCGTAATTGCAGCCCTTTTGAGGGCTACATTACATCAGTTCCTAGCAGTTTTAGCAGGCAGGTCTGTGCTCACTCTTAAATAGACAGATAGGTCAACTTGGGACAGTGACTATTTGTAATTGCAGCCCTTTTCAGGGCTAGTTACAGCAGTGGCTAAAACTTTTTGTCAGCTACATCAGCGTTCAAATCACTCCTAATTATTCGCTGCATCTATCCTGTTCAATAATTGTGTGCATAGTAGCAGTGTGTGCTACTAATTCTATTAGGGCATCTATACAAATCTCCACCAGCCTTAAAAAAAAAATTCTATCTGCATATTGCGTGACACTAATTTTGGGCATAGTAGCAGTGTGTGGTACTCATTGTATTAGGCCATCTATAGAAAGCTCCACCAGCATTAAAAACAAAAAAATTTATCTGCATTTGCTTGGACAATAATTTGGGCATAGTAGCAGTTGTGGTACTCATTGTATTAGGCATCTTAAAAGCTCCACCAGCCTTAAAAACAAAAAAAATTTATCTGCATGTTGCTTGGACAATAATTTGGGCATAGTAGCAGTCTGTGGTATTATCATCATGTATTAGGCAATCTCTACAAAGCTCCACCCAGCCTTAAAAAACAAAAAAATGGAGTGGGCAAAAGGCCTGCTGCTGGTGGAAAGGGGAATAGGTGTGTTGTGAAGGGAAAAAAATGTTGTGTCCGTGGGTAGGTGTTAAAGCAACAGTAACATCTGCAGAAGAAAGACCATCTTCCAGCCAAACTAAGATGTCTACTTCTTTTAGTGGACAATGTGGTACGATCCCTTTCTTACGGGCACGCCCATCGCTACAAATTCCAGATGAGGCACAAAAAAAATAAGGTGCTTCAACAGATATCAAGTGCTCCTTTAAGTCGCCTCTCCACCTCAACTTCAACAACACAAAAACTCCAGTCCTCAGAGGTGTCACCCCAATCGCACTTGCTTCCTCACAGCTCCCAAGTCTCCAACTGCCCATCTGAGTATGGGGTAGAACAGATGGTTGAGTCTGTAGAGCTGTTTACTCATACTATAGCCTGGGAATCAGTGGTCGTCTCCACAGCTTCTGTGAATCCAGACGAGGAAATGATCAGCACTGATGCCCAGAATGTTTATGAGTCTGATCCAGGACCAGATGAAGAAGGTTCAGAGCATAATGTAGACCCTCGTTCCCAAACTGTAACTCCTGTTGGTGGAGACAATGAGGAAGACGATGATGAGACTCAAATACCAGATGTGAGCGACAACTTGAGTTTTGTTTCAGGGCAGGAAGAGGTTGGCTCTGAGGACGACGGGGGTGAGAACACACAGGGTGATGATGACGAGGTTGCAGATCCCACTTACTGTCAACCCACAGTCAGACAGTCGATGAGGTCAGCAGAGAAGGTGGAGGAGGATTCGAGTGACGACGATGTCAGGGTGCGCCTTTCTGGACAGAGACGTATTACTGGAAGCACGTCACCAACTGCATCCTCAACCACAACTCTGCCTCTGACCACAAGTCAAGGAGGCTCTTCAGGTCGCATGGGTTCTAAGCCTTGCATAGCCTGGGGATTTTTTAACATCGATAAGGATGGCCCAACTCGTGTTATCTGTAACATTTGTGACCAAAAGCTAAGTAGAGGCCAAAAAATCCATAGTTTGAGTACTTCATGCATGAACCGTCACATGGATATGAAGCATAAGTTGCAGTGGCAAGCTCACTTTTCTACAATGCGGCCTAGCGGGCCGGCCCAACCACCGTCTGCCCCATCTTGTGCATCCGCGACCGTGGCCTCTTCATCCTCTGTGACTGGGGGGACAGCAGTCAGACCTGTTTTGAGACTCAGACCTGGCACCTCTTTACCAGCAACAGCCAGTCAGATTGGCAGGTCATCAGTTCATTTGGAAGTGGAAACACCAGCTGGTGTTGAGCGCTCTCCGACGTCGAGAGCACCACCTTTGGATCAAGGCAACCTAACTTTTGCGCCTGCATCTTCCTCACAGACCGTCAGTTGTCAGGGGACACCATACTCAACCCCAAGTATTCAAGCAGCTGACAGCACTCGGGAGTTAGCACGGATGCACGTTCAGGCGTTCAAGGATCCAAATGAACAACAGTCCAATGAAAAAATAGGAACAGCATCCAATCCAGGTGAAGTATAACAAGTCTTTATTCAGCCACCATAAAATACGACGTTTCGGCCATTTTCAAGTTACTTGATAAAGGCCTGAAAATGGCCGAAACGTCGTATTTTATGGTGGCTGAATAAAGACTTGTTATACTTCACCTGGATTGGATACCATACTCAACCCCGTCTACGCACAACAGCCAGCCCTCGGTCACTCAGATGTGGACAAGTAAAAGACCATTTCCTCCTAGCCATGAGAAAGCTAAGAGGTTGAATTTCACCATCTGCAAGCTCTTGGCTACAGAAATGCTGCCTTTCCGCCTTGTTGACACAGAGGATTTTCGAGCCCTTATGTTCGTCGCAGTGCCCCAGTACCAAATGCCCAGTCGGCACTACTTCTCAAAGAAAGGTGTGCCTGTGCTCCACCAGCATGTCGCACACAACATCACCGCTTCTTTGAGAAACTCAGTGTGCGACAGGGTGCATTTCACCACAGACACTTGGACGAGTAGGCATGGACAGGGGCGTTACATGTCGCTGACTGGGCACTGGGTAACTATGGTGACAGCAGGACAAGGGGCTGCTGTCCAAGTCTTGCCGTCCCCACGAGTTGTGCGTCAATCCTCTTTATCTCGAAGTTCCTCCACTGCTTCTACCTCCTCAACCTCCTCTCGGTCCTCCACCTGCACCCAAAGCCTGTCTGGTCATGCCACGGGCTTTCTAACTGCGCAGAAGGGATCCTGCAGCACACCTCCTTGCTATGCTGGCAGAAGGGCTCAATGTAATCAGGCGGTTTTTACGTTGAAATGTCTGGGAAATGTGAGTCACACAGCTGAGGAGTTGTGGTCAGCTCTGGAGAACCAGTTTCATGAATGGTTGTCTCCACTGGACCTGCAACCAGGGAAGGCCGTGTGCGACAATGCTGCAAACCTGTGTGCTGCCCTTCGCCGGGGCAATGTCACACACGTGCCTTGTATGGGTCACGTGTTGAACCTGGTTGTCCAGCAATTTTTAGCCCACTATCCCGGACTACATGGCCTTCTGCAGAGGGCACGGTCGCTGTGTGCTCACTTCCGCCGTTCGCATCCCGCAGCTCAGTGACTTACATCTCTACAGAAGTCGTTGGGCCTGCCACTTCACCGGCTAAAATGCGATGTGCCAACACGGTGGAATTCAACTCTGCACATGTTGCAGCGACTGTGGCAGCACCGACAAGCCCTGGTGCAATACGTTCTGAATTATAGCCTGGGCCAACGAGATCCAGAGGTGGGGAAATCACGCTGGAGGAGTGGTCTCAGATCAGGGACCTATGCACCCTTCTGCACAGTTTTGAAATCGCCACGAAGATGTTTAGTGCTGACGATGGCATTATCAGCATGACTATTCCGGTGATTTACATGCTGGAGCAGATGTTAAACAGAATTCGGAGTCAGGTGGTGAAACAAGAGGAGGTGGAGGAAGTATAGGAGGAGGAGTTGTATGCGGAAGGGCTAACATCTGCAAGGTCCAGACGGTCGGCAGCACCAAGGCGGCTGGCATGGGAGGGTGGGGGAGAGGGATTAACCAGGGCACATGGTAGCAGCCAAACTAGTGAGGAAGGTGCAGGAGCCCAGGAAGAAGTGGATGACGAACTGGCGATGGGCATGGAAGACTCATCAGATGAGGGAGACCTTGATCACATTTCTGTTGTGCGAGGTTGGGGGGAGGGCAGAGGAAGGAAGCATGAGTCATACCTCGCCACCAACACAACAGGGACTTGGTGCTCCCGGATGCGCAAGACACATGAGTGCCTTCTTGCTGCACTACCTGCCACATGACCCTCGAATTGTCAGAATTCGAAATATTCCTGACTGCTGGGTAGCCATACTGTTAGATCCCCGGTACAAAAGTAAATTTGCCTAAATAATTCCAGCCATAGAAAGGGATTCACGCATGCAGGAGTATCAGCAGAGACTGTTGCAGAATCTTACATGTGCTTTTCCACAAAACACCAGTGGTGCACGTAGTGAATCTCACAGTTCTAACTTTCCAACCGTGGGACTGTCGAGTGTTCAGCACTCAAACTGTAACAGAAACACAGTATCTGCTGGTGTTCACAGCAATTTTGCGGAATCCTTTCACCAGTTTTTTAGCCCATCCTTTGCAAGGCCACAGGAGACAAGAAGTCAGACACATAGTCAACGCCTAGAGACGATGGTACAGGAGTATCTCCAACTGAACATCGAAGCCATGACTGTGTCACTGGACCCTTGCTCTTTTTGGGCTTCCAATCTGGATAAATGGCCGGAGCTCGCCACTCACGCCTTGGAGATCTTGTCATGCCCCGCAGCCAGCGTTCTCTCTGAACGTGTGTTCAGCGCTGCTGGTGGTGTGCTGACAGATAAGCGCACGCGGCTGTCCACTGAGAATGTAGACAGACTCACGTTCATAAAGATGAACAAATCATGGATCCGCAAGAATTTTTCTACCCCTGTGTCATCCTGGGGAGAGTAAAAGCTTGAGGATTTGGTAAAATCACCTCACCAAACGTTTTAAGCAACTCTGGGGCAATTGAAGCCACCGGCTGTAGATATAATTACAAATTTTTAACTGCATCTTGCCTGGACAATAATTTTGGGCCTAGTAGCAGTGTCTGCTAGTCAGCGGAGTAGCCACCGGCTGTAGATCTAATTACAAATTTTTAACTGTATCTAACCCAGACAATAATTTTGCAACCAAATTCAGATAGACGGTTTCAAAGGAGCGCCAGGCTGGCGATAAAGGCAGATGAGATTAAGGTTGTCCGCTGCAGCTCCGGCCGGGTACCTCAAGAGAGGATCAGACATAAGTGATGATAAAGCAATCCGGTCATAAGTAGCGCGAGGGAAGCAATTCAGCTGATATTAAAAAGTCTTAATTTATTGATATATTTCAACGGAATAGCTCCGTCTTCCTCAGGTGGCAGTTATACATAAAATAGAGTAGGAAAGCTATATAAAGGTGAGCAGCAAATGAAAATTAAAAGGCAATTAATCAGAACACCCACATGATTAAAAATGCAAATATGAATGCAAAAAAGAAAAAAAAAAAAAAAAAATACACAGATAAATTCAATAAAACCAACGTAAAAACGACATAAAAGCAATGAACACAAGGAAAAATAAATGAAAATAAATAAATAAATAACAAAATGCATATATTACGTGACTTTTTCAATAGTGAGGTTTAACCCCTCAGGGGCCAGTGTACCAAGTTTAAAATCCAAAACCCTTGTATGATATTAACGATCAGCATCTTGTATCGTCATAACAGTGAGTTACAATTCAATTTTGGTGACAGGGAAAATGTTGAGGACTGTGTGCAGAACCCATCGGATTTGCGTGCTTGTTGAGTTGCATGCAGTTGTACGCCGACGATGTACAACACAACCGCACTCAATAAATAATATGTAGCTGATGGCAATTGAAGCAGTTGATTTTAAATGTGCCTGTACGAGATTAATTCTTGCACCCCATTCTTATAAGACGCAAAACCTAGAGTCCTACAGCAAACAACCCGATAATTTACAGTTGCGAGAATAAGACTTGAGTGTGATCTGGGGCACTAGCTTTAAATTTTTTTCCAAAACACATAATTTGGGCTATACATGTCTGTATCACGGTACACAGCGTACGCAACCACCGACTTGACACTTAATTCAAGAATGCTCGGCCCCGAAATCATGAGAGCATCGGGGAGGCACCCCAAGGCACAGGGGCTGTGAGTGGCAGTAGGATGCCTTGCGGTGGACCGCCAAGCTGAATCCTTATAAAAGCTTTTTAACTGCAGCAGCTTTACTGGACGCTACTGGACCTGGCATTACCGCAGCTGCTGGCATGAGACTTGCCCTCCAATAGATCCTTGTAAAAGGATTTAAAGTGTACTCATTCAAATTAGAGAGACAATTTAAATAAAAATGATTAGACCTGCCTCCACCGCAGGGGGCTCGCTCGATCCACCAGCGGACAGGCACCAGTACTGGGAGAGGGGGGCTGGCCGTCAGGTCCCCTCGGCACAACCGGACAGCTTCGACGATGGTGCCATCGCTGCACTTTTTTGGGCATGATGTATATCGTCTCATTGCATGACTATACTTGTCACTTTTCCATGTGTTAGTTGTGTCTTGTGAGCAATTTGTCAGCTTTTGGACACCTTTGAAGTGTTTTCTATGTGTTTTCTTTGTGTTTCTATGTGTTTTGGTTTGCCTGCCATTGGTTTTAATGGTGTTCGACGGTGTTCGACGAACAGTTGGTCGAACACACAGCTGTTCTGCAAACCGAACCGAACTCGAACACTAAGGGGGTGGCTCATCACTAGTCACCATCAGACTCTCCGCCGGTGAAATGGAGAAGCGGCAATATGTGTCCGATCTTCTTATGAGGTCTCCAATGCGCTCCACCAAGAAATCAAAGGTCTCCATTTTCATCCTAACATATGCGAAAAATTTCTGAGGGTTTCCTCGTAGCTCCACGTATAGAGCTACACCCCACGCATCATTCTCTGGGCTGTGACAGGGTGGATCCAGAAACGTCGTCGCCGCTGACGCATGATGCGCTGCTGTCTCTTTCTCTCCTTCTCCAGAACAATCGCTTTCAGACGATTCACCTCCACTGTGAAATCCACCAAATTCTACAGAATGTTTCCTATCAGAACGTCCATCTTCACCAGCCACTTGCTCTTCTCTCCAACCTGCACTTGCTCCTCTACAACCTGTCAAAGATGGACTGTAGGAACAGTGTATATATAGGTTTTCAGTAGCCAATCATGTTTGGAAGCCCCAAGGGGCGTTTTAAAAAACCAGATCCGTCGTAATCTGTCGAAAAACAGAAAAAAAAACAGATGAAACGAATGAGACGGATCCGTCTCATCTGTTTTTACATATTAAAACCGGATCCGGCGCTCGGGCACGACGCCGGATAGCGCCTGACGGCGAAAACCTGATGTGTGAAAGAAGCCTAAGAGTTACCTAATACTTCTTGATATTTTAGGCTATTGATATTGCCTTCCACCTTGCAAATGTTTTGTACACCCCCATACTGAATGTAACCCCTGTCCATGATCTTTCCACCACCAAATGTAACTGTTTTCTGGGTGTATTTTGAATCCATACGGGCAGGGCCGGCTCCAGGTTTTCATGGGCCCCGGGCGAAAGAGCCTCAGTGGGCCCCTTTAACACAGACCACGATTCATGATGCACAGATACTGCAGAGAAATATGGGTATAGTACAATGCCAAACACTTCTCTTCTTCCATTACGACTGATAGCTATTGTAAATTGTACAATAGCTCAAAAACCGCCAAATCCTCACAGTGCACAGTACAGACTGGACAGTACAGTCCTCCATACAATATTATGGGCACCACATAGTCTCCCCCTCATCACCCATATAATACCCCATGCAGGATGTCACCCCTCCATGCCCCATATAATGCTCCATACAGGATACTGGTCCCCATATAAAGCTCCATACAAAATATGGAGCTCTCCTCTGCGCTGTGCTGCGTTCTGCACTGTTACGGCTCAGGAAAGGGCGCCGTGGAAAGACTTCCATCATCATCATTGCCTGCCCATTATCATCATCATTGCCTGCCCATCATCACCATTGCCTGCCCATTATCATCATCGCCTCCCATCATCATCATTGCCTCCCCATCATCATCATCGCCTCCCCATCATCATCACTGCCTGCCCATCATCATCAATGCCTGCCCATAATCATCATTGCCTCCCCATCAATATCATTGCCTGCCCATCATCATCACTGCCTACCCATCATCATCACTGCCTACCCATCATTATCAATGCCTGCTCATAATCATCATTGTCTCCACAGCAATATCATTGCCTCCCCATCATCAACATCCCTGCCCTCCCCCCACCACCATCACACATACAGCAGACACATACACACACACACACACACACACACACAAAGCATCGCACTACATACACACAGAGACACATACACAGACACACACACAAACATCTCACCTGTCTGGCATCCGTGCACTCACTGCCACAGCTGGCCGCTGAATGATGACGTCATTCAGCAGCGCTGCTGTGAGAGGAAGCGCCGGCGTCTTGCAGGCGCCCCCTGGAGCCCGGAGCTGTGGCAGCGGAGGCACGGGGAGAGGTGAGTATTGAGCCGGCCGCAGCCGGGTCCCTGAGCAAGCAGGGGGGGGCCCAGTGGCGGCGCTGACACCGCTAACGGGCTCTGGGGTGCCAGACGGCGAGTGGGCCCCCCCCACCTGCTCAGGGCCCCGGCACTTGCCCGGGTGTGCCGGGTGCTGACGCCGGCCCTGCATACGGGCTCCAGAAGGTCTCCTGCAGTATTTGCGGCGGCTATGGTGTAACTCTACTGAAGATTCATCAGAGAAATCCACCTTCTGCCACTTTTCCAGCGTCCATCTGTTTAGCAGGCTGTAGGACTTTGCAAATGCCACACAATTTTTTATTTGCCTTTTATTTAGTGCTGGCTGCTGGGCACTGATTCGACCATGGAGGCCATTTCGATACAGAATCCTACAAACTGTTCTAGTTGACACAGGGACTTGAGGTGACCAGGCCTCAAGAGGTGACCAGTAGTGTTGAGCATTCCGATACCGCAAGTATCGGGTATCGGCCGATATTCGCGTTATCGGAATTCCGATACTTAATTCCGATACTTTTTCCATATCGTATACCGGAATCGGAAGTTCCCATAATTCTTTGAGAGGCAATGTGATTTTAGTCAGCCAATGAGGAATCCTACGAAGTGTGGGCACATCCTGTAATGCTGCGGTCATCTTAACTAATGGCATGGCTGTGATTGGCTGCTGAAATGATGTCAGAATGCACTATAAAAGGCGCCGCCGCCATTTTAGCGTCACTGTGCTGTGAACTCAGTAAGGGACAGAACGCTACTCTGCTAACTCTGAGGGACAGTTACATATTGCGATTTTGTGTACTACTGTGCTTGAGGCAGGCTAGTTTACCAACCGCTGTGTAAAGCTTCATTTTGCCAGTGTTGTTTTAACAGCTCTGTGCAAGGTGTGTGTGTGACAGTGCAGGTGACGCTGCAGTTTGCTCTGCATCCACCGCTGTTTGTAGGCATCTGCACGTGTCACTGACTCTTTTTTTTTATTTTATTTAGTGGAATTGGTGCAGCTCCATTATATTAGAAAAAAATCAAATCTATTAGTGTGACGTGCTTCCATCCGTATACAATACATTGGTTGCAAACACTATAGAACTACACAAAGGAGCTTTTCACAGATAGTGAATAGTTGTGTTTCAGTGTTCACTGCAGTCTGTGAGGTTTTGATTTTTTGAGTGCAGATCACGCTCCAGTTAGTTCTTCAACCACTGCCGGTTGTAGTCTGCTGAGCGTGTGTCACTGCCTCATCCTTCACATTTTTCTCTAATTGGTGCTGCTCCATTTTAGTGGAAAAAAATCTAATCTATTAGTGTGACGCGCTTCCATCCGTATACAATACATTGGTTGCAAACACTATAGAACTACACAAAGGAGCTTTTCACAGATAGTGAATAGTTGTGTTTCAGTGTTCACTGCAGTCTGTGAGGTTTTGATTTTTTGAGTGCAGATCACGCTCCAGTTAGTTCTTCAACCACTGCCGGTTGTAGTCTGCTGAGCGTGTGTCACTGCCTCATCCTTCACATTTTTCTCTAATTGGTGCTGCTCCATTTTAGTGGAAAAAAATCTAATCTATTAGTGTGACGCGCTTCCATCCGTATACAATACATTGGTTGCAAACACTATAGAACTACACAAAGGAGCTTTTCACAGATAGTGAATAGTTGTGTTTCAGTGTTCACTGCAGTCTGTGAGGTTTTGATTTTTTGAGTGCAGATCACGCTCCAGTTAGTTCTTCAACCACTGCCGGTTGTAGTCTGCTGAGCGTGTGTCACTGCCTCATCCTTCACATTTTTCTCTAATTGGTGCTGCTCCATTTTAGTGGAAAAAAATCTAATCTATTAGTGTGACGCGCTTCCATCCGTATACAATACATTGGTTGCAAACACTATAGAAGTACACAAAGGAGCTTTTCACAGATAGTGAATAGTTGTGTTTCAGTGTTCACTGTAGTCTGTGAGCTTTTCATTTTGTGAGTGCAGATTACGCTCCAGTTTGTACTTCAACCACTGCCGGTTGTAGTCTGCTGAGCGTGTGTCACTGCCTCATCCTTCACATTTTTCTCTAATTGGTGCTGCTCCATTTTAGTGGAAAAAAATCTAATCTATTAGTGTGACGCGCTTCCATCCGTATACAATACATTGGTTGCAAACACTATAGAACTACACAAAGGAGCTTTTCACAGATAGTGAATAGTTGTGTTTCAGTGTTCACTGTAGTCTGTGAGCTTTTCATTTTGTGAGTGCAGATTACGCTCCAGTTTGTACTTCAACCACTGCCGGTTGTAGTCTGCTGAGCGTGTGTCACTGCCTCATCCTTCACATTTTTCTCTAATTGGTGCTGCTCCATTTTAGTGGAAAAAAAACTAATCTATTAGTGTGACGCGCTTCCATCCGTATACAATACATTGGTTGCAAACACTATAGAAGTACACAAAGGAGCTTTTCACAGATAGTGAATAGTTGTGTTTCAGTGTTCACTGTAGTCTGTGAGCTTTTCATTTTGTGAGTGCAGATTACGCTCCAGTTTGTACTTCAACCACTGCCGGTTGTAGTCTGCTGAGCGTGTGTCACTGCCTCATCCTTCACATTTTTCTCTAATTGGTGCTGCTCCATTTTAGTGGAAAAAAATCTAATCTATTAGTGTGACGCGCTTCCATCCGTATACAATACATTGGTTGCAAACACTATAGAACTACACAAAGGAGCTTTTCACAGATAGTGAATAGTTGTGTTTCAGTGTTCACTGTAGTCTGTGAGCTTTTCATTTTGTGAGTGCAGATTACGCTCCAGTTTGTACTTCAACCACTGCCGGTTGTAGTCTGCTGAGCGTGTGTCACTGTCTCATCCTTCACATTTTTCTCTAATTGGTGCTGCTCCATTTTAGTGGAAAAAAATCTAATCTATTAGTGTGACGCGCTTCCATCCGTATACAATACATTGGTTGCAAACACTATAGAACTACACAAAGGGGCCTTTCACAGATACTGAACAGTTGTCTGCAGGGTTCACTGTAGTCTGTGAGGAATAACCACACTTAGGCCTTAACTTTTCTGACTTTCTTTATCAATCTACCAAGATGAAGAAGTCAGTGAGTAAGGCACGTGGTCGTGGTCGAGGCCGTGGATTTGCAGCAGGGAGAGGACGTGGGGATTCTGTGGCTGCTGCCGCACCCAGTGACACAGCATCCACCAGTTTTCCCCGTGAGCGTTCCTTTATGCGCACTTTTGTAGGAGCTCAGCGTACCCCCCTGCTGCGTGAAGAACAAATTGAAGCCGTTGTTGGTTGGATGGCAGCCAATGCATCGACTTCAATACCTTCCACCTCCTCTCAGGACCACAGCACTGTTGAACAACCATCAGTCTCTTCACCGCCTGCCAAATTGCCCAGGCAGTCAGAGAGCTCTGTACAGGAGCCAGCTGAGTCTCTGCTTCTGTTCTCAGAATCTGTTGGCTTGGAAACAGGGGCCCAGCCAAGCAGCATTCTGGAATGTGAAGAAGAGGCAGTATGCAGTGATGCGCAACAGCTGTGTCTCTCTGAATCTGAAGAGGCGGGTGAGCCAGTGCCGATGGTCAGCACACCGCAGAACGCATCTGATGATGATGAGACTCAGTTGCCAGTTTCTGTTGAGCATGGTGCTGGCCAGACCACCCAACAACAGCAGGTGTTGGAAGAGGGTAGTGGTGGAGATGATGAGGTCCAAGACCCAACATGGCGTGAGGAACAGGAAGGTGGTGGGAGCAGCTCTGAGGAAGAGATTGCACCAACGGTCCAAACAGTAGGGAGAGGTAGGCTGCAGACTCGCTTGCCTGTAGCCTCCAGTTTGGCACCCGTTCGGAGCAGTTCTCTTACAACAGCCAAACCGGGCGCTCCCAGGACTTGCTCTGCGTGGTCCTTTTTTGATACAGTTGCAGATGATATTTGCTATGTCAAATGCAAGCTGTGTAATCAAAAAATTAAAAGAGGTAAAAGTGTCAGTAACCTTAATACAACAAATATGTGGAAACATGTGCGGTCAAAGCACTTTGTTGAGTTACAAAGACACACTGGAGATGTAGGCCAACCTACAGCAGCACCTACATCTTCAGCTCCTGTTGGAGCCTCTTCCTCCAGTTCACACACAGCTGGTAAGGCTTCCTCAAAGGATCGCCATGGAAGAACCTCTGTCACTGTTGTCCAGAGACACAGTGTTATTCCACCCACAGGTGCAAGTTCCCTGTCATCCTCACACACCCAGGCCACAAAACAGCCATCGGTAGCACAGGCATGGGATAAAAGACGGCCATACTCGGCAAACCATCCACGAGCACAGGCTCTGAATGCTGTCATTGCAAAACTCCTGTCCCTTGAAATGCTGTCATTCAGGCTGGTGGAGACTGACAGTTTCCGTGAATTAATGGCATTGGCAGTCCCACAATACAATGTGCCCAGCCGATTTTATTTCAGCAGGCAAGCCGTCCCTGGTCTGCAAAAGCATGTTGAGGCAAAAATTAAACATGCGCTACTAAACGCCGTCAGTAGCAAGGTCCACCTGACCACCGATGCGTGGACCAGTACCCATGGCCAGGGACGATACCTTTCACTCACTGCCCATTGGGTGAATGTTGTGGAGCCGGGTACAGATCTTGCGAGTGGCGCTGTACGTGTTCTGCCAACTCCAAGGATTGCCGGAATCAAGTCTGTCCACATTGACTCCTCCTCCTACTCCAGTTCCTCAGAATCATCGCTGCAGGAGCCGTCACGGTCTACCTCCACATGGACCCGTGGACGCTTACCTGATGCGACCGATATGAGCACAGCCGTGGCCAAACGGCAACAGGCCGTTCTGAAATTAATTCCCATGGGGAATCGAAGCCACACAGCGCAGGAGGTCTGGAATGCCATCAAGCAGGAGAGCGACGTGTGGTTTTTGCCAGCGAATCTCCAGCCAGGTTTGGTAGTGTGTGACAATGGCCGAAATCTGGTGGCAGCTCTGGGCCTTGGCAACCTCACTCACATACCATGTCTGGCACATGTGCTCAACTTGGTCGTGCAGAGTTTTTTGAGGGACTATCCGGATCTTGATGCACTGCTGCACAAGGTCCGCCTAGAGTGCGCTCACTTGCGACGTTCCAGCATGGCCAGATCGCGCATTGCAGCTCTGCAACGCAGATTGCGCCTTCCTGAACATCGCATCATATGTGACGTATCCACCAGGTGGAATTCAACGTTACATATGTTGGAGCGGTTGTGTGAGCAGCAGCCAGCAGTTATGGAGTATCAGCTGCATCAGGCGCAATCAACACGCAATTTGCGCCGTCCACACTTCACCATTAATGAGTGGGCCACTATGAAGGACATGTGCCACGTTTTGCGTGCGTTTGATGAGTCAACGCGGATGGCGAGTGCAGATGATGCACTAGTCAGCCTGACTGTCCCCCTTATCTGCCTGCTTCAAAAAACACTGCAAGCAATAAGGGATGAGGTTTTGGAAGAGGTGGAGGATGAGGAGTCACAAATTCCATCACCTTCTGGAAAGTCAGCGCAACGTGGTTCCTCACAAAGGGCTGGGCAGGGCTCACTTTGTGAGGAGGATGAGGAGGAGGAGTCAATGGAGGAGGAAGACATCGCTCCAGAGGGAGGTACACAACGCTCTAGTCAGTATGTAGAGCGAGGGTGGGGTGATGCAGAGCAGGCAGAGATAACGCCTCTTGCAGAGGACAGCGTTTCTTTGCCAGTTGGGAGTCTGCAGCACATGGTTGATTTCATGCTGCAGTGCCTAAGAAACGACCGCCGCATCGCCCACATTCTCACGACGTCTGATTATTGGGTGTACACCCTCCTAGACCCTCGCTACCGGGACAACGTCAAAAGCCTCATCACACCGTTGAACCGGGAGCGTAAAATGCGGGAGTACCAAGACACACTGGTGCAATCCCTAATGTTCTACCTTACTGCCGAGAGCACTGCTGCTGCTACTGCTTTACAAAGCAGCTCTGTGCGTCGAGGCAGTGTAGAGAGCTCTGCAACAAGAGGGAGCACACGCAGTGCCTCTGCACAGGGAAAGACCAGTATGTTCAAAATGTGGCAAAGTTTTGTGGCAGCGCCACAAATGTCTACACCATCCGAGAGGGCTCCAGTCAGCGGGAGGCAACGTATCCGTCAGATGGTGACAGACTACTTGGCTTTGCCTCTCAGTGTACTCCCAGATGGCTCTTCCCCATTCAAGTTTTGGGTCTCTAAGCTGGATACATGGCCAGAGCTTAGCCAGTATGCATTGGAGGTGCTGGCTTGCCCTGCTGCCAGTGTATTATCGGAGCGCGTCTTTAGTGCTGCAGGTGGTGTACTAACAGACCGTCGCATGCGACTATCCTCCGATAATGTAGACCGGCTTACTTTTCTGAAAATGAACAAGGCATGGATCTCGCCAGAATTTCTCTGTCCGTTTTCAGATTAAATAACTGGTTCGCAACGTTATCCATGTCTCCTGTTATGTTCATCTTTCTACCACCTGAACTCTACTCCCTGGGCTCCAACACTGCCAGTTGCTGCTCAGAAGTGTCGTGTCCACAGAACAAAACACAAGCTCTACTGTTAGTGGGGTTCAGTAACGCCAGCTGTTCCCCTGCTGTGTCAACGGCAAGAAGTGTCCTGTTCCCGACACATGGACAGAAAAACACATGACCAACATGCTCCAAATAGGGAAGAGCCGTCACCCTGCTTGTTATGCTGAAAACATGAAATTGTGAAGTTTTGCAGGCCTAGAATGATAAATTTTTAAGAAAAATATGGACAAATAATAATTTGTCATCACAGCGCATATCTGCACATGTCTATTAGAAATGGTAACAAAAAATAAAACATAGTCTACTCTTCACATTTTTAAATTAATGCATAAAAGTACATTTCAGACTTATGAATTAATGCTTTTAAAGGAACTTTATCTGTACCTGTAAGATAATGCACTCAATGGATGTACGAATCATTACATCCTCATCATCATCATGACGAGTTTTATTTATGACAGACATTATAAAATACACATACTGATGCCAACTGTAACTTCAAACACCATATATGAAATGGCCAGCATGTAAACATGGTAATAATGTCCAATAATAAATTATTACATCTAGAAAGTGCATCATGCATACTGACAATAGGTACTTATACCTGCAAGTGCTGTTGAAACAACCACAAGAGATATAAATTAATACTGGTATATAGGTATCACAGTGCATAGTTACTCATGGACAATGTTGATGTAATACTGTATCTCAATTAAGTCAGCGTCAACCATTAGGCTTGTTAGTCTTGTACATTGTTAAAGAGGGAACGTAATTTTTTGGTTTGTCATAGGTGTAGTATTACACATTAAATTATTACTGCTGTATTTTTTTTGGCGTCCCTAGTGCGCAATAACGCAGCCTAACCTCACATTTGATAGTCAGCTAATTGCCACACGCTACCCTACCCTACGCGTGACAGTAGGAAGGTAGTGTTGACGGATAAAGCTTTGCGCAAACAGACATTCTTTTACCCTCTTCAACACTCTACAAGCAAAAAAATGCATGATTTCAGCCGCAGACTTTATTGACGTACAGTATAACATCGGCATTACCCATCAGAGGCTGTCCACTGTGTGATACAGACATAGAATATACCTTTGCTATCCGTAGCCTTTGTTTCACCTACACTTGCAGGCACACACTTAAATTGTGACAAACAATGCCTAATGTTTTTTTAAATGGTTATTTTTTATTGTACATTATTGTGTCATCAATCACATTGATGAGTCCATGCTGGACATGTCATACATGCTATAGAAAGTTACGATTTTATGAACTTAAATAATTAAATTGTCTGTGACTGTCACATAAAATTTGCGATGATGATGATGAGTGACTATTACAAAATCCATTGTCTTCACTATGTTATAGTTTAACATTGCGTTCCTTAAGCATTATTCATAAAAAAAAAAATGTACTTTTATTCTTAAATTTACAACACTATATTTTGTTACCAATTTTTTGGGTGTTGTGTTGTTCCATTTATTTTTGGCATGTGCATATATGCGTTTAGATTTGTATTTTCTTTATTTTTCCTTCTTGAAATTAGAAAACATGTGTATCTTTGTACCGTGTTAGCCAGTAGATAGAAAAATATTTAGACTTCAGAGTCAGCAGTGGTTCATACCTTTTTATGGATAACTGAAAAGATGGAAACAAATTGCAAGCTTTCAAGGCTACTCACGTCTCTTCATCAGGGAAAGACTAACTAAAAAAATTAAGCATCACATATTTCTATACACAACAGGACACAGGAATATTGCAATAGGTAAGACAAGTAAGTGACGTGTATCAGAACTGTCATTATCTCACAGGGATGAACATAAATATTCAAACAGTTCCTAGATAAGGATAGAAAGTTTGATTGCCCTCTCATTGGCGTATTTTTTGGGGTTTTCATGACCCTGGAAGGGCATAGACGCAGATTCCTTAATTGATATAGAATGACATAAATCCATGTGATCTATTCATTCCATCACTAACAGTGTCAAAGGTCATGATGAGCTTATATTCTGAAACCTTTGTACGTTTCTCATATTTGAAGTTATATTTTAATAACAGTAATTCCATATCCATGATGCTATGACCGGGCGGGCATACAAAAGTCTTTTGCCACAGCTAAATTCATTAATTTATCTGTGATTGTGTGGCGCTGATAATTCATCGTTGTTCTCCTTTTTGTTGCCGGTCTCCCCTCACTTGTCCCTCCCTCACTTGTCTTAGCTATTCCTGTGTCCTGTTGTGTGTAGAAATATGTGATTCTTCATTTTTGGCTTTACTCTTAGCCTGATGAAGACACCTGAGTAGTCTCGAAAGCTTTGAATTTGTTACCATATTTTCAGTTAGCCATTAAACGTTATCAACCACAGAGGACTGTCAAGTATAAATATTTTTCTATTCTTGTAATTGAAATTTATCATTTTATTGTTGTAGTAAAACTTCATTTATTCTTGTTTGAAGTACATACATTTGCAATGGCCACGTAACAAGGCAATAACTCAATATTTTATGCCTACACCCTCCTTGACCCTGGGCTCCAACACCGCCAGTTGTTGCTTGGAAGTGCTGTTAGCACAGTTAACACTTGCTCCTGTGTTACTGGGGTTCAGTAATGTCAGCTGTTCCCCTGCTGTGTGAACGGCAAATAGTCCTGCTGCCTCCACCATGTTCTGTTCTCATCCCTGGGTTACAACACCGCCAGTTGTTTCTCGGAAGTGCTGTTAGCACAGTCTACACTTGCTCCTGTGTTACTGGGGTTCAGTAATGTCAGCTGTTCCCCTGCTGTGTGAACGGCAAAAAGTCCTGCTGCCTCCACCATGTTCTGTTCTCATCCCTGGGTTACAACACCGCCAGTTGTTTCTCGGAAGTGCTGTTAGCACAGTTAACACTTGCTCCTGTGTTACTGGGGTTCAGTAATGTCAGCTGTTCCCCTGCTGTGTGAACGGCAAATAGTCCTGCTGCCTCCACCATGTTCTCTTCTCATCCCTGGGTTACAACACCGCCAGTTGTTTCTCGGAAGTGCTGTTAGCACAGTCTACACTTGCTCCTGTGTTACTGGGGTTCAGTAATGTCAGCTGTTCCCCTGCTGTGTGAACGGCAAAAAGTCCTGCTGCCTCCACCCTGTTCTGTTCTCATCCCTGGGTTACAACACCGCCAGTTGTTTCTCGGAAGTGCTGTTAGCACAGTCTACACTTGCTCCTGTGTTACTGGGGTTCAGTAATGTCAGCTGTTCCCCTGCTGTGTGAACGGCAAAAAGTCCTGCTGCCTCCACCATGTTCTGTTCTCATCCCTGGGTTACAACACCGCCAGTTGTTTCTCGGAAGTGCTGTTAGCACAGTCTACACTTGCTCCTGTGTTACTGGGGTTCAGTAATGTCAGCTGTTCCCCTGCTGTGTGAACAGCAAACAGTCCTGCTGCCTCAACTTTAATTTCCATGGGTACCTTCTGCTACCCATCCGGGTTCCAGATACCGTCAGCTGGTTCTCCGCAGTGCCTTTGGCGTAGGTGCCTCCATGTCGGTATCCGAGTTCCAGCAACGTCTGCTGGTCCTTGGTAGTGCTTTGGAGCACAGGTACCTCCTGCTTAGTAACCGTGTCCCAGTAACGTCAGCTGGTCCTCGGTTGTGCCATTGGCTCTTTTCCTTCTGCTGACCCTCCGGGTTCCAGCACAGTCAGCTGGTCCTCGTTACTTTCATTGGCTCTTGTACCTTCTGCTACTCATCCGGGTTCCAGTACCGTCAGCTGGTTCTCCGCAGTGCCTTTGGCCTAGGTGCCTCCATGTCGGTATCCGAGTTCCAGCAACGTCTGCTGGTCCTTGGTAGTGCTTTGGAGCACAGGTACCTCCTGCTTAGTAACCGTGTCCCAGTAACGTCAGCTGGTCCTCGGTTGTGCCATTGGCTCTTTTCCTTCTGCTGACCCTCCGGGTTCCAGCACAGTCAGCTGGTCCTCGTTACTTCCATTGGCTTTTGTACCATCACCAACAGGACAAAGAAGGTTAAGACAAACTACAAGATACAGAACAAGAGACAGAAGAACAATAAGCAGAAGATCAAAAAGCAGAAGAACATTAAGTATAAGACCAAAATGAAGAGCAAAATATATGCTCTAAATTCTAAGCAGAAGAAGACTAAGCAGTGTATGGGGGTGAGTCCGTTCCTCCTCGTGGTGCCCCTGGAAAATGCCTGATGCTGCTGCAGGCTAAACTGAACGCGGACAAATACTGTTGTAATTAAAATCTTTTGTGACAGCAAGAACGGAAGGATGAAAATTCAGAGTTTTACAGATTACAAGTACAGGAATGTCTGTCACAAATAAGAATATGATGAAAAGGATGAATAGGAAGAAGATGAAGAAGTAGAATATGAAGAATAATAACTGTTTAATAAGAACAATATAAGTAATGTTAACAAAAAGATGAATAGCAAGAAGTTTTAGAAGATTAAGAAGGTGAAGATGAAGAATAATTTGATGAGAAAGATGATGCTGCTGAAAATTATGAAGGAGAAAGTGTGTGAAAAGTTAAAAAGGTGAAGACCATGGAAGTTGTGAAACAGACATATTTGACAAAATAGAAAAAAGGTTAACAACATTGTCAATTTGTTCGTCAATCCGAACGTATTTCCTAAAAAAAAATAAATAATGCTATTCCATTGGATTGGGTCAAACATCTATGCCTTTAATGTCTCCTCAACCTCCCCCAATACATTCTACATTACTCTTTCTTGTTTTTCCTTCATGTACAATTAACCAACAAGGCAAGAATGGGTTTTTTTTAATTTCGATATTTTGTTCCCATAGACTTACATGGGACTTCCGGTATCGGTATCGGGTATCGCCGATATTTTAGTGATATCGGCGATACCATTACGATTCCGATACTTTAGGATATCGGAAAGTATCGCTCAACTCTAGTGACCAGTGGAAGAGGGGCTTGCTTTGGATTTTCTAACCAACAAACGTTCCTCCTGAGAAGTTGTCTTGCTGGATCTGCCGGATCTGGGCTTGTCAAACACATCTCAAGTCTCTTCAAATCTTTTTTTAATTCTTTGTACTTGATGCTGAGACACATTAAAGGTGCCAGCTACCTCTGCAGTGGATCTGGTCTTTAGCCTCTTGTTAATCCAGGCTTTGGTCGCAGGGTGGATTTTTGGCATGTTGTCAGAGCTCAAGTTGCAGTTCAAGTGAAGGTCTGGGGTGCTGGGTTTCTTTTTATACACACCCACTAATTAACCGATCATTTACTGAGCACAGGTGAGGATGTAAACTAGGATTGGGTGCATTATATGACCAGGCGACAAAACTTTTGTCTTGCCAAAATGTGACCATTCTGTGTCCAATAAATGATCAATATTTCTGCATTGATGCCAATTTATTTTCTTAACTTAAAACACATTTCGGAGGGTCTCACCTTTCAAAATAATAATTTATACAACCAATAAATGAATTTAACATCAGGTTATAAGCTTTTATTTACATAACATGGATAAACGACATAACTTCTGTCAGGGAGTGTATGGGAACAGTGCTCAAATGACATGGGAACATCATGGGGAAGACCCCTGGAAGCAATTCTGACTCCCAGGACACTGCTGTGAACAATGTTGTCAGAGTCTTAGTCCACTTTACCTGGCGCACAATAAAACATACAATAACGAAACCATAATGTATTTTCCTGGGAAATATGTTAAGGAACATCCTTTGAAGGGTAATGATTTCTATGTATGGCAAAATAAATAAATAAAAAAATGTTCCTCCCCACTTGGGCTATGTTCACATGTAGCTTTTTTGATGCGTTTTTCAACTTTAGCATTGCTTTCAACCAAGACAAATGCATTAACTGTGAAATGTCATTTTAACATTTTACAACCTTAGCTGGCCATGTGGTGTGTGTGACACATCACCTGACACATCATATTTCATTCATGAATGAGGGACTGTTAATTGAGGAGGGTCACAAGGCTGACTTAAATATTCTTAAAGGGACGGCAGTTGGTCCTCACTATTCTTATAGAATTTCCGATTATTAACCCCTTCCCGACCTGTGACGCCACGTAGGCGTCATGAAAGTCGGTGCCAATCCGACCTGTGACGCCTATGTGGCGTCATGAAAGGATCGCGTTCATGCGGGTCGGGTGACCGGGGTCACTGAAAGGTCACCCGACCTGCAGGCACAAGACCCTTTGTGCTTCACCACAGGGGGTTGGCTTAACCCCCCCGTGGCCACGATCGCTCTGATTGGCTGTTAAAAGTGAAACAGCCAATCAGAGCAATCTGTAATATTTCACCAATTAAAATGGTGAAATATTACAATCCAGCCATGGCCGATGCTGCAATAGCATCTGCCATGGCTGAAGACAGCGATCTGACCCCCCCCCACATCGAGTCACGGCGGCGATCGGCCGCCGCCGCCGAAAGATAGCGGTGATCGGTCACCGCCGTCACTAACAGCTCCCCTCGTCCTGGTCTCAGCTGCCCACACCTTCCGATCCCCCCTCACCTTCCGACCCCCATACTCACCTCTCCCGGTCCACCGATGTCCCTGGATCCGTCCCGGCAGCTGCCCGGGATTCTTCAAGGGCGCCGCCATCTTGGAAAATGGCGGGCGCATGCGTAGTGCGCCCGCCGGCCGGCGCATCCGCAGTGCGCCCTGCAGAGTCCAGAAATTTATTTTGATCACTGTGATAAACTGTCACAGTGATCAAAATAAAAAAAAAGTAAGTGAACCCCCCCCCTGTCATAGGTAGGGACAATTAATAAAATAAAGAATTTTTTTTTTCCTATTAGGCCCTGTGCACACGTTGCGGATTTTGCTGCGGATCAGCAGCAGATTTTGCTGCGGATCCGCAGCTGATTTCGCGCTGCGGATCCACAGCAGATCCAGAAACCATGTACAGTACAATGTAAATAAATGGTAAAAAAAAACGCTGTGCACATGCTGCAGATTTTTCAGCGCAGATTTGCTGCGGTTTTAAATCCGCAGCATGTCAATTCTTTGTGCGGATTCCGCAGCGATTTTATACCTATTCCATCACAGGTGTAAACCCGCAGCAAAACCACAGTAAATCCGCGCTAAATACGCAGGTAAAACGCATGTCATTTTACCTGCGGATTTTAGAAAAATCCGCAAGTGAATCCGCAACGTGTGCACGGGGCCTCAGGGTTAGGCTGGGTTCATATTGCATTATGGCAGTCCGTTAGATGGATGGCGTTTCACCGCGGTATAACGCGGTGTATGCAGTCCGTTAACGCTGCCATTCACCCCATTTGTGTGCGCATCGCAACGCATGCCGTGAAGCGGCATGCGTTCGCGACGTGCCGTCATTCAGTGACGGAGCCTTGGACGCAGGCTGCAGCGTCTGGGCTCCGTCACCGCTAGCACAGATGAATCATCGCTGATTCCTCTGCACTAGCGGGTATAGCATAACGCGATCGCGTTATGCTATACCGTTACCAGCCCGTCAACGCTATGTGTTGAACGGGCTAGTAAAACGCAATATGAACCCAGCCTTAGGGTTAGGGTTAGAACTAGGGTTAGGGTTAGCATTAGGGTTTAGGGTTATAATTAGGGTAAGGGTTGGAATTATGGTTAGGGTTGGAATTAGGGTTAGGTTTGGAATTAGGGTTAGGGTTGGGATAGGGCTAGGTTTGTGGTTAGGGTTAGAGTTAGGATAAGTGTTAGGGGTGTTTTGGGGTTAGGGTTGGGATTAGGGTTAGGCTTGTGGTTAGGTTTATGGTTTAGAGTTGGGGATACGTCAAAAGTAAAAGAAAAGTCAAGATGCTATAGGATTTTTAGAGGATGAAAATGATGAAATGGTAAGTCAGGATGTTGAGAAGGCTGAACTTTTAAATTCCTATTTTGCATCTGTTTTCTCGTTATGCTATACTGTTACCAGCCCGTCAACGCTATTGTTGACGGGCTGGTAAAACGCAATATGAACCCAGCCTTAGGTTAGGGTTAGAACTAGGGTTAGGTTAGCATTGGGTTAGGGTTATAATTAGGGTAAGGGTTGGAATTATGGTTAGGGTTGGAATTAGGGTTAGGTTTGAATTAGGGTTAGGGTTGGGATTAGGGCTAGGTTTGTGGTTAGGGTTTAGAGTTAGGATAAGTGTTAGGGTGTTTTGGGGTTAGGGTTGGGATTAGGGTTAGGCTTGTGGTTGGTTTATGGTTAGATTTGGGGATACGTCAAAAGTAAAAGAAAAGTCAAGATGCTATAGGATTTTTAGAGGATGAAAATGATGAAATGGTAAGTCAGGATGTTGAGAAGGCTGAACTTTTAAATTCCTATTTTGCATCTGTTTTCTCTCAGAAAGGAATGTAACATCAATGATCTTCACTGTCCTATTAAGGAATAGAAGAATCCAGGATATCTATAAACAGAAAGACAGTGAGGAAACACTTAGCTAACATAAATGAATTCAAGTCTCCAGTCCAGATGAATTACACCCCAGGGTACTGAAGGAATAGCAGAAGAAATTCTTGAACCACTGTCCATAATCTTTGAAAATTCTTGGAGAACAGGAGAAGTCCCAGAAGACTGGAGAAGAGCAAATGTTGTTCCTATCTTCAAAAGGGGAAGAAGGTGGACCAGGGAACTACAGGCCGTGAGTCTGACTTCTATACCAGGAAAGATCTTTGAACAAATTATTAAAGAACATGTATGCAGTACCTGGATAGAATGAAGTGATTAAACAGAGTCAGCATGGGTTTGTAACTAATAAGTCATGTCAGACTAACTAATTTCCTTCTATGACAGAATCACTGACTGGGTGGATACAGGAAAATGCTGTAGATATAGTATATCTTGACTTCAGCAAAGCATTTTGACAAAGTATCTCACACAATCTTATTGAAAAAATGACTAAGTATGGAGTGGACAAGGCAACTGTTAGGTTGGATCATAACTGGCTTAGTGATCGGACCCAAAGAGTGGTTGTAAATGGCTGCACATCCAGTTGGAAGAATGTCTCAAGTGGGGTACCACAAGGCTCTGTTTTGGGCCCTGTATTGTTCAACATCTTTATCAATGATTTAGATGAAGGAATTGAGGGTAAACTGATCAAATTTGCTGATGACACAAAGCTAGGAGGGGGTAGCTAATACTAGAGAAAGAGAGAGAGGATTCAAAAAAGATAACAAAAAGGGCATGGGCAGCAACTAAAAAAATGGATTTTTAAAAGGAAAAAAAGCAAAGTACTACATCTGGCAATAAAAATGAAAAAAAATATACAAAATGGGGGGAAAAGGGGTAATAAACACATGGAAAAA
>JARQOD010000002.1:243564086-243619626 GCA_033576555.1 Oophaga sylvatica | reverse complement strand
GCTGTATCCAAGCATATTAATTGAAAGCTGAGTGGAAGTAAATTCACGCTTTTCTCTGCTTCTACTGGTCCTGGACCAGGACCAGTAGAAGTGCAGGAAAGCGTGAAACAATCATCGTCCCGCACATGTGCTCCATGCCTCTCTGCAGGCAGTTTTAAACATGTTTTTCTGAATAAAGACACTGGATTTTACAGGACCGATGAGTGCCACTACTTTTTCTTCATATACACATGTTTGCATCTTATTTTGTGACCGCCCGGTACCTGCAGGCTTAATTGCTCAGTCCAAAGTTTGATTTAACGACAAGTTCACACACAGACGTTGAATGGTGCTGGCTTTCTCCTTGATTTTGCATCAGTAAATAAATACCTCAACAGAATCACCATCAGTAAATGAATACATCACCAGAACCACCATCAGTACATGAATACATCAACAAACCAACCATCAGTACATGACTACATCAAGAGAATCACCATAGTAAATTAATACATCACCAGAACCACCATCAGTACATGAACAAGGTCACAAGAGCCACCATGCGTACCCTAATACATGAGCAGAACATGAAGTACTTGAATACAAGAAGCAAGCTTAGTACAACGATCAATCGTAATGTCAAGTCAGCCCCATAAACGATTGTATCGCATGGACCTACAACCCTACAACTCCCAGTATGTTCTTAACAATGGTAAGGAGATACTGGGAGTTGTAATTAAGAGACATCATCAGACTGTGGACCATACAGGAACGACAATACTGATGAGATGCTGTCAATATCACAAATAAACATTTACAATGCCATGTAAAGTTTGGGCACCCCTGGTCAAAATTACTCTTATTGTGAACAGTTAAGCAAGTTGAAGATGGCATGATCCCTAAAAGGCCTAAAGTTAAAGATTAAATATTTCCTTTGTATTTCTGAAAAAATACACATATTGTAATTTTTTTTACATTTTAAAAATTACAAAAAGGATAATGAGCTAATGCAAAAGTTTGGGCACCTTTGGAGATTTGAGTGCACAGATAACATTAACCAAGGTATGCTATGGTTATGGGTTATTCACTATCATCATTAGGAAAGGCCAGGTGATGGAAATTTCCCAGCTTTATAAAAACCCAGCCTCCTCTAACCTTGTGCCAAAATACTGCAGCCATGGGATCATTTAAGCAGCTGCCTAGCACTCTAAAAATGTTGGAGACTCACAAAGCAGGAGAAATCTATAAGAAGATAGCAAAGTCTTTTCAAGTTGACCTTTCCTCAGTTCGAAATGTAATTAAGAAATGGCAGTTAACAGGAACAGTAGAGATCAAGATTAGGTCTGGAAGACTATGCAAAATTTCAGTGAGAGCTGCTCATAGGATTGCTAGAGAGGCAAATCAGAACCCCTGCTTGACTGGAAAAAATTCTTCAGAAAGATTTAGCAGACTATACTGTAGAGTTGTGGTACATCGTTCAACTGTTCAGAGACACCTGCACAAATATGACCTTCAATGGAAGAGTCATCACAAGAAAACTTCTCCTGCATCCTCACCAAAAAATTCAGCTTCAGAAGTATACAAAAAATATCTAAACAAGCCTGATGCATTTTGAAAATAAGTCCTGTGGACTGATAAGGTTAAAATAGAACTCTTTGGCCACAATGATCAAAGGTATGTGTGGAGAAAAAAGGGCGCAGAATTTCAGGAAAAGTGCATTTCACCAGCGATTAAGCATGAGGGTGCATACATCATGCTCTGGGGGGGGGTTGCATAAAATGGCACTGGGAACATTTCACAGGCAGAGGGAAGAATTCAAAAAAATAAAAATACAGGCCACATATTTTACAGTGTGGTATCTCTGTCACATGCCTCATCTATCTGTGGGCTACAAATTGTGGCATTTGAGGACTCCATTCAACTGTTTTTGCTGTCTGTTACCCTAGTTCTTAACACTATTTAATTGTAAAAAAAGAAAAAAATACAGGCCACATATTTTACAGTGTAGTATCTCCGTCACATGCCTCATCTATCTGTGGTCTACAAATTGTGGCATTTGAGGTCTCCACTCAACTATTTTTGCTGTGTTAACCCTAGTTCTTAACACTATTTTCCTGTAAAAAAGACAAATGCAGGCCACATATTTTACAGTGTACTATCTCCGTCACATGCCTCATTTATCTGAGGGCTAAAAATTGTGGCATTGAGGCCTCCATTCAACTCTTTTGCTGTGTGTTACCCTAGTTCTTGACATTATTTTCCTGTAAAAAAAATACAAATACAGGCCACATATTTTACATTGTAGTATCTCCGTCATATGCCTCATCTATCTGTGGGCTACAAATTGTGGCATTTGAGGCCTCCATTCAACTGTTTTTGCTGTGTGTTACTCTAATTGTTAACACTATTTTTCAGAAAAAAAAATACAGGCCACATAGTTTACAGTGTGGCATTTCCATCACATGCCTTATCTATCTGTGGGCTACGAATTGTGGCATTTGAGGTCTCCATTGAACTGCTTTTGCTGTGTGTTACTCCAGTTATTAACACTACAGGCAACATATTTTACTGTGTGATATCTCTGTCACACACCTCATTTACCTGTGGGCTACAAACTGTGGCATTTAAGGCCTCCATTCAACTGTTTTTGCTGTGTGTGTGTTACCCTAGTTCGTGACACTATTTTCCTGTAAAAAAAATAAAAATACAGGCCAAATATTTTGCAGTCTAGTATCTCCATCACACGCCTCATCTATCTGTGGCATTTGAGCCTCTATTCAACTGTTTTTACTGTGTGTTACCCTAGTTCTTGACACTATTTTCCTGTAAAAAAAGAAAAGTACTGGCCACATATTTTACAGTGTAGTATCTCTGTCATATGCCTCATCTATCTGTGGGCTATAAATTGTGGAATTTGAGGCCTCCATTCAACTGTTTTTGCTGTGTGTGTGTTACCCTAGTTCGTGACACTATTTTCCTGTAAAAAAAATAAAACTACAGGCCAAATATTTTGCAGTCTAGTATCTCCATCACACGCCTCATCTATCTGTGGGCTACAAATTGTGGCATTTGAGCCTCTATTCAACTGTTTTTGCTGTGTGTTACCTTGGTTCTTGACGCTATTTTCCTGTAAAAAAATAAAACTACAGGCCACATATTTTACAGTGTAGTATCTCCATCACACGCTTCATCTATCTGTGGGCTACAAATTGTGTCATTTGAGGACTCCATTCAACTGTTTTTACTGTGTGTGACTCCAATTATTAACACTATTTTGCTGTAAAAAATAAAACTGCAGGCCACTTATTTTACAATGTAGTACCTCAGTCACACACCTCATCTTTCTGTGCGCTACAAATTGTGGCATTTGATTCCTCCATTCAACTGGCTTTGCTGTGTGTTACCCTAGTTCTTGACACTATTTTCCTGTAAAAAAAGAAAAGTACTGGCCACATATTTTACAGTGTAGTATCTCTGTCATATGCCTCATCTATCTGTGGGCTACAAATTGTGGAATTTGAGGCCTCCTTTCAATTGTTTTGGCTGTGTGTAACTCCAATTATTAACACTATATGCTGTAAAAAAATACAGGCAACATATTTTACAGTGTGATATCTCTGTCACACACCTCATTTATCTGTGGAATACAAATTGTGGCATTCAACTGTTTTTGCTGTGTGTGTTACCCTAGTTCTTGACACTATTTTCCAGTAAAAAAAATAAAAATACCGGCCAAATATTTTACAGCGTAGTATCTCCTTCACACGCCTCATCAATCTGTGGGCTACAAATTGTGGCATTTGAGACTCTATTCAACTGTTTTTCCTGTGTGCTACCCTAGTTTTTTACACTATTTTCCTGAAAAAAATTAAACTGCAGCCACATATTTTACAGTGTAGTATCTCCAATACATGCTTCATCTATCTGTTGTCTACAAATTGTGGCATTTGTGGCCTCCATTCAACTGGTTTTGCTGTGTGTTACTCCAATTATTAACACAATTTTTGCTGTAAAAGCTAAAAATACAAGCCACATGTTTTACAGTGTAGTATCTCTGTCACATGCATCATCTATCTGTGGGCTACAACTTGTGGCATTTAAGGCCTCCATTCAACTGTTTTGGCTGTATGTATCTCCAAATATTAACACTATATGCTGTAAAAAAAATACAGGCCACATATTTTACAATGTGATATCTCTGTCACACACCTCCTTTATCTGTGGGCTACAAATTGTGGCATTTAATGCCTCCATTCAACTGTTTTTGCTGTGTGTGTTAACTTAGTTCTTGACATTATTTTCCTGTAAAAAAAATAAAAATACAGGCCAAATATTTTACAGTGTAGTATCTCTGACACACGCCTCATCTATCTGTGGTCTGCAAATTATGGCATTTGTGGCCTCCATTCATCTGTTTTTGCTGTGTGTTACTCGAATTATTAACACTATTTTGCTGTAAAAGCTAAAAATACAAGCCACATGTTTTACAGTGTAGTATCTCTGTCACATGCATCATCTATCTGTGGGCTAAAAATTGTGGCATTTGACGCCTCTATTCAACTGTTTTACAAGCCACATATTTTACAGTGTAGTATCTCTGTCACATGCATCATCTATCTGTGGGCTACAACTTGTGGCATTTAAGGCCTCCATTCAACTGTTTTGGCTGTATGTATCTCCAATTATTAACACTATATGCTGTAAAAAAAATACAGGCAACATATTTTACAATGTGATATCTCTGTCACACACCTCCTTTATCTGTGGGCTACAAATTGTGGCATTTAATGCCTCCATTCAACTGTTTTTGCTGTGTGTGTTACCTTAGTTCTTGACATTATTTTCCTGTAAAAAAAAATAAAAATACAGGCCAAATATTTACAGTGTAGTATCTCCGACACACGCCTCATCTATCTGTGGGCTGAAAATTATGGCATTTGTGGCCTCCATTCAACTGTTTTTGCTGTGTGTTACTCGAATTATTAACACTATTTTGCTGTAAAAGCTAAAAATACAAGCCACATGTTTTACAGTGTAGTATCTCTGTCACATGCATCATCTATCTGTGGGCTACAAATTGTGGCATTTGACGCCTCAATTCAACTGTTTTTGCTTTGTGTGACTCCAATTATTAACACTATTTATCTGTAACAAAAAATTCAGGCCACATATTTTACAGTGTGGCATCTTCATCACACATCTCATCTATCTGTGGGCTACAACTTGTGGCATTTGAGGCCTCCATTCAACTGTTTTTGCTGTGTGTGTTACCTTAGTTCTTGACATTATTTTCCTGTAAAAAAAATAAAAATACAGGCCAAATATTTTACAGTGTAGTATCTCCGACACACGCCTCATCTATCTGTGGGCTACAAATTGTGGCATTTAAGGCCTCCATTCAACTGTTTTTGCTGTGTGTGTTACCTTAGTTCTTGACATTATTTTCCTGTAAAAAAATAAAAATACAGGCCAAATATTTTACAGCGTAGTATCTCCATCACATGCCTCATCTATCTGTGGGCTACAAATTGTGGCATTTGAGGCCTCCATTCAACTGTTTTTGCTGTGTGTTACTCCAATTATTAACACTATTTTGCTGTAAAAGCTAAAAATACAAGCCACATGTTTTACAGTGTAGTATCTCTGTCTCAAGCATCATCTATCTGTGGGCTACAAATTGTGGCATTTGACGACTCTATTCAACTGTCTTCCCTGTTGTGAATGGGTTTGAGATGAGTTCTGAGCAGAGGCTCCCTCTGGTGGTTACAAGCGGTGCTGGTCTGTCCAGTGGAGATTGTGAGGACTGGGAATCAGGTGTTACTGACTGGTCTTATATAAGGGAGTCACCTTCCCATCAGGGTTGCCGGTGATCAATTGTTCTGGTCTGAATCCTTTATTCCAGTTTCCCTTGTAGCCTGCTGTGTCGTGTCTGCATCTCCTGCTAACAGATAAGACATTTTCTTTCACAATATTTTTTCCCTTCTGTGAGTACCATACAATTTTCAATTTTTAGGCCGGTGATACTGTTATGTTTCGGTAGCTGAGGAGTGCAGGTAAAAAAGGCAATACACCAGAGCAGTTGGAATCTATGAGATTGCAGTACCCTGACTAACCACCACAACTAGAGGCAGCCGTGGAGCGTTCCTACGTTGGTCCTAGACGCCTCGTCACAGCCTGAGAAACTAACTACACCTAAAGATAGAAATAGGAAAGCTATCTGCCCCGGAGCAGAACCCCAAAGATAATAGAAAGCCCCCAAACATGTAATGGCGGTTAGACAAGATGAAATACTGACACAGAAAGAAAATAGTATGAGCAAACGCTGGGGCCCAAACTAACTAAATAGAAAAGGATAGGAAGGGTACTTACTGCAATCCCAGAAAACCCTGAAAAGCACCAACTCTACTAATTTCAAAAACACCTGAGATCACACGACCTCTACCACCTAAATTAGCTCTCTGGTGTAACAAAATCAAAACAGCAGCCACTGAAAAAACTGGAAAAAACAAAAGTACAAACATCAGTGGCTGAACAAAACTGAGAGGGCAGAAGCCCCCGGAGGGGACCCTGAAGGCCCCCACAGAAGTGCAGGACAAAATGCAAAAACACAGCACAAACAAAAAAAAAGAAAATGTCTTATCTGTTAGCAGGAGATGCAGACACGACACAGTAGGCTACAAGGGAAACTGGAATAAAGGATTCAGACCAGAACAATTGATCACCGGCAACCCTGATGGGAAGGTGACTCCCTTATATAAGACCAGTCAGTAACACCTTAATCCCAGTCCTCACAATCTCCACTGGACAGACCAGCACCGCTTGTAACCACCAGAGGGAGCCTCTGCTCAGAACTCATCTCAAACCCATTCACAACACTTCCCTGTGTGTGACTTCAATTATTAACACTATTTTTCTGTAAAAAAAAATACAGCCCACATATTTTACAGTGTGGCATCTCTATCACACGCCTCATCTATCTGTGGGCTACAACTTGTGGCATTTGAGGCCTCCATTCAACTGTTTTTGCTGTGTGATACCCCAGTTATTGACACTATTTTCCTGTAAAAAAAAAAAAGTAGAGGCCATATATTTTACATTGTAGTATCTCCGTCACATGCCTCATCTATCAATGGGCTACAAATTGTGGCATTTGAGGCCTCCATTCAACTGTTCTTGCTGTGTGTGTTACTCTAGTTTTTTAAACTATTTTCCTGTAAAAAATAAAAATACAGGCCACATATTTTACAGTGTAGTATCTCCGTCATATGCCTCATCTATCTGCGGGCTACAATTTCTTGCATTTGAGGCCTCCATTCAACTGTTTTTGCTGTGTGTTGCTCCAATTGTTAACACTATTTTTCTGTAAAAAAAAAAAAGGCCACAAATTTTACAGTGTGTTATCTCCATTACATGACTCATCTATCTGTGGGCTACAACTTGTGGCATTTGAGTCCTCCATTCAACAGTTTTTGTGTGTGTTACTCCAATTATTAACACTATTTTGCAGTAAAAAAAAATACAGGCCACATATTTTACAGTTTGATATCTTCCTTACACGCTTCATTTATCTGAGGGCTACAAATTGTGGTATTTGAGGACTCCATTCAACGGCTTTTGTTGTGTGTTACCCTAGCTTTGACACTATTTTCCTGTAAAAAATAAAAATACAGGCCACATATTTTATGATGTGATATCTCTGTCACACACCTCTTTTATCTGTGGGCTACAAATTGTGGCATTTAATGCCTCCATTCAACTGTTTTTGCTGTGTGTGTTACCTTAGTTCTTGACATTATTTTCCTGTAAAAAAATAAAAATACAGGCCAAATATTTTACAGTGTAGTATCTCCGACACACGCCTCATCTATCTGTGGGCTGAAAATTATGGCATTTGTGGCCTCCATTCAACTGTTTTTGCTGTGTGTTACTCGAATTATTAACACTATTTTGCTGTAAAAGCTAAAAATACAAGCCACATGTTTTACAGTGTAGTATCTCTGTCACATGCATCATCTATCTGTGGGCTACAAATTGTGGCATTTGACGCCTGTCAGGAGTCGAACCCAGTACCTCTTGTTTACTGGCCAGCAGCTCTACCATCTGAGCTATTCTGCTGGCTGCAAAGTCCCTTGCTGAACCCAGATACCATTGACTGTTCTTCCTGATTGGCAACACCTAGTGCTCTCTTGATTGGGCCTCTGATTGCCAATTACACACCCTATATAAACCTGGCCCTGTGGGTGTGTCATTGCGAGATTATTGAGCTCCAAGCCTTTAGTCAAGCGTTTCCTGCTGATCCATTGCTACAAACACTGCTCTCCTGTGAACCGACCTCGGCCTGCCTTCTGACTACGCTCTCCGCCTGATCCATTGCTACAAACACTGCTCTCCTGTGAACCGACCTCGGCCTGCCTTCTGACTACGCTCTCCGCCTGATCCATTGCTACAAACACTGCTCTCCTGTGTACCGACCTCCGGCTGCCACCTGACTACGTTATCTGCCTGCTCCTCTGTTAACGAACTGCCTTTCCTGTGTACCGACCTCCGGCTGCCACCTGACTACGTTATCCGCCTGATCCATTGCTACCAACACTGCTTTCCTGTGTACCGACCTCCGGCTGCCATCTGACTACGCTACCTGCCTCTGCTTCCCCTAGTGTTTGCAGTAACATCGGCTCCAACCCAGACGGGATCTTGACAGAATAATCTCGCGCCAAAATGGAGTCCGCTGTGAACACCCTGAGACGGCAAGTTACGGAGCTTCAAAGTTTTTGTACTGACTCTCAAGGAAAATATGCCAAGTTACAAACTGATTTCACGGCGATACAACAGGAAGTAATTGAGCTACAAAAACAACTTCTGGACGTGCGCAATTCAGGGTCCGAATCAAACGCGCGGCTGCCGCTGCCTGCAAAGTTCAGTGGGGATCGCAAGCAGTACCGAGGATTCCTCAATCAATGCCGCATATACTTCCAGATGCAACCTGCTCCCTTTACCAGTGAGAGGAAGAAAGTTTTTTTCATGATAAATCTTCTGACGGATGAAGCTCTTGCTTGGGCTTCACCTTATGTAGAAAAGGACTATGACCTCCTTAATGACCTGGAAGCCTTCACCGCAGCTATGAATCAAGTTTTTGATGACCCAAACCGCTGTGCCACAGCAGAAACCAAATTACATAATTTGCGCCAAGGACGTCGCTCTGTTGCGGAATACACATCGGAGTTCCGTCGCTGGGTGGCCGACACCACCTGGAATCCAGCGGCCCAGAGAAGTCAATTTCGACGAGGGTTATCAAAACCAGTGAAAGACGAGCTTGCCAGGGTTGAGACCCCTGACCAGTTGGAGGACTTTATTCAACTATGTATCCGGATTGACCAGAGACTTACTGAAAGGAGAAAGGAGAGACTGCGAGCACTTGGGAATAGCCCTGGGTTCTCATTTTCAGCATCGGACCACCAAGAAAAGACGCAAGGCGTGTCTGAGCCGATGCAGATCGACGTCATCCGAAGACCACTCTCTGCACAGGAGAAGGAGAGGCGACGTGCAGAACATCTCTGCCTCTATTGTGGGGACCCTGGACACTATGCCATCAACTGTCCTAACAAAAGGACTATAGCCTTTACCAACTGCCAGCAATATGGACCTTTCTCAGCAGTCGGATTCCATCTTGCAGACTATCTCATCAGTAACGCCAGAAATAGACAAAATACATACTACATCATCTCATTTTGTAATCCCCATTCAGGTTGTAATGGGCACCCAAAAAATACAATGCTCTGCCCTGTTGGATTCGGGAGCAGGAGGGAATTTTATGGACTTAAAATTTACACGTGATAATAATATTTCCAGTAGGACCAAATCCACACCAATTGAAATGGAAACGGTGGATGGATCACCCTTGTCTTCTGGACCTGTCACGCATGAGACAATCGAACTGGAGATTTGTATCGAACCGGATCATCATGAAGCTGTCAGTTTCCACCTTATCTCATCTCCGAAATTTCCGGTTATTCTAGGGATCCCCTGGTTTTCAGTCCATAACCCTTCTATCAACTGGGCATCAAGGACCATCACCTTTCCATCTGACTACTGTAAGAATAATTGTCATAAGGAACCCCCTGTTCTCCAACAAGTCCAAATCTCTGAGATTTCGCATGAGAAGGAAGAGAAACTACCACCTCAATATCAGCAGTTCTCTGATGTCTGCAGTAAGAAGAAAGCAGATCAATTACCTCCTCACCGTCCTTACGACTGTCCCATTGAATTGCTGCCAGGAGCAACCATTCCATTTGGACGGATTTACAATCTTTCCGAACCTGAATTGAAGGTATTAAGAAAGTTCCTGGATGAAAATTTAGAGAAAGGCTTTATTCGACCTTCCACATCTCCAGCTGGGGCACCCCTGTTCTTTGTTGAAAAGAAAGACTCCACTCTGCGGCCATGTATTGACTACAGAGAGATGAATAATATCACTGTCAAGAATCGCTACCCGCTACCCTTGATTCCTGAACTATTTGAGAGACTCCGTTCTGCGAAAATCTTTACGAAGCTGGATCTTAGAGGGGCTTACAACCTCATACGGATTCGCCCAGGAGATGAGTGGAAGACCGCCTTCAGAACGAGATATGGACATTTTGAATCTCTGGTTATGACCTTTGGTCTTAGCAATGCCCCAGCCACCTTTCAACATTTTATTAATGATGTATTTCGAGATTTCTTGGACCAATTCGTTGTGGCTTATCTCGATGACATTCTTATATTTTCAGACACCTTGGAAGAGCATCGCAGGCACGTCCAGTTAGTCTTGGAACGACTACAGGAGAACCATCTTTACATTAAACTTGAAAAATGTGAGTTTGAACAAACCAGTATCCAATTTCTGGGATATATCATCTCCCCAGAAGGTCTGAGCATGGATCCCGGCAAAATCAATGCTGTAGTGGACTGGCCTGTTCCAAGAAATTTAAAAGACGTCCAGCGTTTCATAGGATTTGCAAATTTTTACCGAAAATTTATAAAGAACTTTTCACGGATCATACTACCAATTACTACACTAACAAAAAAGACCAAAGCATTTTTCTGGTCTCCGGAGGCACAGGAGGCTTTTGACAAATTGAAAACTCTTTTTACGTCTGCTCCATTGTTAGTACACCCAAATCCTGAATTGCCATTTACTGTCGAAGTGGACGCCTCGGACTCTGCAGTGGGAGCCATTCTGTCTCAGCGAGTTGGGGACAAAATGCAACTTCACCCATGTGCGTTTCTTTCCCACACCATGTCATCTGCAGAAAAGAACTACGACATCGGTAATAAAGAACTGTTAGCCATTAAAGTTGCCTTCTCCGAATGGAGACATCTTTTGGAAGGTGCCAATCACCCTGTGACTGTCCTCACGGACCACAAGAATCTTGAATTCCTCCGTACAGCAAAAAGATTGTCTGCAAGACAAGCACGATGGGCCTTATTTTTCTCAAGATTCAATTTTATAATTTCTTACCGGCCTGGTTCAAGAAATGGCAAGGCTGACGCCCTGTCCAGGATGTGTTCGGAACCTCAGGAGAGGTCTAGTAATGACGATACAATTCTAGGCCCTAAAAATTTTTTGGGAATATTGCACTCTAGAGGACTATGTAATAGAATTAAAGATGGATATCAAGAGGACTCTTTCCTTAACCATCCTTCGGAAGACGTCGATCTTTCATTCAAAGAGGGGTTTTGGATGCAGAAACACAAAATATATGTACCTGAATCTTCTCGCCTTGAAGTCCTCAAAAGTGTCCATGATTCTAAACTGGCAGGACATCCTGGAGTTGCAAAAACACAAGACTTACTACTTTGTTTCTTTTGGTGGCCTAATTGTAGGAAGGACGTGAGGAAATATGTTTCAACCTGTTTAACATGCGCACGAAACAAGACCCCACGATCGTCTCCTCTAGGACTCTTGCAACCACTTCCAGTTCCATCCAGGCCTTGGGGATCTATTTCCATGGATTTTATTGTGGAACTACCCCCTTCCAAACAGATGACCGTCATCCTTGTCATAGTGGACCGACTCACAAAAATGGCCCACTTTATTCCAACTGAAGGAATTCCTACTGCTGAAAGAACTGCAGAACTGATAATCAAAGAGGTATTCAGGTTACATGGAATTCCTGACAGCGTGGTGTCTGACAGAGGCGTTCAGTTTACGTCAAAATTTTGGAAGAGTTTCTGTACAGCCTTGGGAGTCACGGTGAATCTTTCTACCGCTTTCCATCCTCAGTCCAATGGCCAGACGGAGAGAACGAACCAGACTTTGGAGCAATACCTCCGTTGCTTCATTTCCTATCTTCAGGATGACTGGGTGGACTATTTACCAACAGCAGAGTTTGCCTACAACAACTCCATACATAGCGCTACATCTCAAACCCCATTTTTTGCTAATTATGGAGTACATCCAGTATTTATCCCTAATCTGCCAGTGAACACTCCCATTCCTGCTGTAAATGACAGACTTGCAAAATTACAGGAATCCCAGAAGGAATTATCAGAGATATTACTCAAGACCCAGGAAGTATATAAGGAAGCAGCAGATAAACATCGGAGAGTGCCCCCTGCTCTTCAGGTTGGAGACAAAGTTTGGCTGTCCACTAAAAACCTTAAGACACATGTGCCATCCTCCAAATTGGGTCAGAAATTCATTGGACCTTTTCAAATTTCTGCAAAAATTAACCAGGTTGCTTTTCGTTTAAAACTTCCCAACAATCTAAAGATTCATCCAGTGTTTCACATATCCTTGCTCAAACCCTTCTGTGAAAACCCGTTTCCAGGAAGAATTCAGCCACCTCCTCCACCAGAAAGGATCCGTGGTGAAGAAGAATACATTGTGGATAAGATTCTGGACTCCCGAAAATTCAGAGGTAAACTGCAGTATCTGGTGCAGTGGAAGGGTTACGGACCAGAGGAAAATTCATGGGAACCAAGGGACAACGTCCATGCTCCTAGACTAACAAGAGCCTTTCATCAGAGGTACCCGGATAAGCCAGCTCCTGAGATGTCCAGAGGCCATCCTGGAAGGAGGGGAGTACTGTCAGGAGTCGAACCCAGTACCTCTTGTCTACTGGCCAGCAGCTCTACCATCTGAGCTATTCTGCTGGCTGCAAAGTTCCTTGCTGAACCCAGATACCATTGACTGTTCTTCCTGATTGGCTACACCTAGTGCTCTCTTGATTGGGCCTCTGATTGCCAATTACACACCCTATATAAACCTGGCCCTGTGGGTGTGTCATTGCGAGATTATTGAGCTCCAAGCCTTTAGTCAAGCGTTTCCTGCTGATCCATTGCTACAAACACTGCTCTCCTGTGAACCGACCTCGGCCTGCCTTCTGACTACGCTCTCCGCCTGATCCATTGCTACAAACACTGCTCTCCTGTGAACCGACCTCGGCCTGCCTTCTGACTACGCTCTCCGCCTGATCCATTGCTACAAACACTGCTCTCCTGTGTACCGACCTCCGGCTGCCACCTGACTACGTTATCTGCCTGCTCCTCTGTTAACGAACTGCCTTTCCTGTGTACCGACCTCCGGCTGCCACCTGACTACGTTATCCGCCTGATCCATTGCTACCAACACTGCTTTCCTGTGTACCGACCTCCGGCTGCCATCTGACTACGCTACCTGCCTCTGCTTCCCCTAGTGTTTGCAGTAACATCGGCTCAAACCCAGACGGGATCTTGACAACGCCTCTATTCAACTGTTTTTGCTTTGTGTGACTCCAATTATTAACACTATTTATCTGTAACAAAAAATTCAGGCCACATATTTTACAGTGTGGCATCTTCATCACACACCTCATCTATCTGTGGGCTACAACTTGTGGCATTTGAGGCCTCCATTCAACTGTTTTGGCTGTATGTATCTCCAATTATTAACACTATAAGCTGTAAAAAAAATACAGGCCACGTATTTTACAGTGTGATATCTCTGTCACACACCTCCTTTATCTGTGGGCTACAAATTGTGGCATTTAAGGCCTCCATTCAACTGTTTTTGCTGTGTGTGTTACCTTAGTTCTTGACATTATTTTCCTGTAAAAAAAATAAAAATACAGGCCAAATATTTTACAGTGTAGTATCTCCGACACACGCCTCATCTATCTGTGGGCTACAAATTGTGGCATTTAAGGCCTCCATTCAACTGTTTTTGCTGTGTGTGTTACCTTAGTTCTTGACATTATTTTCCTGTAAAAAAAAATAAAAATACAGGCCAAATATTTTACAGCGTAGTATCTCCATCACATGCCTCATCTATCTGTGGGCTACAAATTGTGGCATTTGAGGCCTCCATTCAACTGTTTTTGCTGTGTGTTACTCCAATTATTAACACTATTTTGCTGTAAAAGCTAAAAATACAAGCCACATGTTTTACAGTGTAGTATATCTGTCCCAAGCATCATCTATCTGTGGGCTACAAATTGTGGCATTTGACGACTCTATTCAACTGTCTTCCCTGTGTGTGGCTTCAATTATTAACACTATTTTTCTGTAAAAAAAAATACAGGCCACATATTTTACAGTGTGGCATCTCTATCACATGCCTCATCTATCTGTGGGCTACAACTTGTGGCATTTGAGGCCTCCATTCAACTGTTTTTGCTGTGTGATACCCCAGTTATTGACACTATTCCTGTAAAAAAAAAAAGTACAGGCCATATATTTTACAGTGTAGTATCTCCGTCATATGCCTTATCTATCTGTGGGTTACAATTTCTTGCATTTGAGGCCTCCATTCAACTGTTTTTGCTGTGTGTTGCTCCAATTGTTAACAATATTTTTCTGTAAAAAAATACAGGCCACAAATTTTACAGTGTGTTATCTCCATTACATGACTCATCTATCTGTGGGCTACAACTTGTGGCATTTGAGTCCTCCATTCAACAGTTTTTGTGTGTGTTACTCCAATTATTAACACTATTTTGCAGTAAAAAAAAATACAGGCCATATATTTTACAGTTTGATATCTTCCTCACACGCTTCATTTATCTGAGGGCTACAAATTGTGGTATTTGAGGACTCCATTCAACGGCTTTTGTTGTGTGTTACCCTAGTTTTGACACTATTTTCCTGTAAAAAATAAAAATACAGGCCACATATTTTATGGTGTTGTATCTCTATCACACACCTCATCTACCTGTGGGCTACAAATTGTGGCATTTGAGGCCTCTATTCAACTGTATTTGCTGTGTGTTATTGTTTTCCTGTAAAAAATAAAAATACAGGCCACATATTTTACAGTGTAGTATCTCCATCACACGCCTCATCTATCTGTGGGCTACAAATTGTGGCATTTGAGGCCTCTGTTCAACAGTTTTTGATTTGTGTTACTGTTTTCCTGTAAAAACAATGAAAATACAGGCCACATATTTTACAGTGTGGTATCTCCTTCACACGCCTTATCTATCTGTGGGCTACAAATTTTGTCATTTGAGGCCTCCATTCAACTATTTTTGCTGTGTGTTACCCTAGTTCTTGACACTATTTTCCTGTAAAAAAAATATAAATACAGGCGACATATTTTACAGTGTAGTATCTCCGTCACACGCCTCATCTATCTGTGTGCTACAAATTGTGGCATTTGATGCCTCTATTCAACTGTTTTTGCTGTGTGCTACTGTTTTCCTGTAAAAAAATAAAAATACAGGCCACATATTTTACAGTGTAGCATCTCCATCACACGCCTCATCTATCTGTGGGCTCCAAATTATGACATTTGAGGCCTCTGTTCAACTGTTTTTGATTTGTGTTACTGTTTTCCTGTAAAAAATAAAAATATAGGCCACATATTTTACAGTGTGGTATCTCCGTCACACGCCTCATCTATCTGTTTGCTACAAATTGTGGCATTTCAGGCCTCTATTCAACTGTTTTTGCTGTGTGTTACTGTTTTCCTGTAAAAAAAATAAAAATACAGGCCACATTTTACAGTGTAGTATCTCCATCACACGTCTCATCTATCTGTGGGCTATAAATTGTGGCAATTGAGGCCTCGTTTCAACTTTTTAGATTTGTGTTACTGTTTTCATGTAAAAAAATAAAAATACAGGCCACATATTTTACAGTGTGGTATCTCCGTCACACGCCTCATCTATCTGTGGGTTACAAATTGTGGCATTTGAGGCCTCCATTCAACTTTTTTGCTGTGTGTTACTGTTAGGGTCTGCGGAATGCACCAAATATAAGATGTAGAGAGGTGCGTTCGCAGCCCGGGGTCCACCGTGCCGGCGGAGCCTGCTGCTAGTAAGATGGCGCAAGAAGCGAACTCTGTTATCCCGAAGAGTCACCAAAATAAACCTCGTAACGCGCTGTGGCAATATGTGCGAACTCTGTTATTCCACAGAGCCGCTAGAAGGAGTGCCGCAGCGCTATATGGCGATGTGTGCGAACTCAGTTAACACCACTGAGTCGCAAAGTAAACACGCTAGGGCGCTGTCTAGCGTTGAAAGCGAACCCTGTTGCATCACAGAGCCGCTGAGACAAACTTCTGTGTCCTGTTAGGCACCCAGGTACACAGTTGACTGCTAAGCGAACATGGAAAGTGATCATGCGCTAATGTCCTCACGGGAGTCACCCGCAATCAATGGCATCTGAACGCCAGGCCCTGAATACGGCAATCAAACTCCTCACCGGTTATGCCGGTAATCTAAGGCATCTAAGACACCGACCCTGACCAGCTAGCATACCAAGCTCCTCACCGATTAGGTCAGTATTGTAATGGCGTATTTCAGCCGCCCTAACCACACACACGCATGACCACACTGGCGCAAAGCATATAACTGTTGATACTAGCGCACGGCCGTGCGGTAAGGACAGCCTTTTATAGCAGCCACGAGAAAAAGACCTTCCAGGAAGGACCAATGGGAAGCTGCTTCAGAACATCAACAGCCACAGGACCTTCCTGAAGGACCAATAGGAGTGGCAGCTGTATCTGAGCATGTGACCCCTGATCTCCAGTGGGAGATCTTGCCCTGGGCATGCTCAGATGAAGCAACAAAGGACTTAGTCCTAAAGACGTCTGCTCGCCGCTGACCAGTACTGGCTACAATAGCAGAACCTGGAGAGACAGCAGCAAGTCTCTGCACAGTATTAGACCGGGCGAGACGCTGGGACCCACGTCTTTGCTGAGCAGGCTCCACTGCGGCTGGAGATGGATGCGGGACTGGTTCGAGACTCCCCTTGTGCAGCAGCGGGAACTCGAACCCTAACAGTTACCCTAGTTCTTGACACTATTTTCCTGTAAAAAAATAAAAATACAGGCAACATATTTTACAGTGTTGTATTTCCATCACACGCCTCATCTATCTGTGGTCTACAAATTGTGGCATTTGAGGCCTCCATTCAATTGTTTTTGCTGTGTGTTACTCCAATTGTTAACACTGTTTTTCTGTAAAAAAAAAAACTGGAAGAGGACTTGTGTCTACCAATCGATAATTATAGCAAGTGAGCAAGGTCGAAATGTGTATTAAAATATAACTTTTAATGGTTCAAATAAAATTAACCCTTGAGGTCCATTAAAACACACAAAACAAACCTTCAAGAAACTATGAAACCACCAAAAAACTACCAAAAAAGGTGCGTACCAAAATGTGTATTAAAAATAGCCTTATTAGATACGATACGATACGATACACTTTATTGATCCCGGGGGAAATTACAGTATTACAGCAGCAATACAAACAGCAGTACATAAAATATTAGGACACAAATCTTGCACAGGTGTACCAACATTACATAATAAATAAAAGTGTGTAGTTCAGGTATATATAAGATAATGTTAATTGACATTAGTACACCAGCCATCAGTCATTATTTTCTACCACCCTTAGGAAATTATTATACATCCCCATAGCAGTAGGTACAAACGATTTCCTGAATTTCTCCTTCTTGCACCTTAGTAGGATTAGACGGCTGCTGAATGTGCTCTTCTGATTCAAGAACAGCTCGTATAGTGGGTGTGTGTTATTGTTCATTATTGCCCTACACGTCTTCTGAATTCTATCCTCCAATACCTCCTCAAAAGAGTCAAGATGGAGGCCAACAGCTGCGCTTGCCTTCTTGATAAGTTTGTTGAGTTTATTAGCGTCAGCTACTCGCACACTACTGCCCCAGCAAATGATAGGAAAAAAGATGGCGCTTGCTACAACGGACTGGTAGAACATCTCCAGCATTTTACTGCACACATTGAACGACCTGAGCTTCCGCAGAAAGTACAGTCTGCTCATTCCCTTCTTGTAAACCTTTTCTGTATGACACCTCCAATCGAGTTTACTGTCAAGGTGAACCCCCAAATATTTGTAGCTCTCAACAATCTCAACCTCCTGGCCAGCAATGGTGATTGGTATGTAATCTTCCTTTTTCCTTCTATAACTCACCACCATCTCCTTGGTTTTCTTTACATTTAGTTCTAGACAGTTAGTCTGACACCAATCCACAAAGTCAGAAACCACCCTTCTATATTCCTCCTCCCCCCGGCCCCACACAATGCCCCCTACAATCACGGAGTCATCTGAGAATTTTTGGAGGTGACAAAAATCAGATTTATACTGAAAGTCAGCTGTATACAATGAGAAGAGGAAGGGTGACAGCACTGTACCCTGAGGGGCTCCCACACTGCTCCGTACACTGCCAGATACCACCTCCCCCATCCTTACAAACTGCGGCCTGTCTGTCAGGTAGTCACTTATCCAGTTCACCATCCCCTCATCTACCGCCATAGCAGTCAACTTATTACGTAGTAAGAGCGGCTGTAGGGTATTGAAAGCACTAGAGAAGTCAAAGAACATAGCGGCACTGCAGTTCCATCATTGTCCAAGAACGAATGCATTGTATGTAGCAGAGACGCTACAGCATCATCCACCCCCAATCTCTGCTGGTACGCAAACTGCAGGGGGTCAGTGTAGGCCCTCACCCTCGGGCACAAGTAGGCGAGTATTATTCTCTCCAAGGACTTCATAGCATGCGATGTTAAGGCCACTGGACGATAGTCTTGTAGGGAAGTTGGAAAAGTGGTCTTAGTAACCGGCACCAGGCAGGTGGTCTTCCACAGTTCTGGTACCCTCTGTGATTGAAGGCTCCAGTTAAACAGGTGCTGGAAGACAGTACAAAGTTGGTTGGCACATGCTCTGAGGACATGTGGGCTGAGGCCATCAGGCCCAGCTGCTTTGCCAATAACAAGTCTGCTAAACTGTCTTCTCACGTCGCTTTGGGAGACAGTTAAGGCAGGCAGCTTATCCCCCAATGTCAATGCTGCAGATCTTTTCCCAGATCCATCCCCCATTTCTGATGACGCTGTGCTTGTGCTGGTGAATCTGTTGAAAAACTCATTCATTTCATTAGCCCAGGGAAGATCCACTTCCCCATGCTCCGACTTTGCCTTAAACCCAGTTAGCTGTTTCATGCCCGACCACACCTCCATGGAATTGTTCTGTGACAATTTATTTTCTAATTTAATTCGGAACGCCTCACGGGCATTCTTAATTTTCCCCTTTAAGTCCCTTTGTATCAATTTCAGTTTCTTAGTATCCTTCATTTTAAATGCCAGTTTTTTCTTGTTTAGTAAGTGTTTCAATTCTTTTGTAATCCAAGGCTTGTTATTTGCATAACATCGAATCTTTTTAGCTGGTACAACAGTGTCAGTACAAAAATTTATATAATCCGTTACTCGCCCACAATATCATTTACATTATCATGCTCTCCCCTGTCGCAAATCACCTCCCAGTCTGTGAGGTCAAAACAGTCTCGTAGAGCCTCTTCTGCCTCTGGATTCCACTTCCTAATTAATTTTATTGTGGCTGGCTGTTTACTGACAACAGTTTGGTATGATGGAGACAATAGTATGAGGTTGTGGTCTGATTTCCCCAGGGGGGGCAGTGCAGATGATGAATAGGCATCTTTAACATTCGCATAGAGGAGATCCAGTATACTGCTGTCTCTTGTGGCACATTTTACATATTGATAGAACTTTGCAAGAGTCTTTGAGATCATGGCTCTGTTAAAGTCCCCAGAGATTACAGTTAACGAGTTTGGGTGCTTTGTCTGAATGCGGTCTAACACCCCTGACAATATTTCCCCAGCCGCCTCTTGATTTGCGGATGGAGGGATATACAGGACTACTGTAATGCAAATGGAAAATTCTCTAGGTAAATAGTAGGGCCTGAGGCCAACTGCTAAGAGTTCAATGTTTTGAGTGCAGTGAATTTCTTTAACAGTAATATGACGCTGATTGCACCATCTGTTATTAATGTATAATATCACTCCACCACCCTTCTTCTTACCAGACTTAGCTTTGTCTCTATCAGCCCGGACCATGTGAAACCCTGGAATCAAAACATTTGAATCAGGAACATCCCCATGTAACCAGGTTTCTGTGAAGCACATGAGACTGCATTCCTTGTACTCCAAGTGGGTTTTACACAGAGCTAGAAGTTCATCCGTCTTATTTCCCAGCGATCGTACATTACCCATGATAATGGATGGGACTGCAGGTTTAAACCTTCTTCTCCTGGACTTCACCTTTTTTTCCTGCTCTGCAGCCTCTGAAAGGTCTCCACACTTCACAGGGAATAAGTGGTATGTCCGCAGCTGTAGTAGCCTTCATCCTGCTCAGCTCCAGAAGTCGATTCCTTGAATATACAACACGTTTAGTGACAGACTTAGGAGCAACCAGCACATCAGTGTCCCTGTCCTTTGCTCCAGTCCGCGCCATATCTGACTGTTTCTAGTGTTCTCCTCTGTACACGGATGGCTGCATCAGTAACCAACAAGGTTGAAGCTGTGTGTATTGTGGAACTGTAGCTGGTAGTGGTTGTATTAAATTCATGTCCATGGGTGTGTCGCATTACTGGTATCCATTTAGGAGTTGCATGTACCTGTAGGGGAATGTACGTAGTAGTGGCAGATCCAGGTGCTGATCCAGAGCTGCGTGTCCAGAGGCAGTTGGTTGTATGGGTAAATAGTTTCCACCTTCCCACAATGGTCCGTCAAACAGGAACAGTGCGATCCAGAGTATAAACCATCCATCAATCCGCGGTTGCAAATTAGGAGTCCATAAAGGTACCAAAGCCAGTAGAAAGTCCAAAAGAATGTCCAAAAGGACAGACAACATACAGAGACAAAAGAATTGGCTCAGATATACTGTCAGCCTTCTCAGATAATTGGCCATGATTTCAACACTATTTATATTAGTTTCTAGATAGAGGTCAATCAATAGATCTATATTTCCATTACAAAAAATAAATAGCCGTCCTTAATCGCTTAACAGTTTATCACAAAGTTTGCAATAAAATTGGAAATGAGTATAGTCAAATCCTATCACCAGTATAGAATGCATCTCATTATATTACTCTTTATGGTGAAACAAAATGACCAAGGTATATTTCATCATCAATGTACAAAACGGGTCATGTCACATACCAATATTAACATAGAATCATCGTATATGTCCCAAAAAAAAGTATATATTAATAATAACTATAAGGAACAATCTCACCCAAAGTTGTCGTTTTGAAAAGTTCTTCAGGTTGTGCTTGATCAGATCCAGCAAGGGAGGCCTTAACACATAGCCATACAATACCTTGCTACAAGGACATAGCAATAGCCTGAGATATATTTTGTAAAAAAAAACACCAAAAGTCCCTATGCATTTCTCTTGGTAATATCATCAGGGGAGACACACCAAAAGGGACTTCATCGCGTGACCTCCAGCACGCTTGTTGAGAAGGAAGAAATGGGACGGTAAAATGTTCATTTACCTCGTTTAAATAATGCACCAAGACAGGCAGAGAGAGTGCCAGTTCCGGTGCGCTCTTCTCTGGAATGCATCGATGACCTGCAATCGTCACTTCCGGGGATGGAAACCACTCCAGGAGCGACGTCATTTCCCATTTGCCTTCCACCAGGAATTACTGGTGGGATGTAAACGTCATTTCCAGAGCCCATGTCATCAATAGTCCAGGCAAGATTATGTTAATGAAGGGAACATTATCTAAAGCGCATATCATAATCAAACAATAAATAAAAATACATGTGCATCATTGTGGTCAGTTCTTCTTTAGTGAAGTGAAACGGTGTTAAATAATTTTGATGCGTTCTGACACAGAATACATATTCTGGGACACAAATTTATAAGAAGGTCCCATTTTAACTATGCTAAAAACCCTCACATAGAATTTGTGGAAAATTACCACAGATATTAATCTAGTTGGTCCACACATATAAGTAAATGGGGGGAGCATATAGGGGTATATATTCTTCAATAAGAGAAAAAGCCCTACCACTCCACTTAAGGAGTAGAGCTAAAAAAAAAAGGGCATTGGCAGTATAAATGAGAAGAGGCATATAAGATGTTTCAATTGTATTATAAAAATTTTTTTTAATTTTTTTTAAAACTCTGAAGAACAGGTTGACGGTCCATTATACAGAGGTGGAGAGGTACACTGGAGATCAAGTGGGATTAATTTGAGAGATTTTATACTGTCCCTAACGTCATCCTGAAAATTTTACTGCCTAACAGTGGAGGTTGACACCCTAAGACAGAAACGAGAAATGGCGCTCCCATTCCGTGATGGCTCACCCTAGATACATCCTGAGTTACCCTACATGTGGTATCCCTGAAGAGAAAGAGATGATATACATAAAGGAAGTATACATGAAGGATAGAAAAGAGAGAGGTGGAATGGTTGAACCAGGATATTCACAGTGCTAGTGGAGTACTGATCGCTCTCTGTTGTCCTGCCTGACAGTGGAGGTTGACACCCTAAGTTACATGGCGCCCCCACTCCTCGGCAGCTCGCCCTAACTTACCGTCACACCATTATAAAAAACAATTGTAGGTCAGGATCTCATTGAGGCCCAAAGGGGTTTGTGTTTTTAGACAAAAAATCCATTTCGTCTCGCACTGTAAAATCCTTTGCTTCCAATTACCACCTCTCTTTGGTGCATCCACTTTATCAATTCCCAAGAATTTAAGATCAGAAATGTCTCCACTGTGAAAAGTGGTCATATGTCTAGCAAAATGGATGTCTCTCTTATGGACAATATCTCTCAAGTGTTCACCTATACGTCTTCGGAATTCTCGTATTGTTTTTCCCATGTATTCAAGACCACATGGGCAAACTGCTTTATAAATAATTCCCTTTGAGCGACAATTGATGAAATGCTTGATCTGATATTCTTGGTTCGTCACATTGCTTTTAAATTGTCTTCCTTTGGCTAAAACGGGGCATGCTATACAGCCACTACATTTAAAGCAGCCTTTCAAATCGTTAGAAAGCCAGGTATCCTGTCTTGGAGGAATTAAATGATTTATCCTGGTTCAACCAATCTCTCTTTTCTATCCTTCATGTATACTTTCTTTACGTATATCATGTCTTTCTCTTCAGGGATACCATATGTAGGGTAACTCATGGTGTACCTAGAGCGATTTGTCGCTGAGTGGGGTCGCCATTTCTCGTTTCTGTCTTAGGGTGTCAACCTCCACTGTTAGGCAGTAAAATTTTCAGGATGACGTTAGGGACAGTATAAAATCTCTCAAATTAATCCCACTTGATCTCCAGTGTGCCTCTCCACCTCTGTATAATGGACCGTCAACCTGTTCTTCAGAGTTTTTAAAAAATAAAAAAAATTTTTTATAATACAATTGAAACACCTTATATGCCTCTCCTCATTTAGACCGCCAATGCCCTTTTTTAGATCTCCTCTTTAAGTGGAGTGGTAGGGCTTTTTCTCTTTTTGAATATAATATATGCTCCTCCATTTACTTATATATGTGGACCAACTAGATTAATATCTGTGGTAATTTCCCACAAATTCTATGTGAGGGTTTTTAGCATAGTTAAAATGGGACCTTCTTATAAATTTGTGTCCCGGAATATGTATTCTGTGTCAGAATGCATCAAAATTATTTAACACGGTTTCACTTCACTAAAGAAGAACTGACCACAATGATGCACGTGTATTTTTGTTTATTGTTTGATTATGATATGCGCTTTAGATAATGTTCCCTTCATTAACATAATCCTGCCTGGACTGGTAATGACGTGGACTCTGGAAATGACGCTTGCGTCCCACCATAATTCCTGGTGGAACGCACATGGGAAATGACGTCAGTCTCCACCCACGCAAGTGACGACTGCGGGTCATCGATGCGTCCCAGAGAATAGCGCACCAGAACTGACACTCTCTCTGCCTGTCTTGGTGCATTATTTAAGCGAGGTAAATGAACATTTTACCGGTCCCATTTCTTCCTTCTCAACAAGCGTGCAGGAGATCACGCGATGAAGTTCCTTTTGATGTGTCTCCCCTGATGATCTTACCAAGAGAAACACGTCGGGACTTTTGGTGTTTGGGGACGAAATATATCTCAGGCTATTGCTATGTCCTTGTAGCAAGGTATTTTATGGCTATGTGTAAAAGCCTCCCTTGCTGGATCTGATCAAGCACAACCTGAAGAACTTTTCAAAGCGACAACTTTGGGTGAGATTATTCCTATTAGTTGTTATTAATATATGCTTTTTTTGGACATATATGATGATTCTATGTTAATATTGCTATGTGACATGACTGGTTTTGTACATTGATGATGAAATATACCTTGGTCATTTTGTTTCACCATAAAGAGTAATATAATGAGATGCATTCTATACTGGTGATAGGATTTGACTATACTCATTTCCAATTTAATTGCAAACTTTGTGATAAACTGTTAAGCGATTAAGGACGGCTATTTATTTTTTGTAATGGAAATATAGATCTATTGATTGACCTCTATCTAGACACTATTATAAAAAGTGTTGAAATCTTGGCCAATTATCTGAGAAGGCTGACAGTATATCTGAGCCAATCTAATAAGGCTATTTTTAATACACATTTTGGTACGCACCTTCTTTGGGTTTTTTTTTGTGGTTTCATAGTTTCTTGAATATGTCTGTTTTGTGTGTTTTAATGGAGCTCAATGGTTAATTTTATTTTAACCATTAAAAGTTATATTTAATACACATTTCTACCTTGCTCACTTGCTATAATTATTGATTGGTAGACACAAGTTATCTTCCACAGAAAAATAGTGTTAACAATTGAGTAACACACAGCAAAAACAGTTGAATGGAGGCCTCAAATGCCACAATTTGTAGCCCACAGATAGATGAGACGTGTGACGGAGATACCACACAGTAAAATATGTGACCTGTATTTTTTTTTTTTTTTACAAGAAAACAGTAACACAAATCAAAAAAAGTTGAACAGAGGCCTCAAATGCCACAATTTGTAGCCCACAGATAGATGAGGCATGTGATGGAGATACTACACTGTAAAACGTGGCCTGTATTTTTATTTTTTTACAGGAAAACAGTAACACACAGCAAAAACAGTTGAATAGAGGCCTCAAATGCCACAATTTGTAGCCCACAGATAGATGAGGCATGTGACGGAGATACCACACTGTAAAATATGTGGCCTGTATTTTTATTTATTACAGGAAAACAGTAAAACAAATCAAAAACAGTTGGTCGTTTTTTGGTGGTTTCATAGTTTCTTGAATATGCTTGTTTTGTGTGTTTTAATGGACCTCAAGGGTTAATTTTATTTGAACCATTAAAACGTATATTTTAATACTCATTTCTACCTTGCTCACTTGCCAAAAAAAATACTGGCCACATATTTTACAGTGTGATATCTCCATCACACGCCTTATCTATCTGTGGGCTACAAATTGTGGCACTTGAGGCCTCCATTCAACTGTTTTTGCTGTGTGTCACTCCAATTATTAACACTATTTTGCTGTAAAAAAATACAGGCCACATATTTTACAGTGTGATATCTCTGTCACACACCTCATTTATCTGTGAGCCACAAATTGAGGCATTTGAGTCCTCCATTCAACTTTTTTTGCTGTGTGTTACCTGTTATGATTTGGTAGCTGAGGAGAGCAGGCAAAAACGGCAATACACCAGAGAGGTTGGAATCTACTGGATTGCAGTACCCTGACTAACCACCACAGCTAAAGGCAGCCGTGGAGCGTTCCTACGTTGGTCCTAGAGCCTCGTCACAGCCTGAGAGGTTAACTAAAACTAAAGATAGAAAGAGGAAAGCTATCTGCCCCGGAGCAGATCCCCAAAGAACATAGGAAGCCCAAACATGTAATGGCGGTTAGACAAGAGGAAATACAGACACAGACAGAAAATAGTATGAGCAAACGTTGGGGCCCAATCTGCCTAGACAGAAAAGGATAGGAAGGATACTTACTGCAATCCAAAAAGAACCTAAAAAATGCCAACGCTACTAATTGCAAAAACACCTGAGATCACACGACCTCTACCACCTAAATTAGTTCTCTGGTGTAACAAAACTAAGCCGCAGCCACTGAAAAAAATGGAAAAGGCAAATGAACAAATAACAGTGGCTCCAGAGGAACTGAGAGGAGCCCAAGCCCCCCCCCCGGGGAGGGGAACCTGGCCAACCTCACAGAAATGCAGAGAAATATGCAAATGGTAAGCACAAAAACAAAAAACAGAAAATATCTTATCTGAGAGCAGGAGAAGAGGCAAGACTCAGCAAGCTTCCAAGTGAACCAGGAAACAACGTTGAGACAAGAACAATTGATCACCGGCAACCATCATGGGAGGGAACCTCCCTTATATCCAGCCAGTCTGTGATTCCTGATTGCCAATCCTCATTGAATGGTTCAGTACTGTTTGTAACCACCAGAGGGAGCTTCTGCTCAGAATTCATTTCTAAAACATTCACAACAGTACCCCCCCTTGAGGAGGGGTCACCGAACCCTCATTTGTGCAACCAGGTCGGTCAGAATGAGCTCTGTGATACGCACGGATCAGTCTCCTAGCATGGATGTCCGAAGCAAACACCCAAGAATTGTCCTCCTGACCATAACCTCTCCACTTAACCAAATACTGGATTTTCCGTCTAGAAAAACGAGAATCCAATATTTTCTCAACCACATACTCCAGATTGCCCTCAACCAAAACAGGGTCAGGAGGAGAAGCCATAGGAACCAGTGGCTCGACAAACCTCTTCAATAAGGACTTGTTGAACACGTTATGGATCTTAAATGTCCCTGGAAGAAGTAAAAGAAAGGAAACAGGATTAAGAATCTCCATGATCCTATAAGGTCCAATGAACCTAGGCTTAAACTTAGGAGATGCAACTCTTATAGGGATATTTCTTGAGGACAACCAGACCAAGTCCCCCACTTTAAACCGAGGACCATCAGTCCTATGCCGGTTGGCAAACCGCTGGGCCTTCTCCTGAGAGAGTGACAACCTCTCCACTACCTGGTCCCAAATCTGCTGCATACGCTCCACAATAGAGTCAACACCCGGACAGACAGAAGCCTCCGTCTGTCCCGAAGAAAATCGAGGGTGAAACCCAAAATTGCAGAAAAATGGAGACATCAAAGTGGCAGAGCTTGCCCTATTATTAAGAGCAAACTCAGCCAAAGGCAAAAAAGAGACCCAGTCATCTTGATCAGCAGACACAAAGCATCTCAGATAAGTCTCCAATGTCTGGTTTGTTCTCTCAGTTTGTCCATTGGTCTGAGGATGAAAAGCAGAGGAGAAAGACAATTGAACACCAAGTTTAGAACAAAAAGTCCTCCAAAATATGGAAACAAACTGGACTCCTCTGTCAGACACAATGTTCTCAGGAATGCCGTGTAACCAAACCACGTGCTGAAGGAACAAAGGCACCAATTCAGAGGAGGAAGGCAACTTAGGTAATGGCACAAGATGTATCATCTTGGAAAACCTATCACAAATCACCCAGATAACGGTCATTCTCTGAGAAACAGGGAGGTCGGAAATAAAATCCATAGAGATATGGGTCCATGGTCTCTTGGGCACAGCCAATGGCATCAACAAACCACTAGAGCGAGAGCAAGGCTTGGAGCGAGAGCAAGTCCCACAGGACTGCACAAACTCCCTGACGTCACGAGACAAAGTAGGCCACCAAAAAGACCGACTAACCAAGTCTTTGGTACCAAAAATTCCGGGATGACCGGCCAATGCGGAACAATGAATCTCAGACATCACACTCTTCTTCCACTGGTCTGGGACAAACTATTTCCCAATAGGGCAGCGCTCGGGTTTATCCTCCTGACACCCTTCCAGAGCCAGTCTCAAATTGGGCGAGATGGCGGAAAGAACTACACCCTCTTTCAAAATAACAGCAGGATCAGATAACTCAGGAGAGTCCGCAAGAAAACTCCTCAAGAGGGCATCCGCCTTAACATTCTTAGTGCCAGGAAGAAAGGAAACCACAAAATTAAAACGTGTGAAAAACAAGGCCCATCTGGCCTGTCTAGGATTAAGTCGCTTGGCTGATTCCAGATAAACCAGATTCTTATGGTCCGTGAGGACCACCACCTGATGTTTGGCTCCCTCCAGCCAATGTCTCCACTCTTCAAAGCCCACTTCATGGCCAATAACTCCTGATTACCCACGTCATAATTACGTTCAGTTGGAGAAAATTTTCGAGAGAAAAAAGCACAAGGGTTACTTTTAGAGGTCTCAGGATCTCTTTGGGACAAAACGGCACCTGCCCCAATTTCAGAGGCATCAACCTCCACCTGAAATGGCAGAGAAACATCAGGCTGCCGTAGAACAGGAGCAGAAGTGAATCTCTGCTTAAGTTCCTGAAACGCAGAGACTGCCTCAAGAGGCCAATTCACCACATCAGAACCTTTTTTGGTCAAATCAGTCAATGGTTTAACAATAACAGAGAAATTACCAATAAATTTACGATAAAAATTGGCAAAACCCAAGAATCTCTGAAGAGCCTTTAATGAAGTAGGTTGGACCCAATCACAGATGGCCTGAACCTTGACCGGGTCCATTTCAATAACAGATGGAGACAAAATGAATCCCAGAAATGAGATCCTCTGTACGCCAAAAAGACACTTTGATCCCTTCACATACAGAGCATTCTCTCTCAAAATCTAGAACACAGTCCGAACATGTTTCACATGAGAGTTCCAGTCATTGGAAAAAATCAAGATATCATCCAAATAAACAATCAGAAATTTATCCACAAAATCCCTGAAAATGTCATTCATGAAGGACTGGAAGACGGAAGGAGCATTAGTGAGCCCAAAGGGCATCACTAGGTACTCAAAATGCCCCTCTGGGGTATTAAACGCCGTCTTCCATTCATCCCCATGCTTAATGCGAATAAGGTTATACGCCTCCCTGAGGTCAAGCTTGGTAAACCAAGTAGCACGTTTCACCCTGGAAAACAGGTCAGAAATCAAGGGTAACGGATAGTGATATTTCACAGTGATATTGTTCAAGAGACGATAATCAATACACGGCCTTAATGAACCATCCTTTTTGGCCACAAAGAAAAAACCGGCACCCAAGGGTGAAGAGGATGGTCTGATATGACCCTTCTCCAATGACTCCTTGATATAAGACCGCATAGCGTCATGTTCAGGTACAGACAAGTTAAAAAGGCGACCTTTAGGGAATTTACTACCAGGCACTAATTCAATAGCGCAGTCATAGCTCCTATGGGGGGCAAGGATGCAGAATTACTTTCGCTGAACACATCAGAAAAATCAGTCAAAAAGTCAGGAACATCCTGAGCCTGGGGAGAGGCAGAAAAAACAGGAGTGTTGGCATTAACACATTGGCAGCCCCAACTGGTTACAGACACAGATTTCCAATCCAAAACAGGATTATGAGACTGTAACCAAGGGAAACCTAGTACAATAATGTCATGCAGATTATACAGCACCAAAAATTTGCAACTCTCCTGATGATCAGGTTCAACCCTCATTATCACCTGAGTAGAGAACTGGGGTTTATTCTCAGCCAAAGGGGTAGAATCAATCCCCAGTAGGGGAATAGACTTCCGTAGGGGTATCAAGGGAAACCCACAACGTTTAGCAAAATCAAAATCCGTCAGGTTAATAGCTGCTCCCAAATCAACAAAAGCCTGAGCAGAAAATGTGGACAAGGAGCAAATCAGGGTAACAGTCAACAGAAATTTAGTCTGAACACTACCCAGGACAACTGAGCATGCAAAACGTCTTCCCCGCTTAGGGCAGACTGACATAGCATGAGAGGCATCACCACAGTAGAAACATAACCCATTGCGTTTTCGAAACTCATGACGCTGTGCCCCAGAAGCCACTTCATCACACTGCATGGGTTCAGAAGCTGGTTCACAAGGCAACACAATTCAACGCATACTTCTACGCTCACGCAAACGTCTGTCAATTTGAATCGCTAATGACATAGAATCATTGAGACCAGAGGGAGCAGGGAAACCCACCATAACATCTTTTACATTCTCTGACAGACCCTTCCGAAAAAGGGCTGCCAAAGCATCATCATTCCATTTGGTCAGGACTGCCCACTTTCGGAATTTCTGACAGTACAACTCAGCGTCCTCAATCCCCTGATTTAATGCCAACAAGGTTTTTTCAGCTTGATCAGTGACATTAGGTTCATCGTACAATAACCCCAGAGCCAGAAAAAATGCATCAACATTACTCAAAACAGGGTCCCCAGGTGTCAGGGAAAAAGCCCAATCCTGAGGATTGCCGCGCAGGAGAGAGATGACAATTTGAACCTGTTGTGCAGCGTTCCCTGAGGACTTAGGTTTTAAGGCAAAAAACAACTTACAGTTTTTTTGAAATTCAGAAATTTAGCTCGATCCCCCAAAAACAAATCTGGCATGGGGATCCTAGGTTCCACAACCGGCACCCCTGCAAGATAGGTAGCAATGCTCCGAACTTCAGTGGCAAGCTGATCCACACGGCCAGACAACTGTGCAAACTCCATTGAGAGAAAAAAAAAATCGTCCTCAGCACCCAGAGGAAAAGAGGGAAAAAATGCAACAAACAGAGAAAAAAAAATTCTGACAACTCCCTTTTTTTTTTTCCCTATTTACTATTTTTCCCTTCTGTGAGTACAATATAATTTTCAGTTTGGCCGGTGATACTGTTATGATTTGGTAGCTGAGGAGAGCAAGCAAAAACGGCAATACACCAGAGAGGTTGGAATCTACTGGATTGCAGTACCCTGACTAACCACCACAACTTAAGGCAGCCGTGGAGCGTTCCTATGTTGGTCCTAGACGCCTCGTCACAGCCTGAGAGGTTAACTACACCTAAAGATAGAAAGAGGAAAGCTATCTCCCCCGGAGCAGATCCCCAAAGAACATAGGAAGCCCCCAAACATGTAATGGCGGTTAGACAAGAGGAAATACAGACACAGACAGAAAATAGTATGAGCAAACGTTGGGGCCCAATCTGCCTAGACAGAAAAGGATAGGAAGGATACTTACTGCAATCCAAAAAAACCCTAAAAAATGCCAACGCTACTAATTGCAAAAACACCTGAGATCACACGACCTCTACCACCTAAATTAGTTCTCTGGTGTAACAAAACTAAGCCGCAGCCACTGAAAAAACTGGAAAAGGCAAATGAACAAATAACAGTGGCTCCAGAGAAACTGAGAGGAGCCCAAGCCCCCCCCCCCCCGGGGAGGGGAACCTGGCCAACCTCACAGAAATGCAGAGAAATATGCAAATGGTAAGCACAAAAAAAAAAACAGAAAATATCTTATCTGAGAGCAGGAGAAGAGGCAAGACTCAGCAAACTTCCAAGTGAACCAGGAAACAACGTTGAGACAAGAACAATTGATCACCGGCAATTTTGATGGGAGGGAACCTCCCTTATATCCAGCCAGTCTGTGATTCCTGATTGCCAATCCTCATTGAATGGTTCAGTACTGTTTGTAACCACCAGAGGGAGCTTCTGCTCAGAATTCTTTTCTAAAACATTCACAACAGTTACCCTGATTTTTGACACTATTTTCCTGTAAAAAAAATAAAACTATAGGCCACATATTTTACAGTGTAGTATCTCCGTCACGAGCCTCATATATCTGTGGGCTACAAATTGTGGCATTTGAGGGCTCCATTCAACTGCTTTTTGCTGTGTGTTACCCTAGTTATTTACACTATTTTCCTGTAAAAAAAAAAAATACAGGCACATATTTTACAGTGTAGTATCTCCATCACACGCTCATCTCTCTGTGGGCTACAAATTGTGGCATTTGAGGTCTCCATCAAATGTTTTTGCTGTGTGTTACCTAGTTCTTGACGCTATTTTCTGTAAAAAAAATACAGACCACATATTTTACAGTGTAGTATTCTCGCACTCGCCTCATCTATCTGTGGGCTACAAATTGTGGCATTTGAGGCCTCCATTCAGCTGTTTTTGCTGTGTTTTACCCCAATTATTAACACTATTTTGCTGTAAAGGATAAAAATACAAGACACATATTTTACAGGTAGTATTTCTGTCACATGCATCATCTATCTGTGGGCAGCAAATTGTGGCATTTGACGCCTCAGTTCAACTGTTTTCGCTGTGTGTGACTCCAATTATTAACACTATTTTGCTGTAAAAAAAAAAAAATACAGGCCACATATTTTACAATGTAATACCTCCGTCACACACCTCATCTATCTGTGGGCTACAAATTGTGGCATTTGTGGCCTCCATTCAACTGTTTTTTCTGTGTGTTGCCCTAGTTCTTGACACTATTTTCCTGTAAAAAAATAAAAATACAGGCCACATATTTTACAGTGTAGTTTCTCAGTCACATGCCTCATCTATCTGTGGGCTACAAATTGTTGCATTTGAGGCCTCCATTCAACTGTTTTTTCTGTGTCTTAGCCTAGCTATTGGCACCAGTTTGCTGAATAAAAAAATTGTTACCTACATGCCAGATATTTTAGACTGTGGTATTGTAGTCCATTTAAAGTGGGCAAGGCGCATGGCACGGGACAGGGAAGTGGACGTGATGGTGATGGTGCATGCAGAGCCCGAGGCCATGGGCAAGCTGAAATTGGGCCACAACAAACACGCACATCTTCTTGCTCAACCTTCCTGTCCCAATTACTTGGGGATGGCAGTAGCACACCACTATTGAACCCAGAGCAGTGTAAAAAGGTTGTTGGCTGGATAGCGGATAATGCTTCCAGTCACTGTGCCACCACTGTCACCACCCTGTCTTCCACACGGTCAAGTCTGAGTAGCCGTGAGTCTGGACTGCATATTCCTCACCCTGATCCTCCTTCCTCCCACCATGACGAGTGCCCGGAGACAATTGATTCCACAATTGGAGACTCCGAAAAGCTGTAAGCTTTTTCATTTATCGATTCAGGCCTCTCGCCCAGTCCACTTGAAGCGGAGCAAGATGAGATTGCATGTAGCGATGCCTAAATATTTGAGCATCCACGGTCACACGAAGGCAAAGGTGGGAACATGTCACAAGAGGTGAATGATGAGGAGACACAATTGCTAGAAAGTCAGGAGGAGAACCAGGGTGTGGAAGTGGAAGACGAGGTGGTGGATGATATAGTAACTGACTCAACCTGGCAGAAGGACATGCAAAGCGAGGACAGCAGCATACAGGGGGAGAGAGGTGTAGCACCCCAACAGGCAGGAAGAAGCAGTGTAGTGGCCGCAGACAAAATTCGGGGAACCGTTCCTCGTAACACCAACACGATGGAAGTAGGCAGTACAACTTCTATTCCCGAGTCTGGTTGCTTTTTAAAGACTGCCGATAACCCCAAACAGACCATTTGTACCACCTGCCATGCTCGCATCAGCACGGGTAGCAAAACTACCTGACTGACCACCACCAGCATGATCAGGCACATGGAAGCAAAGCACCAGACTTTGTGGGCCGAACCCCAGGCTCCAGGAACAATGTCTGCGGGTGACACCACTGCTTCTTCCACTGTTGTGCATGCAAGCCATTCCCCTGTCCATGGTGCATGCGAAGATGCCTCCTGCCTTGCACCTGTCGTTGCCCACACTCAACTAGCACCATCATCAAGCATGTCCACGTCCTTGTCCCAGCGCAGCCTTCAGTTGTCACTGGAACGTAAGATATGCAGCCAACGCCCCACAGGCCACAGTACTAAATCCACACATTTCTCGTCTGCGTGCTTTCGAAATGTTGCCTTTTAGGCTCGTGGAGACAGAAGCTTTCCGCAACCTGATGGCGGCAGCCATCCCAAGGTACTCTGTCCCCAGCCGCCACTATTTTTCCCGGTCTGCCATCCCGGCATTACACAAGCACCTGCCCCACAACATTACCTGTGCCCTCAACGATGCTGTTACTGGGAAAGTCCACCTAACCATGGACACAAGGACAAGTGCTTGTGGGCAGTGACAGTACATCTCGCTGATGGCACACTGGGTTAACATAGTGGAAGCCAGGACCCAGTCAGACCTTGGGATGGAACACTTCCTCCCGACGCCGAGGATTGCGGGCCCTAGGTCAATCAGGGTAGCCCCCACATTCTAAAGCTCCTGCACCTCATCATCCTCCTCCTCCTCCTCTTCAGCCTCCATCTCCAAAATGGCCACACCAGTCACAAGCTGGAAGCACTGCAGCAGTGCCTCAACCAAGTGGCAACAGGCTGTGCTGAAGCTAATATGCTTAGGTGACAAACCGCCCCAATGCTGAAGAGTTGTGGACAGCTCTGAAAGCGCAGGCAGATCTGTTGCTGACATCGCTGAACCTACAGCCAGGCCTAGTTGTGTGTGACAATGGCCGGAACCTGGTGGCGGCTCCGAGGCGTGGGAAGCTCACACATGTACCATGCCTAACCTAGTTGCTCAACGGTTTCTCAAAAGCTACCCAGAGCTGTCGGATCTGCTTGGGAATGTACGCCGCTTGTGTGCCCATTTTAAAAAGTCAAACACAGCTTCCGCCGCTCTTGCCGTACTTCAGGAGCGTTTGCAGCTGATGGCTCATCGACTGGTGTGTGATGTCCCCACGCATTGGAACCGGAAATGGTTTTCACTTCACAGGTGTGCCCTATCAGGTTTAATAAGTGGGATTTCCGGCCTAATAAATGGGGTTGAGAGCATCAGTTGTGTTGTGCAGAAGTCTGGTGGATACACAGCTGATAGTCCTATTGAATAGACTGTTAGAATTTGTATTATGGCAAGAAAAAACGAGTGGCCATCATTACTTTAAGAAATGCATGTCAGTCAGTCCGAAAAATTGTGAAAACTTTGAAAGTGTCCCCAAGTGCAGTTGCAAAAACCATCAAGCGCTACAAAGAAACTGCCTCACATGAGGACCGCCCCAGGAAAAGAAGACCAAGAGTCACCTCTGCTTCTGAGGATAAGTTATCCAAGTCACCAGCCTCAGAAATCGCAGGTTTACAGCAGCTCAGATTAGAGACCAGGTCAATGCCACACAGAGTTCTAGCAGCAGATACATCTCTACAACAACTGTTAAGAGAAGACTTTGTGCAGCAGGCCTTCATGGTAAAAATAGCTGCTAATAAACCACTTGTTTGGACTAAAGAACACAAGGAATGGACATTAGACCAGTGGAAATCTGTGCTTTGGTCTGATAAGTCCAAATTTGAGATCTTTGGTTCCAACCACCTTGTCTTTGTGCCACGCAGAAAAGGTGAACGGATGGACTCTACATGCCTGGTTCACACCGTGAAGCATGGAGGAGGAGGTGTGATGGTGTGGGGGTGCTTTGCTGGTGACACTGTTGGGGATTTATTCAAAATTGAAGGCATACTGAACCAGCATGGCTACCACAGCATTTTGCAGTGACATGCTATTCCATCCAGTTGGCGTTTAGTTGAACCATCATTTATTTTTCAACAGGACAATGACCCCAAACACACCTCCAGGCTGTGTAAGGGCTATTTGACCAAGAAGGAGAGTGATAGGGTGCTACGCCAGATGACCTGGCCTCCACAGTTACCAGACCTGAACCCAATCAAGATGGTTTGGGGTGAGCTGAACTGCAGAGTGAAGGCAAAAGGGCCAACAACTGCTAAGCATCTCTGTGAACTCCTTCAAGATTGTTGGAAGACCATTTCCGGTGACTACCTCTTGAAGCTCATCAACAGAATGCCAAGAGTGTGCAAAGCAGTCATCAAAGCAAAAGGTGGCTACTTTGAAGAACCTAGAATATTAGACATATTTTCAGTTGTTTCACACTTTTTTGTTAAGTATATAATTCCACATGTGTTAATTCATAGTTTTGATGACTTCAGTGTGAATTTACAATTTTCATAGTCATGAAAATACAGAAAAATCTTTAAATGAGAAGGTGTGTCCAAACTTTTGGTCTGTACTGTATGTACCATCCTACAAAACTTTGTGGAGTCCACTAAGATGGTGAGTAGCGATGACACCATAATTAGCATCACCATCCCGCTTCTCTGTATTCTGAAGAGCTCTCTGCTCACAATGAAAGAGGATACATTGCAGGCAGAGCACGAGGAGATGGAGCAAGGAACCATACAGGTGACTACACACAGCCCAGCCTCATGTCATCCCAACGTGGATTGGTTGACAATGAGGAAGAGGAGGAGGGAGAAGAAGAGCTAGTTTCATGCACTATATATGGTACTACAAGCACAATTGCATACTGTCTGTTCAGCGTGGATGGCCTGAGGACAGGGAAAAGGAGAAGGAGGACAGCATGAACAGTCATCCTCTTGGTGAGGACATGGAAGGCTTGCCTGCTGGCAGTCTGCCACACATGGCTGACTTTATGCTGCGCTGCCTTTCCTTTGACCCTCGCATTCTCAAAATTTTGGGTGACACTCATTACTGGTTGGTGACACTTCTAGACCCACACTACAAGGAGAACTTTCAATCTCTTCTTCCAGAGATGCCCGTAAAACATTTTTTTACACAGTATGTTGATGTGTACCCCCCAGGGGGAAATGTTTTTCAGCCCATACTTTTAGTGTATGGGCATTACAGTATAGGAGACCTGCTCCTTTAAATTGGGAATAGATTTATGGGAGGACATCCTCCACGTCTCTTCAGACACCACCACTAGATTACCAGGGTGAACCTGTTCCATGATGCAACAGCCACGTTAGTGTTTTTAAGGGTGTTTATGATGCCAGTAAAAAAAAGGTTACACAGTATGTTGATGTTTACCCCCAACGGGGAAATTTTTGTCGCATTACAAGTATAGGAGACCCGTTCCTTTCTAATGTGAAAATTTTTATGAGGCCCTCCTCCATGTTTTTTCCAAGGGGGATTGGTGTGCGTGCAAATTTGGGGAACACCTTGCAATAAATGAATAGCCTGCAAACATTATGGGAGTACCAAATTTCTAATAATTGGAACTTTGGTTTCATGAAGCCATCCAGGACGTCGATTCAAAGGGTTATTCGGGTGCATGTAACTCTGTGGCAGGGCAGGTCTTGCATTAAATGCATAGGCAAACAGTATGACAGTAACAAATGAAGGATAATGGGAACTTTGGTTTGATGTGGCCATCAAGGACGTCTGTTTTTTTGGTCATTGGGGTGTATCCAAATTTGGAGCAGGCCTTACATTCACTTCATGGGCAAACTTTATGGGAGTACAAAATTCATAATAATGAGAACTTTGGTCTCATGTGGCCACCAGAACATCTGTTCCAAGTGTTATTGGGGTGCGTGTAACTCTGTGGCAGGGCAGGCCTTGCATTAAATGCATAGGCAAACAGTATGACAGTAACAAATGAATACTAATGGGAACTTTGGTTTGATGTGGCCATCAAGGACGTCTGTTTTTTGGGTCATTGGGGTGCATCCAAATTTGGAATAGGCCTTGCATTCACTTCATGGGCAAACTTTATGGGAGTACATAATTCATAATAATGGGAACTTTGGTCTCATGTGGCCACCAGGACGTCTGTTTTTTGGGTCATTGGGGTGCATCCAAATTTGGAGCAGGCCTTGCATTCACTTCATGCGCAAACTTTATGGGAATACAAAATTCATAATAATGGGAACTTTGGTTTCATGTTGCCCTCCAGGACATCTGTTTTTTGGGTCATTGGGGTGCATCCGAATTTGCAGCAGGCCGTTCATTCACTTCATGGGCAAACTGTCATGACCCAGGACGGGGTTTTGTCTTTGCCCCGTCCTGGTCAGATTGAGGTTAATGGTTTCAGCCTCTCTCTAGCAGAGGGCGGCTATTTAGTTGCCAATTGACCTAGGTCTGGTGTCAGTTATACTCCTGCCCTCGGCTGAGTTAGTTGACCTCCTGTGTGCCTGTGCCTTGTGCCTGATCTTGTTGCTTGCTTGGTTTTGACCCGGTCCGTCTCTTCGTTGTGAGTTTGTCTACTGTCTTGGTACTGTGTATTTGCCCGTTCTGGTTTTCCGATCCCTTGGCTACGTTCTGGTTATTCTCTGCCTGCTCCACTTGTACTGCGTTGCTCCCTCTGTGTATGACCTGGCTATCCTGACTATCCGTTTTGTCTATGCCCCTTGGTAACTCTGTCCCGTAGTTACCCTTCTAGGAGTTTTCTTTCTGCTCATAGCTCTCTGGAGCTTAGGCCATGCCCATCAGCAGTCACGTGCTTCAGGTCCTCTGGCCTGAAACAATCTCTGTCTGTTACTGCCTTCTCTGAGAGACCTGTGGCCGGCGCCGCCCTTGGCAGTCATGTGCTTCGGGTCCTGTTAGTCTGAAGCACGCATCTTCACCGCTACTGCCCCGCTCCACAGGTATCTTTGAGTGCAGTCTGTCTTATTCAGGACACGCGCACTGACTCAGTGAGCAAGTGCAGTGCGGTGTTCGTGATATTATAACTGACCGCTACTTTTTTTTTTTTTCCTGTGTGTGTTATGGATCCTATGTATGCCCTTTCTGAGCAGGTAAAGCACCTGACTCAGATGTCTCAGACTCTGAATAAGGAACAACAAGCTCTGTCTCAGTCTCAGCAGCTGATGGCTGACACTGTGCAGGGGGCTTTATCATCTGGTGCTCATGGGACAGGGGTTCAAGATGTTACATTAGTTTCCCCAGAGCCCCCGGTTAAATTACCAGATACCTTTTCCGGAGATAGAAAGGAATTTAAAGTTTTCAAAGAGGGCTGTAAGCTTTTTTTTTTTAAGACCGCACTCTTCTGGGGATGAAAGTCAGAGGGTGGGGGTCATTATATCTCTGTTAAGGGGAGCCCCCCAGGCTTGGGCTTTTTCCCTTCCTATCACTGCCCCTGAGAGAATGACTGTGGATGCATTTTTTCAGGCCCTGGGGCATATTTATGATGAGCCTGATCGAGTGCTGATGGCTGAGGACATGGTGATGAGTGTATGTCAGGGGAAGCACTCAGCCGAGTGGTTTTGCTCAGAGTTCAGACGCTGGGCTGCTGAGGTCTGTTGGGATGATGCCGCCCTCCGGGGCTTGTTCCGTAGAGGCCTGTCTGAACGTCTGAAAGATGCCTTGGCACTCCACCCTCCGCCTGATTCTCTGGAGGACGCCATGACCCAGGCCGTCCGAATGGATCGCAGGCTGCGGGCGAGAGGTGTGATGCAGGTTGAGACACCACTTTTCTCCAGTGGAAGGGGAGCCAGTACTGTATTGGAGTCCATGGATATGGGAGCCATCGACCTCAAAGAGAAATAAAGGAGACAAAGGCGTTTAGAAAAGCTGTGTTTTTACTGCGGTGATCCTGGACATTAGAAAAAGAACTGTCCCTCCTGCCCACCGACTAACAAGCGACTGAGTCTGGGTGATCATCGTGGAGGTCACTCAGACTCTCAGGTACCCTTTCCTTCATTTTCTAAGATACTGTTAAAGGTGGAACTTGGTGTGAAGAACTGCTTTTTCCATACTTCAGCTTTTGTGGACTGTGGATCATCCTTGAACTTGATTGACTCTAAGCTGTGGCCAGCTGTAGATTAGGGACAGTTAGGTTGGAGACTCCTATAAAAATAATGGCCATTGATTCTACACCTCTCACCAAGGACGGTGTCCATTTTGTCTCTGAAGAATTCACCCTCAGGGTGGGGGCCCTTCACCAGGAGCGTATGTCATGTTTTGTTTTGGATAACCTCTCTGCTGGCCTGGTGTTAGGGTTTCCCTGGTTGCAACGGCATAACCCGATTATTGATGGGATTCCCGTGATATTGTTAAATGGGGATCTAATTGTTCTGAAAAATGTCTTGCTACTGTGTCTGTGTCATCCGTTGGTCTGGAAGGTATTCCGGAGTACCTGAAGGACTATGCGGACGTTTTCTCTGAAAAAGAGGCTGAGTTTTACCACCACACCGCCCATTTGATTGTGCCATTGACCTGGTTCCAGGTACTAAATTGCCCAAGGCCCGCTTGTATAACCTCTCGGGTCCCGAGCGGGCTGCTATGAAAGAATACATTTCCGAGAGCCTTCGTAAGGGACACATTCGTCCTTCTGTTTCCCCCATGGCGGCGGGGTTCTTTTTCGTTAAGAAAAAAGACGGTGGTTTGCGCCCATGCCTCGATTTTCGAGAGTTAAATAAGATAACTGTGAGAAATACTTACCCCCTCCCACTTATTCCTGATTTGTACAACCAGTTGTCTGGGGCTAAGTGGTTTTCGAAATTGGATCTGCGGGGGGCATATAACCTTATCCGGGTCCGGGAGGGGGATGAGTGGAAGACTGCTTTTCTCACTACTGAAGGGTTGTTTGAAAACTTGGTCATGTCTTTCGGTCTGACCAACGCACCAGCAGTCTTCCAAAATTTTATTAATCATGTGTTCTCTGACTTTATTGGGCGTTTTATGGTTGTGTATTTGGATGACATTCTTATCTACTCGCCTGATAAACAAACTCACAACGATCATCTTCGGGCAGTTCTCCAAAGGCTCCGGGAGAACTGTCTCTTTGCTAAGCTAGAGAAATGTTCATTCTTCGTTCAGGAACTGTCGTTTCTGGGGTTCATTATGTCTGCTGAGGGGTATCGCATGGATCCTAATAAGGTGCAGGCCATTGTTGATTGGGTACAACCTCGTGATTTGAAGGCTCTGCAGCGTTTCTTAGGATTCGCTAATTACTATCGCAAGTTTATAAGGGGGTTCTCGCAGGTAGTTAAACCTCTCACAGATCTGACTCAAAGGGGGCTGATGTCAAGAATTGGTCAGCCGCAGCGGTGGCGGCGTTTCAGTTCTTAAAAAAATGTTTCATGTCTGCTCCGGTTCTTATTCAACCGGACCCGTCTGAACCATTTATTGTTGAGGTGGACTGCCTCGGAGGTGGGGGTGGGGGCAGTGTTGTCCCAGGGACCCGCCACTTTGACTAATTTGAGACCCTGTGCCTTTTTCTCTAAGAAATTCTCTCCTGCGGAGAGAAATTATGATGTTGGGAATCGAGAACTTCTGGCCGTGAAGTTGGCCTTTGAAGAATGGAGGCATTTTTTGGAGGGTGCTGTCCATCCTATTACCGTGGTTACGGACCACAAGAACCTAGCTTACATTGAGTCTGCTAAAAGGTTGACTCCTAGACAGGCAAGATGGTCGCTTTTTTTTTTCCAGATTCCAGTTCTCCATCACTTTTCGGCCAGGATCCAAAAATGTCAAGGCTGATGCCTTGTCACGCAGTCTGGATCCGGTGTCTCCCCCCGAACCTCCATCCTCCATTCTTCAGCCTGGGGTGGTGGTGGCAGTTGTTTCTGCTGGGTTGGAGCAGGAGATTCTGGAAGCTCAGTCTCTTGCCCCTCCGGCTAAGCCGGTGGATAAACTTTTTGTACCAGTTCAATTTCGTCTCAGGGTCCTTCGGGAATTCCACGACTCAGTTCTGGGTGGACATCCTGGGATCTCGGCTACCCGGAGGGCCATCTCTAAGATATTCTGGTGGTCTTCTTTAGCCTCTGATGTTGGGGAATTTGTGTCTGCTTGTGGGGTATGTGCCCGTGCGAAACCCCCCCATAACCGGCCGGCCGGGGAATTGGTGCCACTGCCAATTCCTGATAGACCATGGACCCATTTGTCCATGGATTTTATCACCAACCTTCCTCCTTCCAAGGGTAATACCGTCATTTGGGTAGTGGTGGACAGGTTTAGTAAACAAGCACATTTTGTACCCTTGTCGGCTTTACCTAATGCAGAAACGTTGTCCAGATTGTTTGTTGAGCATGTGGTGCAGTTGCATGGGGTACCCTTGAATGTGGTGTCTGATAGGGGGGCACAATTTGTTTCCAGATTTTGGAGGGCATTTTGTAAGAGGTTGGGTATTGATCTGTCTTTTTCATCGCTTATCATCCAGAGACTAATGGGCAGACTGAGCGGACCAATCAGTCTTTAAAGCAAATCCTGCGTTGCCTGACCTCAGCCCGACAGGATGATTGGTGTACTGTGTTACCTTTGGCTGAGTTCGCGTTTAACAACCGCACTAACCAGTCTACGGGCACATCTCGCTTTTTCTGCAATTATGGGTTTCATCCACATTTTGGGGAGTTCTCCCGTTTGGACTCTGGGTGTCCTGGGGCGGATGGGACAATACAACGGTTGGGGGAGTTATGGCAGGAGGTCCAAAGGAACATTACGAAGGCTCAGTCTAAATATAAGTTTTTTGCTGACAAAAAACGGTCTGTGGGGCCGGTGTTCCAGGTTGGGGATAAGGTATGGTTATCTACTAGGAATATAAGGCTCAAGGTCCCCTCTGCGAAACTTGGACCTAAATTTATTGGTCCTTATGAAATTACGGAAGCAGTTAACCCGGTGGCATTTCGGTTGCGTCTCCCTCCGTCTCTACGGATTCCCAACGTTTTCCATAGGGCCCTTTTGAAACCTGTGGGGTCCTGTAGGGAAGGATCGTTGTCTTCCCCACCACCGGTTTTGGTAGATGGGCAGTCTGAGTACGACGTGGAACGAATTCTTGACTCTAGGTTTGTCCGTCGTGCTCTTCAGTATCTGATACATTGGAAAGGCTACGGTCCAGAGGACCTGTCGTGGGTTCCTGCCCGATCTGTTCATGCGGATCAGTTGGTCCGGGCCTTTCATGCCAGGTGTCCTGAGAAACCGGGGGTCCGGTGGCCCTCCGTTGAGAGGGGGGTACTGTCATGACCCAGGACGGGGTTTTGTCTTTGCCCCGTCCTGGTCAGATTGAGGTTAATGGTTTCAGCCTCTCTCTGGCAGAGGGCGGCTATTTAGTTGCCAATTGACCTAGGTCTGGTGTCAGTTATACTCCTGCCCTCGGCTGAGTTAGTTGACCTCCTGTGTGCCTGTGCCTTGTGCCTGATCTTGTTGCTTGCTTGGTTTTGACCCGGTCCGTCTCTTCGTTGTGAGTTTGTCTACTGTCTTGGTACTGTGTATTTGCCCGTTCTGGTTTTCCGTTCCCTTGGCTACGTTCTGGTTATTCTCTGCCTGCTCCACTTGTACTGCGTTGCTCCCTCTGTGTATGACCTGGCTATCATGACTATCCGTTTTGTCTATGCCCCTTGGTAACTCTGTCCCGTAGTTACCCTTCTAGGAGTTTTCTTTCTGCTCATAGCTCTCTGGAGCTTAGGCCACGCCCATCAGCAGTCACGTGCTTGAGGTCCTCTGGCCTGAAACAATCTCTGTCTGTTACTGCCTTCTCTGAGAGACCTGTGGCCGGCGCCGCCCCTTGGCAGTCATGTGCTTCGGGTCCTGTTAGTCTGAAGCACGCATCTTCACCGCTACTGCCCCGCTCCACAGGTATCTTTGAGTGTAGTCTGTCTTATTCAGGACACGCGCACTGGCTCAGTGAGCAAGTGCAGTGCGGTGTTCGTGATGCAAACATTATGGGAATACAAAATTCATAATAATGGGAACTTTGGTTTCATGTGGCCATCCAGGACGTCTGTTCCAAGTGTTTTTGGGGTGCGTGTAACTCTGTGGCAGGGCAGGCCTTGCATTAAATGCATAGGCAACAGGGCCGGCTCCAGGTTTTTATGGGCCTCAGGCGAAAGAGTCTCAGTGGGCCCCCCTTTAACACAGACCACGATTCATGATGCACAGATACTGCAGAGAAATATGGGTATAGTACAGTGCCAAACACTTTTCTTCCATTACATGACTGATATCTATTGTAAATTGTACAATAGCTCAGAAACTGCCAAATCCTCACAGCACACAGTACAGACAGGACAGTACAGTCCTCCATACAATTTTATGGGCACCACATAGTCCTCCATACAGTATTATGGGCCAAATATAATGCTCCATAAAGAATATTGGACCCCAAATAATGCTCCATACAGGAAACTGGTCCCCATATAATGCTCCAAACAAAATATGGAGCTCTCCTCTGCACTGTGCTGCGTTCTGCACTGTTACGGCTCAGGAAAGGGCGCTGTGGAAAGACTCCCCATTATCATCATCATTGCTCCCCATCATCATTATCATTGTCTCCCCATCATCATCATTGTCTCCCCATCATCATCATCGCCTCCCCATCATCATCATCATTGCCTCCCCATCATTATCATCATTGCCTCCCCATCATTATCATCATCGCCTCCCCATCATTATCATTGCCTCCCCATCATCATCATCATCGCCTCTCCATAATCATCATTGCCTCTGCCCTCCTCACCACCATCACTGCCTCCCCCCACCACCATCACACATACTGTGCACATACAGCACCACACACAGACAGCACCGCAGCACTCGCTCACATACACACACACAAAGCACCGCACTACATACACAGACGCAGGCAGACACAGACACACGCACACACACACACACACTGATACACACAGACACATACACCTCACATCTCACCTGTCCGGCGCCCGCGCTCTCTCTGCCACAGCCGGCCGCTGAATGATGACGTCATTCAGTGGCGCTGCTGTGAGAGGAAGTGCCGGCGCCCTGCAGGCGCCCCCTGGAGCCCAGAGCTGCGGAGGCACGGGGAGAGGTGAGTATTGCGCCGGCTGCTGCCGGGGCCTGAGCAAGTGGGGCGGCCCATTGGCGGCGCTGGTACCGCTCTCCTCCGCTGACAGGCGCCGGGGTGCCCCACGGCGAGTGGGCCCCCCTGCCTGCTTAGGGCCCTGGCACTTGCCCGGGTAGGCCGGGTGCTGACGCCGACCCTGATAGGCAAACAGTATGACAGTAACAAATGAATACTAATGGGAACTTTGGTTTGATGTGGCCATCCAGGACGTCTGTTTTTTGGGTCATTGGGTTGCATCCAAATTTGGAGCAGGCCTTGCATTCACTTCATGGGCAAACTTTATAGGAGTACAAAATTCATAATAATGGGAACTTTGGTTTCATGTGGCCACCAGGACGTCTGTTCCAAGTGTTGTTGGGGTGCGTGTAACTCTGTGACAGGGCAGGTCTTGCATTAAATGCATAGGCAAACAGTATGACAGTAACAAAGGAATACTAATGAGAACTTTGGTTTGATGTGGCCATCCAGGACACCGTTTTTTGGGTCATTGGGGTGCATCCAAATTTGGAGCAGGCCTTGCATTCACTTCATGGGCAAACTTTATGGGAGTACAAAATTCATAATAATGGAAACTTTAGTTTCATGTTGCCCTCCAGGACATCTGTTTTTTGTGTCATTGGGGTGCATCCAAATTTGGAGCAGGTGGTGCATTCACTTCATGGGCAAACTTTATGGGAATACAAAATTCATAATAATGGGAACTTTGGTTTCATGTGGCCACCAGGACTCTGTTCCAAGTGAGTCACCCGCCAGGGCCGTGGGGTACTCGGCACCGAGCCCGTTCACTTCTATAGGGGATGTCACGGCGACACAGCTCGGTCCGTGGCCCTGGGCGCTCACTGAAAAGGGGGATATTTACAGGGGATTAAAGTGTTTGTAGGATATTGTGACGCCACCTGTGGTACCTGGTCAGGGTGACCAGCGCTGCTATACAGATCCGCTTAAAGGTTGGTGTTGGGCAGCAAGGTGTTAAGCCTTCCACAGGCAAGGCTGGGGTCCTTCAGGGTAAACGGAGTGTAGGGGTGCAGGATGGAGGAGGGGATTCAGCAGCGGGATAATAAGGTAGACACACACAAAAGTCTCTTTCTGTACCTTTACTGGTGGAATGGCAGGCACGTCCTGGGGTGCTGGCAGGGTGAAGGATGCACATCCAGTTCTTCCCACTGAGTAGGTGTAGGGCCTCCTTACTCCTGTAATGTGAGTCTCTGACCTGTATGAAACGAGGTCTAACTCTGACTTAAACTTTACAACCGGCTGATTTTGTATAGGGCTTTCTATTGGAAGAACACAGTCTCTAATGGCTGTTCCTGCCAGACTCCTGTCTTCCTAACCCAGCCACGTATCAACACCTATGGGCTCCTGCGACTTGTAGTCCTGCAGGGTCTCCGGTATCTCCTGCTAGACGTGAAGGATCCAGCAATCTCGGACCCGGTGTCGGTTAATCAGAGTAGAGGTAAGCTATCAATGCTGTTTTAACCTCTGTCACTCTCTTCTTATCCACTCGCCTTTCGTCCTACTCGACCCTCACATAAGCACACGCTAGCAGATGGTGGACTACTTCTTTCCTTTCTTCACCGCTCTCAAAGCGTCGGCGGCACGCTTGCTCACTGAACTGCACTCGGTTGACTCAGTTCTGACTAGGCTGGAGTGGCTACCTTTCCACTTGTACTAGCCTCCACACGTTTGAACTAAGATAGAATCTGCAGAATTCGGGTTCTTTCAACAACAGATGTCCTCTCTCTTCCCTGAGAAACTAATCTGTGAGCTCTCTGAAGTGACTACTGACTGCAGCCCTCAGACTAACTAACTTCCTGTGGCTTCACCATCCTTATATACACTAAAAAGGCTCCCTCTGGTGGCACTAGGGATTGGTGAAGATGTGTGTATGCATATTGGGTCCTCTAGTGGTCATTACCTTCGGTGCATCCCTCTGGGAAGTAAGATTCCAGGCAAGCTGGGCTCAACACAAGTGTTCTTGGGGTGCGTGTAATTTTGTGGAAAGGCAGGCCTTGCATTAAATGCATACGCAAACAGTATGACAGTAATAAATGAATACTAATGGGAACTTTGGTATGATGTGGCCACCAGGACGTCTGTTCCAAGTGTTATTGGGGTGCGTGTAACTCTGTGGCAGGGTGGGCCTTGCATTACATGCATAGGCAAACAGTATGATACTAACAAATGAATACTAATGGAAACTTTGGTTTCATGTTGCCCTCCAGGACATCTATTTTTTGGGTCATTGGGGTGCATCCAAATTTGGAGCAGGCCGTGCATTCATTTCATGGGCAAACTTTATGAGAGTACAAAATTCATAATAATGGGAACTTTGGTTTCATGTGGCCATCCAGGACATTTTTCCAAGATTTATTGCGGTGCGTGTAACTTTGTGGCAGGGCATGCCTTGCATTAAATGCATAGGCAAACAGTATGGCAGTAACAAATGAATACTAATGGTAACTTTGTTTTCATGTGGCCATTCAGTACGTCGGTTCAAAGTGTTATTGGGGTCCGTGTAACTTTGGGGCAGGGCAGCCTTGCATTCAATACAAAGTCAAACAAAATGGGAGTAGCAAATTAGTAATAATGGGAACAATGCTTTCAGGTGGCCATCCAGGATGTCAGATCAAAGGGTTATTGGGGTGCATCCAAATTTGGGTAGGCCTTGCATTCAATGCATAGGCAATAACAGTATAGGAGATCCACTGTTTAACCCCTTCATGACCCAGCCTATTTTGACCTAAATGACCTGGCCATTTTTTTCAATTCTGACCAGTGTCCCTTTATGAGGTATTAACTCAGGAACGCTTCAACGGATCATAGCGATTCTGAGATTGTTTTTTCGTGACATATTGGGCTTCATGTTAGTGGTAAATTTAGGTCGATAATTTTTGCGTTTATTTGTGAAAAAAATGGAACTTTTTTTTTTTTTTTTTAATTTTTTATTCTGTTAAACCAGAGAGTTATGTGACACAAAATAGCTAATAAATAACATTTTCCACATGTCTTCTTTACATCAGCACAATTTTGGGAACAACATTTTTTTTTGTTAGGAAGTTATAAGGGTTAAAAGTTGACCAGCGATTTCTCATTTTTACAGCAAAATTTACAAAACCATTTTTTTTAGGGACCACCTCACATTTGAAGCCACTTTGAGGGGTCTATATGGCAGAAAATACCCAAAAGTGACACCATTATAAAAACTGCACCCCTCAATCTACTCAAAACTACATTCAAGAAGATTATTAACCCTTCAGGTGCTTCACAGGAACTAAAGCAACGTGGAAGGAAAAAATGGACATTTTAATTTTTCCAACAACATTTTTTTTTAGCATCAATTTTTTTATTTTTGCATGGGCAACAGGAAAAAATGGACCCTAAAATTTGTTGGGCAATTTATCCTGAGTACACAGATACCTCATAGTGGTCATAAACCACTGTTTGGGCGCACGCAGGGCTCAGAAGGGAAGGAGCGCCATTTGACTTTTTGAATGGAAAATATGCTGGAATATTTAGCGGTTGCCATGTCGCATTTGGAGAGTCCCTGTGTGCCTAAACATTGGAGCTCCCCACAAGTGACCCCATTTTGGAAACTAGACCCCCCAAGGAACTTATCTAGATGCAGAGTGAGCACTTTGAACCCCCAGGTGCTTCACAAATTGATCTGTAAAAAAAAGAAAGTACTTTTTTTTCACTAAAATTTTCTTTTAGCCTCAGTTTTTTCATTTTCACATGGGCAACAGGATAAAGTGGATCCTAAAATTTGTTGGGCAATTTATCCTGAGTACACTGATACTCATATGTGGTCATAAACCACTGTTTGGGGGCACGGCAGGGCTCAGAAGGGAAGGAGCGCCATTTGACTTTTTTGAATGGAAAATATGCTGGAATATTTAGCGGTTGCCATGTCGCATTTGGAGAGTCCCTGTGTGCCTAAACATTGGAGCTCCCCACAAGTGACCCCATTTTGGAAACTAGACCCCCCAAGGAACTTCTCTAGATTCATAGTGAGCACTTTGAAACCCCAGGTCCTTCACAAATTGATCCGTAAAAAAAAGAAAGTACTTTTTTTTCACAAAAATTTTCTTTTAGCCTCAGTTTTTTCATTTTCACATGGGTAGCAGTATAAATTGGATCCTAAAATTTGTTGGGCAATTTCTCCTGAGTACACAGATACCTCATATGTGGTCATAAATCACTGTTTGGGCGCACGCTGGGCCCAGAAGGGAAGGAGCGCCATTTGACTTTTTGAATGGAAAATTGGCTCCAATCCTTAGCGGACACCATGACGCTTTGGAGAGCCCCTGTGTGCCTAAACAATGAAAAAAAAAAACACATGTGACACCATTTTGGAAACTAGACCCCCCAAGGAGCTGATCTAGATGAGTAGTGAGCACTTTGAACCCCCAAGTGCTTCACAGAAGTTTATAAACGCAGAGTAGTGAAAATAAAAAAATCATTTTTGTTTCTCAAAAAATCATTTTTTAGCCCACTATTTTTTATTTCCCAAGGGTAACAGGATAAATTGGACCCCAAAAGTTGTTGTCCAGTTTTTCCTGAGTACGCTGGGCCCATATGTGGGGGGGAACCACTGTTTTGGGCGCACGGCAGGGCTCAGAAGGGAAGGAGCGCCATTTGACTTTTTGAATGGAAAATTAGCTCCAATCGTTAGCGGACACCATGTCATGTTTGGAGAGGCCCTGTATGCCTAAACTTTGGAGCTCCCCCCACAAATGACCCCATTTGGAAACTAGACCCCCTAAGGAACTTATCTAGATGCACAGTGAGCACTTTGAACCCCCAGGTGCTTCACAGAAGTTTATAACGCAGAGCCGTGAAAATAAAAAATCATTTTTTTTTCCTCAAAAAATGATTATTTAGCCCACTATTTTTTATTTTCACAATGGTTACAGGAGAAATTGGACCCCAAAATTGTTGTCTAATTTGTCCTAAGACGCTAGTACCTCACATGTGGAGGGGACCACTGTTTGGGCATACGTCAGGGCTCGGAAGGGATGTAGTGACGCTTTGAAATGCCGACTTTGATGGAATGGTCTGCAGGTGGGCAGAGCCCCTGATGTGCCTAAACAGTGAAACCCCCCACAAGTGACCACATTTTGTAAACTAGACCCCTCAAGGAATTTATCTAGAATGTGTGGTGACACCTTGAACCCCCACGTGCTTCACAGAAGTTTGCAATGCAGAGCCGTGAAAATAAAAATCATTTTTTCCTCAAAAAACTGATTTTTTTAACCCGCAATTTTTTTATTTTCACAAGGGTAACAGGAGAAATTGGACCACAAAAGTTGTTGTACAGTTTGTCCTGAGTACATTGGTATCCCATATGTGGGGGAAACCACTGTTTTGGCGCATGGGAGAACTCAGAAGGGAAGGAGCGCCATTTTGGGAATGCAGACTTGATGGAATGTTCTGCCGGGCGTCATGTTGCGTTTGCAGAGCCCCTGATGTGCCTAAACATTAGAAACCCCCCACAAGTGACCCTATTTTGGAAACTAGACCCCCAAGGAGCTTATCTAGATGTGTAGTGAGCACTTTGAACCCCCAAGGACTACACAGAAGTTTAAACGCCAGGCAATGAAATAAAAAAATCATATTTTTTCCACAAACATGATCTTTTAGTCCCCAATTTTTTTATTTTCCCAAGGGTAACAGGAGAAATTAGACCTCAAAAGTTGTTTGTCCAATTTGTCCTGAGTAACGCTGATATCCCATATGTGGGGGAAAACTACTGTATGGGCACACTTCGGGGCTCGGAAGGGAAGTAGTGACGTTTTTGAAATGCCGACTTGATGGAATGGTCTGTGGGCGTCATGTTACGTTTGCAGAGTCCCTGATGTGCCAAACAGTAAAAAACTCCCCACAAGTGACCCCATTTTGGAAACTAGACCCCACAAGGAACTTATCTAGATGTGTGGTGAGCACTTTGAACCCCAAGGCTACACAGAAGTTTATAACGCCGGGGCATGAAAATTAAAAATATCATATTTTTTTCCACAAACATGATCTTTTAGTCCCCAATTTTTTTTATTTTCCCAAGGGTAACAGGAGAAATTAGACCCGAAAAGTTGTTGTCCAATTTGTCCTGAGTACGCTGATATCCCATATGTGGGAGAAAACTACTGTATGGGCAACGTCGAGGCTCGGGAAGGAATAGTTGACATTTTGAAATGCCGACTTGATGGAATGGTCTGCGGGTGTCATGTTACGTTTGCAGAGCCCATGATGTTCCTAAACAGTAGAAAACCCCCAAGTGACCCCATTTTGGAAACTAGATCCCCCAAGGAACTTCTCTAGATGTGTGGTAAGCACTTTGAATCTCCAGTTCTTTACAGAAGTTTATAAACGCAGAGCCGTGAAAATAAAAAATCATTTTTTTTCCACAAAAATAACATTTTTAGTCCCCAATTTTTTTTTCCCAACAGTACCAGGAGAAATTAGACCCTCAAAGTTGTTGTGGCAATTTTTCCCGAGTACGCTGATACCCCATATGTGGGGGTAAACCACTGTTTGGGCACACGTCGGGGTTGGAATAAAGGGAGCACTGTTGACTTTTTGAACGCAAAATTTGCAGGAATCAATGGTGGCACACATGTCGCGTATGGAGACCCCCTGATGTGCGTAAATAGTGGAAAACCCCTCATTCTAACTCCAACCCTAACCCCAACAAACCCCTAACCCCAACCCTAACCCCTACACACCCCTAACCCTAATACAAACCCTAACCATAACCCTAACCCCAACACACCCCAAACCCAATCAAGAATCATAGAATCATAGAATCATAGAATGGTAGAGTTGGAAGGGACCTCCTGGGCCTTCTGGTCCAACCACCTGCTCAAAGCAGGATTCTCTAAATCATCCCAGACAGATGTCTATCCAGCCTCTGTTTGAAGACCTTCCATTGAAGGAGAACTCACCACCTCTTGTGGGCAGCCTGTTCCACTCATTGAACACCCAAACTGTCAAAAAGTTTTTTCTAATAATCTAATCTGTGTCTCCTCCCATTCAGTTTCATCCCATTGCTTCTAGTCTTTCCATGTGCAAATGAGAATAAAGATGATCCTTCTACAATGGACAGCCCTTGAGATATTTGTAGACAGCTATTAAGTCTCCTCTCAGCTTTCTTTTTTTGCAAGCTAAACATTCCCAAATCCTGCAAACCGTTCCTCATAGGACATGGTTTTGCAGACCGGTCACCATTCTGGTGGCTCTTCTCTGAACTTGCTCCAGTTTGTTGATGTCTTTTTTAAAATGTGGTGCCCAAAACTGGACACAGTATTCCAGATGAGGTCTGACCAAAGAGGAGTAAGAGGGCAATAATGACCTCACGTGATCTAGACTGTATGCTTCTGCTTGATACATCCTAGAATTGCATTTGCCTTTTTTTGCTGCTGCATCACACTGTTTGACTCATGTTAAGTCTGTGATCAATTAGTAAAAACCCAAGTCTTTTTCACATGTTGTTACTTAGCCCATTCCTCCCATTTTGTAAAATTTTTTTTTTCATTTTTTTTGCCCGGGGGGGTTACTTTTTTTTTTTCCCCTTTAAAATCCATTCTTTTTAGTTGTTTGCCCACTGCTCCTTTTTTAATATATTTTTTTTGCCCCCCTCCCCCCTCCTTCTCTAGTATTAGCTCCCCCCCCCTAGTTTTGGAAAAATCAGAAAATTTGATCATTTTCCCCTCAATTCCTTCATCTAAAAAAAATTTGATAAAGATGTTGAACAATACAGGGCCCAAAACAGAGCCTTGTGGCCCCCTTTTTGAGACATTTTTTCCAACGGATGTGCAGCCATTTACAACCACCTTGGGGTCCGATCACAAACCCCGTTATGAATCCACCAAAAAAATTGCCTGCCCCCTTCCCCAAACCTTATCTTTTTTTAAAAAAGGATTGTGTGAGATACTTTGTAAAAAAGTTTTTCTAAAATCAAATATACTATACCACAGCTTTTTCCCCCCCTCCCCCCCCACAGTGAAATTTTTTCATAGAAGGGAAAATTTAAAAAAAGTCTGACATGACTTAAAATTAAAAAAACCCAAAAACCCCCCCTGACTCTGTTTAAAAAAAATTCAAATTTTTTTTCCCCCTTTACTTGCCCTACAAAGTTTTAATAATTTTTTTCAAAAAACTTTCCTTTTATAGAATTCCCCCCTCACCGGCCCCCTTTTTTTTTCCCCGGGGGCCCCCCTTTTTTCCCCCCTTTTTTAAGATGGGAAAAAAAATTTGCTCTTCCCCCCGTCTTTTTGGGGGTTTCCCCCCGTTTTTCCCAAAAAATTTTTTTGATTATGGCATGGTTTTTTGAATTTCTTCTGCTATCCCTTCATACCCTTTTGGGGGGGAAAATTTCCCCTGGACCTGGAGAAATTTTTAAATTTTTTTTATGTTAGTTAAGTGTTTTCCCCCCTGTCTTTCTGTTTATAGAAAAATTTTCCGGGGGCTTCTATTCCTTTTTAGGACAAATGAAGATCAGTTTTTTTTTCATTTCCAAATTTTTAGAGAAAACAATCAAAAAAGGAAAATTAAAAAAACAGCCCCTTTCCCCCAAAAACCTACTTCCCCCCTTTATCTTTTTTTCCCCCCTTTTTAAAAAAACCCCCAAAAAACTTTATTTTTTTTATTTTGAGATCCCCAAAAAACCCCTCCTAAAAAACCAACCCCCCAAAACCCAACCCCAAAAACAAACCCCAAATTTTCAACTTAAAACCCCCCCAAAAACCCCCAAAACCCCCCCAACCCTTTCCCCTCCCAATCCCCCCCAAATTCCAAATTATAATTTCCCAACCCTTGTTTAAAAAAAAAATTTTTTAAAACCCTAAAGGCGGGTTTTTTTTTTCCCCCCCGTTTTAACAAATCCCTTTTGGGGGTTTTGGGGATAAAAAAAAAAAAAAAATGGAAAAAAATTCCCAAAGGTTTTTCCCAAAATTTGGGCTTCCCCAAAAATTTTTCACCTTTCCTAAAACCTTCTTTTCAAATTTAAAATAAAAAAACCAAAAACCCTTTTAAACCCCAAACCCCAACCCAAAAACCCCCCCAACCCCAAAAAACCCAACATTTCCCCCAAAACCCTAAACAACCTCCCCAACCCAACCCAATTTCCAAACCAACCCAATTAAAAACCCCCCTAACCAAACCCCCTTTTAAAAAATTTAAAAACCCAAAATTTTTTAAAACCCCAATAACGGGAAAAGGTTTTTTCCACCCTTTTCCCCCCCAAAAACTTGACGGGCTTTTGGGATAAAAAAACCCATGGGTTTGCATACCCCAGGGGAAACCAATTCACTTTCCGGGGGGAAAACGCGCCCTTTTAAAAAGGGGGTATGTTTAAAAATTCCCCCGGGAAAACCCCCAAACCTCTTTGGTTCCCCAAAAATGGGGGAAGGACTTTTGGCCAAAACCCCCCCGGGGGGCCCCCCCAAAACCCCCAAAAATTTGAAACCCCCCCCCCGGAAAATTTTCCCTTTTATTTTTCAAAATCCGCAGAAAAATCCCTGCTTTTTAAAAATCCCCAAAATTTTGCGCGGGTTTACGTGGTTTTCTGCGGGTTTTTTCACCTTAAAAAAATGGGGTTTAAAAAAGCTGCGAACCCCCCACAAAAAATTTTAAAATTTTTCGGTTTTTAAAAAACCCCAGAAAAACTGCGCTAAAAAACTGCGGGGATTTTGCACAGCGTTTTTTTTTAAAACCTTTTTTAAATTTTCTTTTTTTCTGAAACTTTTTTTCCCGATCTGCTTTTTTCCGCCCCGGGGGAAAAAAAATTTGGGGCCGCAGCAAAATCGGGGTGCTGATCCACAGAAAAATCCGCAAACGTTTTCAAAGGGGGGCCAAAAAGGGAAAAAAAAAAAAATTTTTTTTTTTAAAATTTAAATTTTTTCCCCACCTATGGGGGGGGGGGTTCACTTACTTTTTTTTTTTTTAAAACCCAAATTTTAACATTTTTTTTACGTGATCAAAAAATTTTCTGGACTCTGAAAAGGGCGCACTGCGCAAGGGGGCCGGCCGGGGGGGGCACTGCGCATGCGCCCCCCATTTTTCCAAGATGGGGGGGGCCCCCTTTTTGAATCCCGGGCAGCTGCCGGGGCGGGGGCCCGGGACAACGGGGGACCGGGAAAAAGGGGAGTATGGGGGTTTTAAGGGGAGGGGGGGTCGAAGGTGTGGGCAGCAAAAACCAGGACAGGGGGCTTTTAGTGACGGCGGTGACCGATCACCGCTATCTTTTTGGCGGCGCGGCCGATCGCCGCCGTGACTCGATGTGGGGAGGGTCAATCGCCCCCCTTTAGCCATGGGGGAAAGCTAATTTTTTCAAACGGCCCCGGCTTTGGGAAAATTTTTAAAATTTTCAACCATTTTAATTTTTGGGGGGAAAAATTACAGATTGCTCTGATTGGCTGTTTTTCCCTTTTAAAAGCCAATCAAGCGATCGTGGGGCCACGGGGGGGTTTTTCCCAAAACCCCCCCCCGGGGGAACACAAAGGGGCTTGTGCCCCCCGGGCCCCCGGGGGACCTTTCAGTGACCCCCCCGGGTTTTTCCCCCCCCGTGAACGCATCCTTTCATTACGCCATAGGGGGCACAAAGGGGGGGGGTAGGCACCGACTTTCATGACGCCCCCCCGGGGGGGCCCCAGGTCGGAAGGGGGTTTTAAAAAACAAATTCTATAAAAAAAATTTTTGGGCCAACTGGGGCCCCCCCTTTAAGAATATTTAAGTCACCTTGTGACCCCCTCAATTTTTAAAAAACCCCCCATTTTTTTTAATGAAATATGATGTGTCAGGTGGTTTTCACACCCCACCCGGCCCTAAGGTT